>NW_004624843.1:1195298-1280515 GCF_000247695.1 Heterocephalus glaber | reverse complement strand
TTTTTTTTTTTTTTTTTTTTTTTTTGGCAAAAGGGTCTCACTGTGCAGTTCAGGCTAACCTTGAACTCACCATGTACCCCAGGATGGCCTGGAATGCATGGCAATCCTGCTGCCTCAGCTTCCTGAGTGTTGAGATTACAGGTGTGTGCCATCACACCCAGCTGGACCATATTTTAAAATCTACACATCAGATTTTTTACCTCTTTGAATATTATGAATAATTCTGGTATAAACATTTGTAGACAAGCTTTTATGTGGATATGTTTTCATTTATTGAACATTGACCTAGGAGGGGAATCGCTGGGTCCTAGTGGGTATGAAGCAGTACCTTAGTGTGGTTTTGATGACTAATGATGGTGAACATCGTTTTATGCGCGATTGACCACTCATACATCTTCTTTGGAGCAATGTCTATTCATATACTTTGCTCATTTTTACTCTTAAAGCTTGGTTCTATTTTACTGAATATCCTTGAAGTAAAAAAACAAACAAACAAACAAACGGGTAATGTAAAGAAATCTTAAATAAAATTGCTTAGGAATTTGGTCCTTGCTCTGAATGCAGTAAAAATTAGTGAGGACTCACTAGATAATTCCAATAACCTAATTTACATATTCTCTCTCACACGTCTCCCATGTCAGAACATTAACATGACAAGTATTTTGAAAAGGAGATAAATAAACTTTTCAAATACTCACAATGGTTTATGATCAAACCGGGATCTGGATACAATTTTCAAAATGGACATTTCTCCTCAAATCAGTCTGTACCCAATGGAACCATCAGAAAAATTCAGCTCCTGCTGATGTGCTGGGGACACCCTCCCCCCAGCACGCTTCATACCTTGACAAGGAAAGGAGACTGAAGCAGGAGTATGAATCTTGCTTCCTGTTCTCTTCACCAAAAACAAAGACTTTCATAGGAGAGCAATCAGTCAAACCAAAATTAATCCTACTTCACAAGGGACAAAAGAAAGGGACAATGACTCCAAAACACTAATAGAATATGTATGGATAAGTCACTGAATACCATGGGGTGCTTCAGAAATCCCTGAATAAAGAGACTGCCCAATTCCCTAAGAATGCCAATTATTTTATTGCAACACAACAAGCATATGTGGTAATTTCCCACAAGGCTCATTATCACTTTCAAACCCCTGTGGAAAGTCATTCCGTTATGGGAAATCTAAGCAGTGTGTCTACCTATTCATCTTCCAAAACACTCAGCTAATTCAAAATTCAAATAACCCAAAGCCCATGGATACCCATGCATACAGATGCTACATATATCTATAAAGTTTTAATTGCAGGTACATCTGCAGTGATTTTAGATAACATTTTCTTGATACAGAAAAAGATTTTTCTTCATGTTATTTCTTACTTGAAAATACCCTAGTAGTGCTTTAATTAAATAAAGATAACGACTCTAAACATCTGAATATTATAAACCCTAATTTGGTACTTGTCAGACACAATGTGGGGAGAAAGAATGAGAAAGTTTTGGTGCCTTAAGTCAAAAACACTAGTGTGATTAAAGGCTGTATATCATCAATCATAAATCATCAACAAGACCAGAAATCCCATCAATAGCTATTATGATGAGAACAGGTCTCCCAGGACCAAAAATTTCCTACAGCTGTGCTGCTCGCCCAATCAGATGTTTTTAAATCTTTATAATAAACATTCCTTGGAAAACCTAACAATCAAACACTGAAGATAAATAAGTTTAAATTATATCCTGTGATGAATACTCATTTAAAGTTCTTTTGTAGCTGTATTGTATGGGGAAACTATTTTAGCTACATACTTTGGTAGGAAAAGAAACTCTGGTTATCATTATTCTATTAACTACTCCATCTGTTCCTTATACACATACCAGGATTTCATGGCCAAGGAGATCAAGAAACACCACCAAGATTAGAAAAATTGGTAACAGCTTTTTAAACATTCATGAGGTTTTCTGACCTATAAAGACTTTCCCAGCTAAAAGGATCGCCATGTTAAGAATGAATCATTACTTGTAAGAGATACATATGCTTTCAGAAAAGTCCCCCAGATGACCATTAACAAGGCCACCTGGCCTTCTGTAGCTCTGCCTTTGAAGAAATCCAATCACTTCAGAGGAAGGAATATAACTATGGTAATCTTATAGAGCGGCGGAAAGGAAAGCAAGACGGGCTGGTGTTTTTGCCTGGAGTTTCTGGCCTGTGTGTCTGCTGGGCCTATGCTTCTTCCATATGAAAGAAGAAAGAGGCAGGTTTCTCTCTCTTTTCTTAACAAATAGAGTGCAGAAAGAAAAAAAAAGATAAAAAGATAAAAGGGAAAGAGAGAAAAGAGAGTAAATGGAACTGCCCTGCTTTATAAGGTTAGACTGGCAGAGTGCCCATCACCTAACCCTGTACCACAGCAAAAGCGGGAGCTAGGAACTAGAGGCATCCACCTTTGTCTTTAGCCTTTCCACTAACTACCTGGGTGAATTTGGCCAAATTACTAAACCCCAGTTTCCCAGCTATGAGGGTTAGGACTAGGTAACCCACAACCATAAGCCACGTCTGTGCACAAGTATGTTCTTGCTATTTTTTTCACCCAGAAGAACACTGCTGTTTGTTTTGGGGATGTAAAAAAACTGAACCAGAAGAAAAGCCCTTATCCCTCTAGCAACTTCAAGCGGGTCAGGTGCCCTGCTTTGTCCCCTGCCTCAGGGAGAGCATAAAGCTCACAGAGAGAAACCACAACAGGAAATGGAACCATGGTGGTTCTCGGGGCCAATTCAGCTCTTCCTCTCCTCGTCACACGGGCCAGTAAAGCTCCTTTCATATTTAAGGCGGTTTGAACTGCGTGGTCTACATCCAGCAACCAAACATGCTCTTTCAAATGACCAGTTATCAGCTCCATCCTTAAGCACTTAGCACACCTTCTCTCTTCAGGTGAGCCCACAGGTAGAAACAAGAGAGTCAGCACTGCCCAACAACCATTCCTCTGCATCCAGACCAAGTTTCTGGGACTTTTAAGCATCCAAATCAGCAGAGGTGAAAGCCTCAGAAGTGAGGCTCATCTTAGGGCAGAGTCAGTGTTCATTTCTCTGGTCCCCAAGCCTGGGACCCCAGTCACCTAAGGCCGTGGATTTTGTTCCTAATCCAAACAGAGCCACCTGAGGAGCTTTTCTTAAAACAGTGCCAATCCCTGTCTCTACACTCATTCTGACTTCACTGGTCTGGGAAAAATTCAAGTCATGGGTAAGTTATAAAAGCCCCTCAGGCAATACACAGACTACACAGCCACGACTGATAATCAGGGTCTGAGGCCTGAGAACTACACAGAAAACACAATGTGACTGTAATTCCAACACTATCAAGCCACTGATTTAATTCTTTAATGTCTGTCCAGCACATTCTGAATAATCTAACAGGCCTTTCCAGAGTCTGCTTCTGCTCACCAAAAGCCCTTTCCTCCCACTGCTTTCCTTAACTTCTTGTCATCCATCAAGTCCCGCACTCCACTTCCTCTGGATGGCCGCCAGTAAAGCAACCCGCTTGTCCCTCCCCGGCTGAGCACTGACCTTCCGTGTTAATCTTTCTGGGTTAGATTTCTGCTTCTGCCAGGAAGGAACAACTGGCTCTGGGTTAGCCCTTCAGCCAAGATCAAGTAAAAGACTGAAGGAAATATCCGAAAATATTTTCAGACACTGTGTAACAGGTAATACAAGAATTTGAGTCTCGAGGAAAAGGAAATAAAGGAAATGAGCCTGGAGGCACTTTCTAGGCTTCTGTTCACTTTTCAGGCTGTCTTTATTGGTTCCGGCTGTGCAGGAAAGGGGGGCTCCAGAGCACAGCATAGCCAGCTCCCAGTGTGAGGAAGCTGCAAGCGAGAGACAGGACGAAACACAGCAAGATCTCCACAACTACTAACATCAATGGCTAGCATCCCATTATTCTTACCATCCCACCTGGATTAACATTCTGTTTACTCATCGCTTCAAATGAAAGCAGCACCTACACCCCCACTCCCCCATATAAACTCTCTCAGATAGGGACTGTTGGTCTTTTCATCTCTCCTACAACGTCCAATCCACTACGCTGTACAACATGACCACTCACAATATGCTGCTGGGTTAACCAGTCCATGGCGAAGAACACTGTCATGGGGAAAAGGTGTGCGTCGGCTTTTCACCACTATAACAAAGTTCCTGAGAAAAACAACCGACAGGAGGAAATGTCCACTCTGGTTCACAGTTTCAGGTTTCAGTCCATGGTCAGCTGGTGACAAGGCAGGAATATCATGGAGGAAGGGCATGGTGGAGGAAAGCTGCTTACCTCACGGCGGGCATGGTGACATGCTTCCTCCTCCTCCCACTTGTTCCATTTGGACCCCCGTCCTATTGCTGGTGCAGCCTGCATTCAGGGTGGGTCTCCCCACTTAGTTTGCTGTTTCGCATGCCAACTGTCTCTAGCAACACTCACATTCACACCCAAAAGTGTGCTTTACTAAATTCACGTGTGCTTCTGAATCTAATCAGGTTGACAAGTTTAACCATCACGGGAAATAAAGCAATTTTTTGTTCTGATATTATTTAAGCAAATGGTCAAAAAGCTGCCATTCATGGTCCACATCCAACCCACTACCTATTTTTATAAATATGATTTTCCTGGAAGAGAGTAATGCTTATTTGTCTATCAATTGTTTATGGCTGCTTTCACGCTACAGGGACAGGTTTACTAGTTCTGACAGAACCATACAGCCAGTAAAGCCCTTGGAGCCTAAAACATTAGTTATCTGGCTCTTTATAGAGTAGTCTTCTGACCCCAAATTTAAGCCACAGTTCTCAAATGACATGAATATAATGCATGTATGTCACAGCAGCCCATTGGTCTGCTCTAACAAATAATCATAGGCTGGTGGCTTAAGCAACAGTCATGTATGTCTCATAGTTCAGGGATCACAGTGTCAACATGGTCATGCTGGGAGTGCCTTCTGGGGTGCAGGCTGTCAACATGTTGTACCATCACAGAACAGAAAGGAGACTAGCGAGCTTTGTGGGGTCCCTTTTATATGAGCACTAACCCCATCTGTGAGAGCTCTACTCTCACGACCCATTTCTTACCAAAGGTCCCATCGCCAAATACCATCATGTTAGAGGTTAGGATTTCAACATCTGAATGTGGAGGGAGACACAGTCAGTCGGTCCACTGCATTAAGACACCCAGTGGCTCCATAGAATATATCTGATGATACTGATCCAAGATATTACAGTATAGCAGCCTACTTTGTCTTGAATACGGTTTATCCCTCTGAACTCATGGAGGAATTTAATCCCAAAACTCATATGTTAACGGTATTAAGAGGGTAGAAATTTAATCTGATCATGATGTTTAGAGGTGCAGCCTTTGGAAAGGGATCAGTTTTAGATAAGGTCATCACACTGGAGGCCTCCTGCTTGAATCCTGGTGCCTTTAGAAGGACAGAGACCCAACACACATAATCATATACACTGTCTCTCACCATGTGCTGGCTCAGGACATGGCCAGCAAGAAGCTTGTCAACAGAACTGAGCTAATGCTAGCGCAATGCTCTTTTACCTCCAAAACTGTCAGCTAAATAAACCTCTTTCCTTTATAAAATTCACCTGCCTTAGGTATTTCATTACAGTAACAAAAAGTTAGCACACTGCACCAGGATGGAATGTAATGGCCTTATCCCAAAACAAGTGTTATGCTGTCAACAAGAAGTCCTTTCTACATATTTCAACAGACATCTAGAAAAATCTGTCTTCCTCTCTAAGCCACACAGTATTTATTAGAGGAAGGCCTATTAGCATCTTAGCTACGGTAACCATGAGCCTTCCTGAATATGTACATGGGTTAGATTGCAGACAAGTATATACCTGAAGCTAACTTCTAACACACTGCCAACAGTACAGCCTGAGGCTGAGAACCAAGAGATCTGAGTCTAGTGTGAATCTTGTCATGTATGCAAGACTTCACACCAACCATATAAATTTTTTCATGCCAGAGTCACCACTTGCTACACTGGCTTTCCCTACAACCCACCCAAATATTCTTCCTGGGTTATTCCTCCCCATCTAGCGTCCATGAAAGTTAAAGGTACAATTAAATAATGTGTGAACTATTCTACCACAATATAAATTAGGATTATGTTAAAACAGCTCTATCTTGGAAAACACTGTAATTTTTAAAATAAATTAAACTGTATTAAATGAAATAAAGTGCTTACCTGAACTATTAAAGTAGTACTGCTGTCCTGAGTATCCACCATTAGAAGAAAATAGGCCTAAATGTGAGAGACATAAACATCTCAATGGTAGGAATATAAGGCTTTATCTGATATTCTTTCCAACAAGTGTGAGGTACTTTATGACAAGGCCCAGGGTCATTTCAAATGATTTCTAAACAACTGTTATTAAACTCCCTTTTGTTTGAGGGTCAGCTCTATAGGGAACAAGATGGGGGTGGGGGTGGTGGTGGTGATGAAATACTCGCTGTAGTTTCTTAAAGGTTCCTGTTGACTTAAGTCAGTCTTTGCCCCTAAAAGGTACCAAGCTTGGGTTTTGATACCATGGTGCAAGTAGAGATGCTCGGGCTAAAGAGTGAGGTTTCTCCCAACAGGGAGTATGCTATTCCCTGACCTTCCTCAGGGACTTTCTCCTTTGCCATAGCTGAATGGAGAGAGCGAAGGGCCTAGGCACACCCTCAGCACCACCCTCAATTTTCAGGAGCTTCTACACGCTGGGTCATTTTCCAGGAGGTTCTTGTGCCACTTCAATTCTCAGCTCACTCCAGATCTTTTCCCTAGCTTTACCAGGAAGCAGGCAGAGCCTGCAGGCTGTTTGCAAATGGCACTGAATGGGTGGTTCAATTTTGCATATTTAACTTCCTACTGTGTTTCTTTGAAAAAAGAATGATGTATTAAAAATGTCTTCACAAAAAAACAGGTGAGATTTTAAGGAACACAACTACAATTTTAGATGTTATAATTGTGGGGAAAATCCTCTTTAGAAAGGAAACTAAGCACTTGCCTAAATGCTGTACTATGTCTGCAGAAAGCTTTAATAACCATTTGATCTCAAGACACATAGAAAAATGAAATGAAAATGATGAACACTAGAGAACATTTCTTCTCTGTGATCAGTACTCATTACTAGATTTCCATAATCAAACTACATCGACAATATAATAAAATGGAGCAATTTCATTAAATGAAGCTCTTGCCACTTCCTCAAAGTGTGCACGAGAAAACACAGCAGTGGGCAAAAGCAGGAAAACGGGAATCTCCTTCCATGTGGTGCAGGCTGTAAAAATCATCCCAAAATGAGCACAACCTACTAATAAGGGTGACAAAGCAGTGCCGAGAAAGCTTTCTCATATCATGAATATTATATGGTTTTCAAGAATACCAATCATCAGCACAAACTGTGAAAACAAATTATTTATGGTTCAAGAAAAGGTAAGATAGTCTCAGAAGATTTTCCATGAATAAAAGATGAAATATTGGAACTCACAGGGTCTATAAAACAAGTGTTTGTGAAATAGTTTCCTTTAAACTGGTAGAACATTTTAAATTAAGAGGTCTATATGCATTTATTTCTAAATAACTATTTTCATTGAGCATCAATTTACAGAAAAAAAGCAGAAGCCAACCTTCAAGTGATAATATGAATGTGTCAGTATGAAGACAAGGAGTGGTCAAAATACAGTGTTCAAATTTAAATAAATTTATTACAGTAAGATAAACCACCATTAATCTCCCCAAAATACTCCCCCTCGCTCAAACACACTTATCCCATTGTTCCTGTCACTTTCTCAAGTAGTTCTGGAAGTCTCCTGCTCCTTGCCATCCAATAGAAAGACAGGCTTGTTAAAATCATGATGTGTGTCCTTATCCACCTTATTTACTAGATTTGGCACCATGCAACTTCTGGCTCTTCCCCAAAGTCAAAATGACCATGAAAGGTAAATGTCTGAATAAATTAAGGACATCGAGGCAGCCATGACAGCACAACTAAGGGCACTCACAAAAGAGGTGGACCAGAATTCCTCCAGAAAGTAAAAAACACTAAGTGTGTTCATAGAGAGTGGGAGTATATTGAGGAGGATTATGGCAATGTGGTTTTTACTGTAAGAAATTAAAATTTAAACATTCACCATGTTTTCCATAACACCTCATATGTCTTGCCTACCAAGGACCTGGTGGTCATTCTGGATTCTCTAAAATGCTGGCTTTGTACTTCAGTCTTGATTGGGTTTTCTTTTTAAACTTTGACTTACAAATATGTTAATTCACGTACTATTATAGAAAATGCATTATTTTAAACCCACTACAGTTCTCTGCAGTTTTGAGGAAATTGCAGTTTTCTGTGAGTAGCTTTAAGGCTGAGGGTAAGAATCCACCAATACTTGTTTCTTAAGAAAGCCTCAGATCTGAAATTTGGGTTTATGTTTTCCCTATGGAGCTATGTGAGGACTGTACTAGCTGTTTTATCTCCTGGTCCAAAAAGGAAAATGAGCATACTGGGAGATTCCTACGCTGAACCATAAGACACTTGGAGTTGCTTCTGTTGACATTAAAATTAAGATGAACTTCTAACTTGTCATGCCAAAGGCATTTTGTTGTATACCTGCACATGTTTCCATGATTTTCTTCAGAGGCCCATGAGTGTACATGAGTCCAACAAGGATTCCAGCCAGATGCCCTGCGAAGGAGGTCCTAGGAGGGAAGGAGACCCTTTGTGAGTGTTTGTTCTGCTGCTGATTAGAGACATTCTGTCTTCTCATTAGCCCAGTGCATGTCAATTAGTCACAGTCTGCAGGCTTTGTTCCACATCGCATCTTTTATGCTGAGCAGAATTTAACTCAGTCCAAAGAACATTTCCTACCTTAAAAAAAAAAGGGCAATGAATAACAACCACCACATGTTTAAAATGCAACACACTTCCTTGACCAAGAGAAATGGGCTGGCTCCTCCAAGGGAACACAAGCATTTTTTTGGTTTTGGTACCGAGGATCGAACTTGGGTCCTTGCGCTTGCACAGCAGGCGGCAAAACCACTGAGCTAAATCCCCAGCCCACAAAAGCATTTTTTAAAGACAAGCTATTATATTATTTCCAGTTTTTTTCCCAGTTCTTCTTTTCAAAAATATCAATGAAATCAGTTCTCTCAGTTCAGAATTAAATTTGGAATTATCCAACTATTGGGAGAATGGTCTATCTGGATACACAGCAGCGCAAACTGCTGCATTTTTATATACCACTGACCAGTAAAGCAGAAAGCAACCAACACTTAGCAAAAGAGACTGAGATGCCTATATGTACCCCCCAACTTGTGTTCATATGTATGTTTTGGTCACTCAGCAAAAAAGAAACCTGAAATTTGAAAATTAAGTTAAGGACATGAATAGGTGCCATTCTTCTTGAACTAGCATCTAAGATCGGTAATCACGCATGTAATTCATTTTCAAATGTACATTTCTACCAAAGTGGCTACGACCTAAAGGACCTGTTACTTCCAACTTGCTGTGCAAGGACAAGTGTAGTATGGGATTCACTGGCTGAACAATCTCCCAGCCTAAGTTTAACAAATTACTAGGGATTCTCATGACAATCCCTGAACTTTACCACAAAAAATGGGTCCTACAGAGTGAGCTGTTGTCCAAGTACCTGACCTCAACTGCCAGTAAGAAGAGTACACACACACACACACACACACACACACACACACACACACACACACACACTCCCTTGTGTGCCTTAAACTGGCCTTTTCTTAGGTCTCACTGCCATATCAGTTGCCTGATCCCACCCCTGGTCTAACGCTTCTCACATCCATCCCAGCCTTTCCATTCTTGTCCACCACAGCTACATTTCCAGCCCTCACAGGTTCCTGCCTGAACTATTTGGAAAATCCCAGCACTGGCTACAAGGCAAGCCCTTCATAAATATATGCTGAATGACTAAATGAATAAATGAAAGACAATCACTCAGCTGAATTCCTGCCGCCCAGCTTCTGCTCCCCAGTGCATTCCAATCTTCAGTTATCCTGAGACCGAGGATCATGTCACACCACCCTCTGCCTTGCTTGCAGAGTACCTATCACATACTCATGGCCTGCCACTGCCTGGCCTCACCCACCGCCTGGCCTCACCCACCTCTTCCCTCAGACCCCATCATGGCTACATTTCCATGTACCCCAAGCAAGCAGAAGTGACCTTGAGACTACGTTTAACAGTCCCTCTGTCATAAAAAGCACGCCCCTGTAAGAGTGCCTCTTTCCTTCTACTCTCTTCCCTCAGAGCCACTGCTTCTACCTCTCCTATCCAGCCTGCTGGGAAGCAGGAGGTTTTACATGTTTGCCTGTCTATCTGTCTGCCTCTTACACACACAAACTCTCCTAGGGCAGTCATGTGTCTCATTCACATGTTAAGCAACTTAGTAGCTCAAAAAAAGCACACCGAAAAAGCTAAGTAAATGAATAAATTTTTACAGCTTGTGGGGAATGATCCCCTCTCCGGAAGAGGAGGAGCAGGTGAGAATTAAGGTTCTGGTGTAAACTCCAAGACACGGTGATTTTGGCAGTTTTCATACGTGTACTCCAAACACCCAGGAGTGTCTGGCACATGACAGACACTCAAGTGTGCTGAATGAATGATTCGACTATGCCAGGACTGTTTCATCAAGAACACCAAGAGGTAAATTAAGATCCTTAGAGCTTCAGCTTGGAGTGCTTGCTGAGGTATGGTAGTCACGGGGTTGAGAATCTGACGTTCAGTAACCTACAGATGAAATTCAGAATCAGAACCAACACACTTCCCCTACAGCAGCAGCAATTTACAAGGGAAAGAGGCCTTGCAGCACCACAAGCAACATGGGGATGTGGCATTTTCATTGGCTCAGAGCTATGGGAAACTCACTGGCTCCCAGGAAAGGGACGGGCCGTGAGGGAGGAACATTTGAAAAACGATGATCAGAACCTTCAGCAGACAGAACAGAGCTGCCTCTTGTTCCCATCTGCCGATCAAAGGACACTGCTGGCCAAACAAGCCCCCATTATGCAAATTAAATGTGTGCACACACACACGTGCACACACATACACAATCCTTCCCTCGACAGAGCTATTCTTTCCATCCAGTATGTCTGCCTGACACCTGAGAAAAGTGTGGGTTGGACGCTTGGCTTCCCATCTCTCGGGAAGAACAGCAGGAGCTGTGTTCTCCTTCAGTGCCCTGCCCAACACACTATACTTATCTTCTCTGCTCAGACTCAATAAAACCCTCTGCCTCGTTCTAAAAATAGGGAAAGGAAGGGGCATTCAGAGACACAAAGTGGCCAGGGTCCATTTTTTAAAAAATCATAACTTCAATATGACAAAAAAGAATTTTTAAAAATCACTATTTTCAAAACTTTCTAAACTCACCTTCATGGTTATAGATATATAATAACATAGAAAATTTCAATTTTAAACTCTAAACCTATTAGACAATCTTGCATCTCATTTACAATTTAGAGTACAAAACAGTAAAAATGAATTTCTTATCTCTTTAACTGGGTTTTCAGATATTTTGAGTTATAATCTATAATTGCCCTAATAGAATTGAAATGACCAGGGAAGGGAGGTTGGTTGGCCTGAGAACCCACTGAATCATCCTCCAATGTTCAGCCTTTTCCATAAAGGTCCCATCTCAAAAAAATTTATCTGTTCTCATTATGTAATTTAAGCTCTACAAAGGTGTTTGTTTTTAAAATAAAAATAAGAGACTGTGATCTTATTCAGTCAAATGTGAGAATATCACAACAGTACACACACACAAAAGGGAGTCATTCCCCCACTGAAAAGAAAACTTACCTCAAAGTAGAGCAACTTCTGAGGCCGGTGGTAGCTCACCTCCCATGGCCCTGAGACACCCATGTGCTGAGAGAGGACAAGGACCTGCAGAGGGCGACAGACTGCACCGGAAGGGTGGCTCCCCTGCCCTAGGACTACAACACCTAACCCCTGACCCTGCTAATAAACGTACTGTCAACTGGATAGTTTCTCCTTTTTAGGAAATCTGTTTTTTCTCTCAACTTTTTAAGATTTTCTGTTTATTTTGGACATACTGTCATTGTACTACAATCATTCTCTTGTACATTTGTTTTAATTAGCCAGCTTGCCATTTGCTAGGCTTTTCAATATGAGGTCTCACAGGTTCACACAATTTTGAAAACTCGGCCATTCATTTTTGTCCTATGGACCTCTAGATATGCAGTGCGTGTGTGTGTGTGTGTGTGTGTGTGTGTGTATGCGTGCTTCCAAAAAAAAGTTTTTTAAATAAAAAATAAAGAGCCAAAACAGTAATGTTGCTACACATTATTTATAAAGGAAAATGATGGTTGAAAGGTAATTTTGGAGCAAAACTAAAACTAAAATATTATGGGTTTCACTTATGTTAATTATATTAATGCAGATATTGTTAACACCTACAGCCAGCATTCTTTCTTTTCAAGACTTCCTTTTAAGAAGATGCGTATTAGTATGGCTGGGCTGTGCTAAATGGTTATGCAAAATGTTTCTGGCCTCCTGTGCCACTGTTAAAGAGTCAAAAACTAGAGCTATGATTGAAAGTTGTGACAAGCCATAAAGGTCCTCCTCTGTTAAATGGCAAATTCTTTCCACGCCTGAGGAGGCTGTCCTCTCAAGCATGGCTCAGAAAGCAGAAAATGTATTAGTATACGACATAATCTCACAGTGTATGCAGAGCAAATGACCTCATTCAGGACGTAACCTGATGGAGACTCGGTGTTGGACAAGGTAAAGGAACAGGTAAGGTAAGAGGCAGTCAGATAGAAGCAGCCTATTATACTTGCCATAACTTCTTTCTGTAAAAGCTGGTAATACCAGCTGGAGACTGAGTTCATCAAAAGATTTGGGGTTTGGGGAATTTAGCAAATAGTCCCAGATTAGCAGTGCAGCAACAAGAGGTAGTGAAAATTTTTTAGGTTTCTGAGTATTAATGCCCTAGGGAAGATCTTGACACGGTTGCTTCTGGCCAAGATAAACCGTTCTTAAACTGCCTGCTTTCTCTTCTTGATGCCTTCTTCAATGACTACACCAGCATGTGTCTTTGGCGATGGCAACTGGAGAAAGCTGACCTATAGGCTTTCTCTCTTATTCTGCGCCTTCCTCCAATCTCTCCTTCCTACTACTTTTGGCCTCAGAGGTAAAACGAGCCTCGTTCCAACTGTATGTCCCAGAAAGGCAGCTAGGATGCCAGTACACACTTTATTATCTATTGTACTTTGGTTTATTAATCATAGTACCAACTGCAGATATGGGGCTGAGAGCTGACCACCAGTATTTACTTGAAGCCCAGAAAACAGGATCTGCAAAAAAACACAAGTCTTGCAAAGGGAGGAGATAACAGACGATGATGCATAGCAACACCTTGACTCTCAACTCCACGTCCTTATGCCCGGAAACAAGATATTCTCTGAGCTGGTTCAAGTAGTAGTATTCATTCTTTCAAATATTTATTGACTGACTACTATATAACCACACATTGTGGTAAGTCTAAGAAAGCCAGTCTACTTTCCCCACAGTGGTGTGTGATGACTCCCCAAGGTGTCAAAGTGACATTATAGGATATACAAGAGCCTCAGGCAGGGACAAGCACTCATGGAACAGCTTGAGGCAGGAAATGTGGTGTTCTAAAAACATTAAGATGGCTCTTAGCTAGCTGGACATAGGAAGCAAAGAGCATAGGCAAGAGAGATGAATTTGGAAAGACAGGCAAAAGACAGATCATACAAGCCTTACATGCCTTGGTCAGGCATTTGAATTATTTTCTAATTATAATGGGAGGCAACTGGAGGGTTTTAAACAGGAGAATGTTTAAGTGATCTATCCTGCCTACTAGGAGAACAGACTCTACAGAAGTAAGAACAGCCAGTTGAAGCAAAGGACAGTAAGGAAGCTAACACAGTTCTAATAAAAGAGGATGATAGGTTGGAAGATGTGGTGACAGTGGACCATGGGAACATTAAGGCCACTAGGAAGGATCTTGTTAGGATCGCAGTTATCAGGGAAGGATGGTGGAAGAAAGTGGACGAATTTGGATATACTTTGCAAACAGAGATAAAAGGACTTGCAGATGGATTCAGCAGGGAGTGAGGGAAAAGGAAAAATTTAGGCTTTTGGCTTCTGCAACTAAATCGACGATGGACCCATTTACCACGAAGCGGAAGACTGGGGAAAGAGAAGGGCAGAGTGCGGGGCAGCAGGCGAGCTCAGTTCTGATGTGTTTACTTAGAGATGCCTACAAGGCAATTAGAGATATCTTGCATTTAGGAGGATGCTGGATGTAAGTAAAAAGTTGAGAGGGAGGATAATTCAAACTAATGCTCCTGGTTTCATTTTGACTCCTAGAATATTTGTATACAATTACAATGTTGTATCTTTCTATACATACACACACACACACATACACACACACACACAAACACACAACCAAGACTTAAAGGAAGCAAAGCACAGACTTAAGGGAAATACATAAAAATGGTAACAGATAATGGGGGGATAATATTCCCCTCTTTTAAGAATTTCTTAAAATTTGAGTGATTGACTGATTGATACAGGGCAGTGAACCCAGTGTCTTTGCACTGAGCTATATTCCCAGGATTTTAAAATTTTTTTCTTGATTTTGAGATAGGGTCTTGCCCAGTCACTAAACTACCTAGATTGCTACCAAGCTCAGCACCCTCCTGTGCTGGGGTGTGCCAGGTGTGTACCACAGTGCCCAGCTAACTTCATTATTTTAATACAATGAAAAGGGAGCAGAGGTTCAGAAAGGCTCTCAAGAACAGTATTTCCCTCACTAACGCAGTGGATAAATCCAAATTAAGATCACTCTCCTCCATTTTAACATTGCACTTTGGATACTAATCACTAGATTTGTAGCATTATTTTCTTTAGAATCTGTGTTATTCTAATCTCTTCCAAAACAAAATGAAAGGCTGGTTCCAAATTAAATGAAAGCAAACAGGTAAGCAAAGTCATGCACAAAATAAAGGAACCTCTTTAACAGAGGTTGAAGTCAGTAAAATTCTATAAGTATATTTTATCCATAGAATATATTTCTTTAACCACACACACCCCAGAACAGTGATGGCGAACCTTTTAGAGCTTTCAATGATAATAAACAGCCGGCTGCAACATGCGTGCCATAGGTTCACCACCACCTTCCTAGTTTTCTTCCTCATATCTCCCACACTCACTACTGAGTAGACCCCATTTGCCAAAAATCCTCCCACATGCTCTGCACTGTCCCACACTTCCCCTGCCTTTGGGACAGCCCAGCAATGCAGTTGAGTACAGGCACTGGAGGCGGATTTGACACCTTCGGAGCCCACCTGAACCTTCCTGAGCTCTGCCTCTGCTAGCTCGGGCGACTTCCTGGCTTAGGTGAACTTGCCTTGCTTCAGCCTCCTTGCACCACTGTGATGAGCACGTCTGTTAAACATACCAACCTGATCCTAATCCAACAGCCCTTCTGTAGCTCACTAGTGTTTCTAGACTAGAATGTAAGCAAGGCTTGGTAGGGTCTTGATGTGCTTCTGTTTGCCTCCCTGGGCTTCTCTCTACCAGTTCCCAGTGCTACCTGGACCCCAAGCTCAAGCCATTTGAAAAAGCCCCACTTCCACCCTTTAGGACTTTGTATGCACTATTCCTTTTGCCTTCCAATTCACCCAGCTATGCCCTAACAAAATGTCCCTCCTGACACACTGCCAGTGCTTTCTCTCAGGACACGGGAGGGTTGCTGCCTGGCTCCTGCCGTGTGCTTTGCATTCCTCTGGCATTATGGGGTTTCCCAGGCATAGCAGTCAACTCGTCTGCTGTTCCCCTACTTGTGTCTTTCAACCCTATCACACCCAACATCCCCTTATATCTTAAACACTGAGTAATAGTCTTATATTTTCTTAAAATGGGATTTTAAATAACACACCTTACACGCATACTTTTAAAGACACATCATCTCAACTCAACATAATGTCCTGCCTATAAAAATAAGAAAAATAGAAAGTAACGTAATAAAATCATATACATGTTAAATGCTTCATCACAACACTACTAGGAGACACGTGAAGTAGTTATTTGCCTGTACTAGGTACAGAATCCAAATGAAAGTGGAAATAACAAACACGGGCAGTTTACAGTCAGGCTTTCTGTGACTCAAACATCACATGCAGGGCTCCAACAGTGATGTGATTTTATATGAGGGTAAATAGCTCTTGATTCCAAATAAAGCAAAGCACAATTTTCCCTCAATTTACATTTACAATTTAATTTACAATTTTCCTGGAAAAGTCATTTTATGTTAAAATCCATGCCAAAAAAACCTTTGTGTTTACATAAAGTCAATTAGGTTTCAGGCTCAGATAATCATAAACAGGTTTTCTACCTACATGAATGTCCTTTCAAGAGCCTGGGTGTGAGTGTGGTTGCACGGGGTGGGACACACACAGGACCACTCTCATTGGAGGAGATTGTCCTGCAAGCTGCAAGACTGCTAGTACCTTTGGGCCCTGCACAGCAAATGCCAGTAGCACCCTGCTAATCATTATTAACTAAAAGCAACCGTGTGAATTTCCAAAATCCTCCAGGGAACCAAGCCACCTATCCCAGTGGAAAACCACTGGCTTAGCACTCCGAATATGCTTATTAAACTTCTGTTGAATTGATGACCTTTAATCATGAGGCCTCAAAAAAATATTTCTTTTCAAAGCACTTCTCATGTGATTACACTGTGCACAAATTCCAAGGATTCCAAGTAAATTTGCCACATATTGAACTGATATGCAAAAAACTTCCCACCACAGCTGAAATGTACATGAGGAGTTAGAACATTTGAAAGAGCCCATGATCACTTCCACATTGCACTGTGGTGGAATAGATGCAACCTGGCATGTGAAAAATGCTGTGCCATCTGCTATTACTACAGACAAAAATGTTTCTGGATACCACATGAATGATTATTTGCACATCACCTCCAGAAAATAAATATAAAATGAAAGAAAAGTTGGATTGTTTATAGCCTGATTTTAACATGTGCTACTGTTATGAAGCAAACAAATGACATTCCTATGAGCTCAGCCTCTTGGAGGTATTTTCAAAAGCAGTGCAGCGCAGCAATTCCGTGTCCCCAGGTACTTAGGCTCTCCAAGGCTGCAGGAAGAGATTGACTTGGTTGATCTCCATTAATGAGAGTTCTGAGGTACACTCGAAGAACAACTGACAACAGCAGGAAGAGTCTCAGCTGTGGAGCTGTGAAGATGACGTTAATGACTTCTCTGAACACACAGTAATGTGAATGAATGGAATGCCTCCCCAGGTGCAAGGTCGGCTGGTTCCCAGCCTTGGCTGCTGTTATGGTTTATATCTAGATGTCCCCTCAAAGCCTCAAGTGCTCATAGGTGGGGCTTTTGGGAGTGAATGTCTCACGGATGTGTGATACTGGGTCATGAGGGTGTGATACTGGATTAGTCCCCTGATTGATTTAGCATAGTTCTGGGTGTGGATGATAGATTTACAAAAGACAAAGATGGAAGACCCACCCTGTGTGTGGGTGGCCCCAACCAATAGGCTTAGGTACCCTGGTTGGACAAAAATGGGCAAGAAGAAGAAAGGCTTGCTGCTTCCTGCCTGCCATGCCATGAACACTTTCTCCTCTGCTATGCCACCCTGCCTTGACTATGGACTGAAACCTCTACAAAGTGTGAGCCAAAATAAACCTTTCCTCCTTTAACTTGGGAGTGTCAGGTATTTTGTCCCAGAAAAGAAAAGAAAAACTAAGCCAAATTAAGCAACAAACTAAGACAAGCTGGACCCCTGAAAATCCTTAACATGTTCAGGACAGGCCATAGTTCATATGTCTCACTACTGGGAGGCTCTGAATCACAGGTGGTACATGCATGAGGGTCCTAAGTGGGTAGAACATGTTAAAGGGGTTTTCAAAGTTACTTGGACCCCACGCCAAGGAATTATGCAAAATTTCCCTGGGGTAAGACTCTGACATTGTTCTGTTTATTTTTTTGTAGTGTTGATTTAATCCCTCAGGTGATTCTAATGTGTTGAGGATTGTTAACCTTAACCCAAAACTCTATCTCAATGGTGAGATGTCAGCTGCTACATTAGGGCAATGAGAAAAACATTTTGAGAGTAGGCAGACTCTGCACCTCACAAGTTACCCCACAGAAGTGACATGTTTCTTTTCTTGATCCATTTGTCTTACTTAATATATTCTAATGCTAAGGAGGGTGAGTAGAGTTTTGAAAATGCATGTAAGGAAACCTATGAACTTACGTGAAATGATTTACAAGTTCTTCTGATTTATAAAAACCTGGTAAGTCAGTATGCTCGTGTGTACCAAAAATTCACATGGCCAAACACAACAACAGTACAGAGTTAAGATCATTCCTGAGTCCCCAGATTTAACACAAAGATTGGGGAAAAAACTAGATCACACAGTTAGCCTATAATTTCAGAAAGTACAAATTCTGCTTATAGTTAAATCTGGAATGAATAAAAATTCTAACTGTGAAAAACAGAAATGCCCTAGTACTATATGACTCAGAGATCTGAACATGGCATCAATACCACATTCTGTTTCTGGAGCAGCTTTATTGGTACATCTGTAAGGCACAGATATGCTAAACAACAGCACAAACCATCAGCTACAAAGTTCTGAAACCTGCCCATTAGAGCAGGATCTGTGCAATGCAGCCTTCTAGGCTGGACAGGAAAAAAGTGACTCTAGTGAAGCCACACGACCATAGCCTCCTCTCAGAGCAGTGTCACAATCAGAGAAACATGAGAGGCCACCTCTCCAATCAAGGGCGATGAGGAGCAGACAGTCTCTCATCCTTCTTGGCCTCTAGGGCACAGGCAGGAGACCTAGAGACCAGTGGGTGACATCTTGCATTTAATGTTAATAAATCTAGTGATGAGTGTCCAAAGAAGCAACAGCCAGTGGTGACAAGTGTCCAGCCAGTTCTACAGGATTTTCCAGCCTGGTTTTTCCTATTCTCAACAGCTCTAAAAGCTGCCTATTATCTTTCCAAGAAGTACTTCTGTGGTTAAGTTTGCCAGAGCGGTAGCCAGGGGACAGTGGCTCTATTTGTCTAGGATTCCTACCCTTGGGATCCTGTAAAGATCGGAGCTGTGGATGGTTAGCTTTGACTATATGGAGAGAGCCCTTCTGAGCAAGAAGCTGTGGAGACAGACTTTACGGTAGCTGCTGGTAATCCCTTGACAATCCCTATACTCTGAGCAAGGGTTGGACCTACAATTTGCTTCTAACCAACAGAATACAGCATGCTACTTCCAGGATTATGTTACCTAAAATTATATTTCTGCCTCGCCAGTAGGCTCTTCTTTGAAAGAAGCTGACATATTGTGAGCTGTCCTAGGGAAAAGATTCAAGGGGCAAGAAACCAAGAGCAAATTCTAGCTGACAACTGACAGTGAGGTTCTTAGTCCAACGACCTAGAAAGAACTGAATTCTTCCAACAGGCAGTGAACTGGAAGCAGATCCTTCCCTACCCAAGCCTTCAGCTGGGACTTCAGGGGTGACTGACCCCTTTGTGAGAGAACCAGAAGCCAACAGAGAAGCCATGCCCAGACTCCTGACCTATGGAAACGGAGCTAATAAATGTGTGTTGCTTTAAGCCACCAGGTAGGACATGACCTGTTACAAGGCAATAGATAACTAACACAGAAACCAAAATAAGTTGAGGAGGCAGGGAGAATAGAGCCAGGAGATTGAAAGAGAATCTTGATAACTTTGCTCACATCTCTGAATCTCATCATATCTGAAGTTCCTGAAATCCACATGGGCACTACTGGAAATGTTAATTATGTACTTCAATAGATGTCTTCCCCTTTAATCCAGTTTTATAGGTCTCCTTAAAGTGCAACCAAAGAATCGTGGCCAAGATGACAAGCGATAACAGAGGCATTATGCAACCCTCAAGGTTCAGAGCCTTCAAAAGAATTCTGCTGCACACTTTACTTCAGTTCCAGTAGAGGCCAGGAGTACAGGTGGACCAGAGGTCTTGATAATTCCAATGAGTCAAAAACAAGGTTACTACACTGTAGAAATGCCAACCTAGATGTTTAAGCTGTAGCATTAATTCCCAGGACCTCTACATCCTTTTATAAGACACAGTTCCAATCTAAGAGATAATAAAGAATAACATCACAAGAATTAAGAATATATAGGGCCCAGGGATGTCACCAGTACAGCATCTGTCTGGCAAGCACAAGGCCCTGAGTTCGATTCCCGATTCCTGGTACAAATACACACTCACACACACACACACACACACACACACACAGTATCCCATACAATGTTTGATAGATTATAGGTATTTAACAAAATATGAGTCACAATCCACCATCTTTTTAAAAAAGAAACATTTTTTTTAAAACTCCCCAATGATATTTTTAAATACTCATTTATTATCTCTATTAAAGAGCTCTTTAAAAATCCATAAATATTTCATTCAGTAAGTTGTTAGCAAACACTTTCAGTGGGGATTAGATGACTGACATAGCTTCAGAAGACTGACACGCTCTGACTGGCTTGAGCCTTTCCAGCTACTCTACTTGTACCTGAAGACGACAACTCAGGGACACTGAAGTGGGAACAGCTTTTCTATCAGCCAGACACGATTTCAGCATCTCCCCTGTGTGACCTTTCTAATCTTCCCAACAAGCCTAGCAGATGTTTACTATTATCACTCCTACTTTACTGATGAGGAACTGAGATTTAAGAGACAGCAACTGAAGCGCAAGGACCCGAGTTCAATCCCTAGTACCAAAAAAAAAAAATAGAGAGAGCAACTGAGCCAAGGGCCCATCTTTACCAGGCAGGGAGCTAAACGCAAGCAGGAGTGGCCCTCATTAAGAAGCATTGAAAGAAGAGAATTGGGTAGTAAATCCATTCATTCCGTGCGCTCCCTGGTGGGTACACCTTCTTCCCACCTTGGCTCAGTTTGTGTGTCTGGGAAAGGACAATTAGGATTTATAATCTGCAATGAGGAGCATGACAACAACCAAAAGTATGACTAAAGGCAGCACAAGTTAAAAACATAATGACGTTTGGACACGTAAAACACTTCCAAAAAATAATTCACTCTGATTTCTAATTTGTATTCCTCAATGAAATTTTTAAAAAATACATCCCTTCACTAACTTTTGCAGCCCTTTCTAAATCTCATCCTTGTTTTATTGTTGGTTTTAGCTAAACCTTAAAAAAAATCAATTAAAACTGACATGCAAAAATCTATGAAATCTAGAATAAAATCTCTAAAAATCCACCTCAATCCATCTTTTAAAACAAAAACTTCTGAGAAAGACCACAGAATAATACGGAGCACACACAAAGAACACTTCTCCTGAACTGGGCAGTCTATCTCTACCCAGATGTATGGCAACAGTTCTGAGTCCTTTCAGACTGAATAAACAGAATAAGTCAGTCCTACAGACAATGTGTGTTAAACAGTTTATAATCAGCATGCTCAGGACACTGGAGAGCAGTCATATGCTGTGTACTCAAAGAGACACTGGATGGGATTTATGAATTTTAAATGAACTTTTAGAGTTTCTTAGGCCACATCTTGAAAATGACTGTTGCAATGAATACATCTTTACTCTTCATGTTTAAATACAGGTAACATTTTAACATTTCTGCGTCTAACTGCAACCCTCTCTGTGGTTATGATTTCAGTCACTGCCCAGGTCTTGCAAACACACTTCAAATCTTTTGTTATAAAAGTCACTTAATTCCTAACTCAGAGATCCTCAGATTAGAGATTTGTTAACTCCTGAACATGATCAATATCATTATTATACATGTAAAATACCCAACTGAGGAAAATAATACCCAGGTAATAGTCATAACAGCAATGATGAAGAAGAAAATTTTTCTGCATTTGGGAAAACCAGTACAATAAGTCTTTTGGCAGGAGGAAGAAATGTACACAGTATTATGAATTCCTTTAGCCTTTTCTCACACACACACACCTTTAAAAACAAAGAATCTGGGGACAGGAAGAAGAGGGAAAGTATGAAAATCATGAATAATGAGTCAATGAGAAATGTGGCTAAGACTCATAACAATCTGTGATCCTCAGGGAGGGAACTTTTAATATTTTTTCAGTGCTGCTCATCAACTCAGTGGCTGGGTGGCAAACACTGAGGAATCTTAACACTTACTCAAAGTGAACTCTCTTCCCTGTCTGCTCTGTCCTCACTTCTGATTCAGCAGCACACAAGAGGGAAGGAAGGGGAAGGGAGTGGCCACAAGTAGCCATCAGGTTAGGCAAACCAATCAAAGTTCCCTCATTATGAGGAACCCATTTCACCATCAGTACACAGTGGCATCTATGTTGAAATGACTTTAAGGCAATCATTTAATGGGAAAATGCCAAAACAACATTGGTAACTGCAAATTTCCATCAACACTACAGCAATTATTAGTAAAAAGATGGATCAGAGACTGTCATTTTTAATTCATAGCCTCTACTTATATGTTCAATATAAAACAGCACTGCGAGTTTATAAAGTCATTTTTCTGCTGCCTGCATAGTACTGAATTATTTAAAACTCATTTGAAAAACACACACACCTGACAGTTTTTAAAATACTATTTGACAATAGCATTTTCAACATCTAAAAAAATATGTGCTGGAATAGCAGATTCTGTACACACTGTCTTTCATTAGCAAGTCCTAAGGTATTTTTACTCACTGGCGCATTGCACTTCGCAAAACTGCTAAAGGGAAATAGGAGAGAATGTGACCCTCTGTTCAGAGTTCAAATTACTTGGTATCTCTCACACAGGAAATTTATACTCCCCTCTAATTAAGATTAACTGGTTCACCAATATTTTTATGGTGTCCCTAATACTTGGGAATCCTCGCGATTTACAGGAGCATAACTCTCTACAAACTGACACTATGATGGGGTGTTCTCTGAGTAAAAACTCATCAAATAAAATCTACAACTTCAGATAAAATTGGATTTCTAACGGATACAGCAGTAACATGACATCTCAACCAGGTTTTTTTTCTTTCCTTTTTTTTTTGGTACTGAAGATCGAACTCAGGACCTTGCGCTTGCGAGGCAGGCGGTGGCACCACTGAGCTAAATCTCCAGCCCTCAGGTTTTCCTTTTAAAAGGAAACTAAGTTTTAATTTTAATTAGCCTAAAAATCTAAATCAACACTATTCTAAAAATAGTCTTAGAAAGAAACTAGTACCTCTTAAAATATATATTACTCTGGAAGTTAATCTTACCTCTGCCCTATCTGTGGATATATCTCCTTTTTCAAATCTACTTTTTAGTTTTCTTTCTTAAGTTCTTATCGAAATCTGTCTATGTGATTTGTCTTTTCAAAGATACAACTCTTCATTTTTCAATTCTACCACATTCTTCCTTTTAGGTTTATTAAATTTTTCCTTTCTCACGATCAACTCCCCGTTCCTCCAATATTTATTCACTTCTTTTTAAGCTTCTTAAATTAAAGGCTCAACTTACTTTTTTTAAACATTTTTGTTATATATTAAAAAGCACTTAAGAATCTGCCATGGCCACAGACATGTTCTCGCTGCTCATTTCTAAACTCTTTTTAAAATACTTCCTTTTAAATCATGAACTTATTTAAATTTCCAAGCGATTATGACTACCATTTTCTTTTGTTCACTTGTAGTGTTCTAAGTCATTATTACCTTGTGAGCAGAGAGTGTGCCTCACCAAACTTCTGTGTTTTAGAGATGACGGGGGCTGCCTGTGATAGCTCATCTTGTGTACTCCGCACAAGCAAGGCTGACCCCAGGTCATTCCCACGCTGGGGACGCTCTCACTGTGCTGCTCCAGTTGCTGGGAAGTGTTTTCTAGTCTTCTAAGGGCTCAGTTTTCCCATTTCTTATTAGATTGCCTCTAGCCCTGCCCTGACTTTGACTCTACCATCTTTCCTTCATATCCATGCTAGACTTCTGTTCTTGGATGGTTCATTTGACTATTTACACTTTGACTTTTATCTCTGGCCAGATCAGCCAGTCTAAAATGTAGCTTTATTCAGCTAACATCTATTGAGAAACTATGGTACACCAACTACTGTTTTAGGCACAGGGTATAAGGAGAGAAAAAGACATGGATAACAAGATTTGTGAAAGTATGCTCCTGTGTAGTTGTATTTTAGTAACTTGATTTTTTTCTACTATATAGAATATAGTCTCATTATAAAGAATTTGGGGGGGAACAAAAGTTTAAAGAAAAAAATGATAATCACTCAGTAATTCTATAGTGCTGAATTAAGCACTATCAACATTTTGATGTGTTTCTCTCTAGCTCTTTCTGACTATTTTATTTTGGAAAATAATTGAAACCAGATTATATGTAATATTTAGCATTCTCCTTTCAACCCTTATTTTATCATGAATATTTTTCAATTTTATTAGAATAATCTCTAACAATCCCATTTAATGACTATCACATCATGAATTCATAATAATTTACCTAATATCAAATATTTAAGTGGTTCCCTATTTTGCAATACTTCATGACAATAAAACAAGTGATTCAATCTCTCTTTTTTTGCATTTGCGATTATTTATGATTTCCATAGATTTCTAGAAAGGTAGTTACTGAATCAAAAGGTATCAACATTTTTTACAGATCTTAATACTACTCATTGAAATACTTTGCAGAAAAAAAAATACTTCGCAGAATGTTTGTTCCAATGTACAGTTCCATCAGAAGTTTATGTAAACTCTTTCACCAAACACTCAACAATAGTGATAGATTTTTAATCTTATTAGTTGTATGCACAAAATAGATTAATTTGCCTTTATGTAACTAATAAATTTTTAACTAATAAAATATTTTTATGCCATACAAATATTGGGGATTTATTGACTTGTTTCTGTGAATTGTCTATTGATGACTTTTGCTAATCTGCCTGTTGGTATTTTTCTTTCAGCTAATACTGTTCATCATAAAGATGTGATTCTTTTTTTTCTAATTTACTTCTGATATTTTTTGCCCTTTATTTTTATTTATAATGTATTTGGACCTGAAAAAGGGGTGCTCCCTTTTGTCTCTGAGATTATGTTCATTATTCTTAATGATTAGAAATGCACATTCCCAGCCAGGCACCATGGCACACACCTGTAATCCCAGCTACTCAGGAGGCTAAGACAGGCAGGTCATGAATTACAGACCAGCCTGTCTCAAAAAACAAAACAAAACAAAATCTCAAAACTTTAAGTTCCCTTTAAATATGCTTAGACATTTTTTTTAGACTTTGCTTATTATATTTTCTAAAGATCTGAATTCCATAAGACAAAGCTCTAATTTTAGTGTTTCCTCAACGGTTAAAACTCTGCAAGTACCATTCGTTAAATAATCCTTACTTTTCCCACTAATTTTTGATGTTATTTTTATCATGTGTGTGGTCCATAATTTCCTCAAAAGATGTGTGTCTCAGAATCAAGGGACTGTGGTAACATAAATTACTGAAGTGACATATATTGCTAGAAATAAAACTTGTTATTTATTTGACCTGTGGGTAATAAATGACTACAAAATTAAAATGCTCTCCTCTTGAATTCAGAAGGGAACAATGTCCATTTAAAGAGAAATAAATTAAAATCAAATTATTTTTTCTCTCATATAAGCTAATGAGAATCCAACTTTAAATGGAAGGACCATTTATGCAGTCTGCAGCCTGTTCTCAGCTGGTTATCAGAGAATAATTGATGTACTAATGATTTCAATTCATAGCACTGACTGTCTTCATTTTGCATAATTTGTACCAAACCTGAATGTAAATGGCAAACAGTCTTCTTGCCTATTTAACTCCCATGACTTTTAACTAAAAATCACTTAATAGTGCAGAAGAGGAAGGGGGAATTAGCGAAATATGAAGAACGCTCTATTTTTAAACATTCCTCTTTATACTGAAATGGTAAGAATTAAGAAAATATATCAGAAAACTCTAGTTAGTTAAGTACAGCTTAGGTAGGTGTTATCCACACACTCACGATTATATCACAGCGTGATGGCCAATTAGTTTCAACCTGGGGAGTGAATCTTATTCCATATCACTCTGTGTTCAACTAGAAAAGCAGCTGCTTCCTTGATTCTACCTACTGCTCTACTCCGGAATTCCGAGCTGGCCAACTGGGTAAAACTGGCCCTAAACAGCATCTGACTAAGTTACAGATGGCAGGAGTCTTTCACAGCTCACATACTCAGGTTGGCATGAAAACTTCTGTGTGTATTTCCACTTCTGTTTACGACGTGTATATTTTTTAACAGAACCAGAGCAGGCCTGTCCAACTACAGAATACAATATGTATTTGTGCACCTAAAGTAAAGCCTGCTTAAATCATGTTATGTGGCTAATTGTACACTGCTTCTGAGTCACCATATGGGCAAGTAAGAATTAATGTTCATACGTGGACAATCAGATGTAATATTTTGTAACTTCTCTTTAAAAAATAAATAAAACCAACTGTCACCCCTAAGAGGCACTGCTAATGTGCCTCAAAATACAGTAAAGAACCTAATAATACAGTAAAGGATGGGGAATATGGCTCAGGTTGCTCAAACTACTGCAAAACAACAACAACAACAAACCCTGGAACCAGAGAGTATGCGTGTCTGTCTGACTCTGTCTCTGCTTCTCTCTCACCTTGCCACAGGATGACACAGCATAAAGACAGCCAGGAAAAGAGGCCTCACTATGAACTGATCCAGAACTACAAAAAATGAGAAATAAATGTCTGATGTTTAAGCCACACAATCTATGGTATTTGTTATGGTAGCCTGAGCTAAGACAGGAGCATAAGACATTACGAGTAAATGTTATGTGGTACCCTGGATGGAATCTTGGAACAGAAAAAGAACAGTAAACAGAAGTGGAAATGTGAGTAAAGTATGAACTTTAGTTAATTCTGTGTTAATGTTGGTTCATTAATTGTAACAAATGTACTATACTAAGATGTTAATAGGTGAAGTGGGATGTGGGGTATATGGAACTTTCTGTAGCATTTTTTCTATTGATCTAAAACCATCTGAAAGGTTATTTAAATTATATAAATAAATAATGCCTAGGTCTTTAATCTCTTCCCCAAACAAATTATCATATCATTTCTTTATTTTCCATATAAAAGACTCTGTTCTAAAAAAAAAAAAAAAAAGACTGTTCTTAGTTTTGGTTTAAAATGTATCTATCCATTAACATTAGCAAAAGAGAAGTTCTCCATTTTCACTTGCAAAACCTAAAACTATATAGTTAAGGTCTCTCAGTACACATAACTTAACAGGGAGAACCACTTGGCATTTATTATCAGCACTTGTTCACACTGAACAATCACAACTTCTTGAAAATACTTAGAGGACACAAACAGATAAACCACAGATAAGGAAATACGGGGCCGGAGATTTAGCTCAGTGGTTCTGGCACCTGCCACACAAACACAAGGTCCTGAGTTCGATCCCCAGTAGCGGGAAGAAAAAAAAGGAAATATAACAAGAGAAACAAACAAAAAAAGTCCTTTTTTAAGAGTAAGAGAATTATAAATAAAACAGCAATAAAGTATTTTTTGTTATGTATCAAACTTCCAAAAATTTGAAGAGAACATTCAGGCTGACAAAGAATCAAGAATTTCCTCAACTATGAGCTAGAACAAATCTACAGAATGCAAGGTAAGGATAAGTACAAAGAGCCATGAAAATAGTTTAAACCTCAACTTTTTCTGGGCATCTACTCCAAAGACATATTCAGACTTAGGATATAAGACTTGCAAATCATACTCTGCCATGATTTCACTTGTAATCTGAATGATTAGATAGTAATATCAGTATGTAAAACTAGTGAGGAACCACAGTAGGAATCATCATGCAGCAATAAAACTGAGGCTAGTGGAGACCTGTGTTTATAATATGTCAAGTGAAAAAGCAGAGCCAGGCATAGTGGTGCATGCCTGTAATCCCAGCACTCATACTAGGAAGACTGCAGTGGGAGGGGTTTTGAGTTCAAGGCCAGCCTGGCCTATACAGCAAGACCCTGTCTCAAAAAACCAAAAGGTTGGGGGCCGGGGATTTAGCTCAGTGGTTCCACTGCCTGCTTCGCAAGCACAAGGACCAGAGTTCAATCCCCGGTATCAAAAAAAAACCCCAAAAGGTAGAAAATATAATTGCATAAAAGGTAAAGTGATAGCATAATGCTAATGATAACTTTTTCTGGGTAAGAGACTACGAGAAATTTGTTTTCTTCATTATACATTTATCTTTTTAACTTTGCTACAATGAATATGACTCAAATAACTTTCCATTGTTCAATTAGAAGATGGGAAATAAAGTTATCTTTTCATTTCTACTGTTTCCAGTTTACTTATTTGTGAAGAATAAAGAAGACTCAGTAGCCAAGATAAAAGCATGTTTTCTGTTCTTAATGCGCCTTCTTCTCAAGCTTTAAATTCTTCTACTGTGGTCAAGGAATGAGCAGATCACTGGATCCGGCTGTGGAGTGTGGGCTGTGTCCTCCTCTCCATAGGATTGGACTCCACACACCCCTTTGCCTCGGAGTTCCAACTGGAGTGGGAGGGAAAGTCTCCTGCTTTGAAATGGCTCACTCTCATCTTATAAAATGTAACTCAAGGGGATCATTGTTTTGGGTTAAGTACTGCTCTCACCTTGAGCTCTGTTCCACTGTAAGCCCTCTCGGGAGGTAGGACAAATGAACTAATTGTTTCAGGGGACTTAAATAACTTTCCTTTGTGGGAACCTCTGAAAAGGAAAAGGAGTAAATACATAAACAAACATCCATGGAATGCAGAAAAACAATTGTCCCCTATTTCACAAATCTGCTCAAGACGGCTCTGGAATGCTGATTTAAACTGAACTCTAACAGGTTGCAAAAACATGTTTCCAGGGCCTAAACAGAAGATGAGTAGCATCCTGTGAGCATTTGTCGTCTAAGATAATTAGAAAAATGAAAGAGTTCTAACAGATACAAGGACAAAATCCTACTATATACAGAGAATGGTGCTTCAGAAAACGCTCTTCCTGGACAATAAACAATACATAAACGCACACACAGCCCAATCTGTGCTAAAACTGACAAAAATGACACAGTAAGCCGGCATAACTTCTTGAAAAACAACTTATGTTATCTTGAGAAATCCAGACAGCAGCCCTTTCTCCTCTCTGTGGAATGCCACATACACCAACCAAACTCTGAGAATATGAAAATGCCTCCTTGTGCTACCAAAGGTCAGAGCGTTTTTGTTAAACAGGCTTTCTCTCCCAAGAATGTTTAATTCAAAGAACACTGGATTGACATATTTGTCATCTGTTTGTTTACACAAACTCCCAATGTATATTTTGACCCAATATCCTTTGAGGGTTTGGGGGGGGGGGTGTTTGCTTTATTTTCTACTTAGCTGTTGAAAATGTTTTTACATTTCAAAAAGTGCACAGAAATGTTTTACTTGCATTTTTAAAATGTGTTAACATTTATACCTTATTTTCTCCTTCACTCTAGATAAGTCTGTTTACATTCTCAAAGGGTTTTATTAATAACTTTGTTTCTAATGGAACAACTGCTATTAGCATTTTGGGTTTAGATGAAGTCTGAGTCTGTCAGCACACATTTCCATATACAGACAACTATCTGGAGAACTGACACAGCCATTAGTAAGCCTCACGAACAAACGGAACATGCTGTAACAAAAGACAATAGACGAGCAGAAATCTGTGATTATAGCCTGCTCTTCCTCATTACCACCCAAGTCCTGGTGAATGACTTCTCTCTTCTGCCGAAAGTAATGAGTGATGCCGATCCTATACATATATTTAACTCTCAGTTAATCAACTAGAAGCTGCTTTAAAATAGCATTCTCAATATTTCTGTACTGGGTTCCACATGAAAATTCATTTTAGA
Organism: Heterocephalus glaber; assembly: GCF_000247695.1. Next base: position 1,250,517 of record NW_004624843.1, on the reverse strand, counting down.
TTTAACCCAGCGCCACCACACATATACATATGGTTGATACCAAATTTCCTTGAAATAATACCTTTAGTACATACAATCCTAATATTTCTTTTTTCCTGTTCCTTTTTTTTTCGGAACACCAATTGTGACCCAATAAACTGATTTTTCAACTTCGTAACGGCTTAGAACCCAGTTGAGAACCACTGCTTTAAAGTCCTGCCCTTCGGGGGCGTTCTGCAGTAGCTCTAGGTGATCTGTCCTATCTCTTAACCTTTTGCTCTCTTCTTTCCTTTCACCTTGCTCCCAACCTTCCAATGTCCTTTGGATTTTTTTTTTTTTTTTTTTGCTACCGGGGATTGAACTCGTGTCCTTAGCTTAGGAGGCAGGCGGTGGAACCACTGAGCTAAATCCCCAGCCCTGTCCTTTGGATTTTTCTCATTCTACTTTTCTTCTTTTCATTAAACTCACTGTTGTCACTGCTACTTCTGCAGAACAAATCTCTCCAAACTGAAATGGCATTTAAAAAAAAAAAAACCTCTTTTCTTACACTGAGAATTTCTGTGGGTCAGGAATTCAGAAAGGGCACCACAGGTGGATATCCTCTGATCCACACTGTGTGTAGCCTCAGTAGGAAAATCTGAGGCTGCGGTGACTTAGTGGCTCTATCTAGGGCAGTGCATTCATGTGTCTGGCACTGACAACTGGGCCTCTTTCTCTCAGTATGAGGGAATCAGGAGGTTGCACTTATGTGCTCCAGGGACAAGTATGCCAGCTTATAGGATCAAAAAAACCTTGCCTGAGGAGTAATGGCATACATACCTGATTTACATTCCTCTACTTTTATTAAACTAAAATTTCTGCCTTCTGTTTTATTTTTTTAGTTAGTAGTGGTTTTTGTTGTTGTTGTCAAGGGAAGGTTTGTTTTGTTTTGGCTAAACTGTGAACTCTCTATGGAAAGGGGAATAGTGTGCTAGTTTAGGTCAATATTTAACCTGGAACGCAAAACCAGAGGCTTGACAAGAGGGAATAAACATTCTTCCTTTACCTAACAATTTAATACAAAATTGCTCATGATTACTGCTTCCTTATATTTGAGCAGGATATGGAGTACTAAAGCAATGAGATAAGAGCCCATCTTAAAAAATAAGGAAGTAAAATTGAAATACCTGATATCATAAGGGAATCTAGGAAGAGATTTCAAGTCAAAAACAAGCAGAAACTACAAGCTTTTTCACTGATGTTCTTTAACTCATATTCCTTCAATAGTTACAAGTGCCTACTATGTTTCAGGCAGGTGACCAAGATACAAAGATGAATAAGAAATTATTCCTAATCTCAAGACCCTCACATCCTAGAAAGGAAGTGAAAAATGTTATTAATAAGTTATTATGAAGAAAGTACTTATGGAAGAGCAATCTACAGACACTATAGGAACAAAGAAGTAATTAACTCTGCCTGAGGGTACAAGGAAAAGCAATGCAGAATAGGTATCATTTGCTTTGGGTTTTGAATAACCAAGAATTCACAAGGAGAAAACAATAAAGACCATGCCAGGAAGAAGAGAGATGAGACACACAGGTAAAGTGCCAAACACAACTTGTTGGTTTTCTGTTTGATCTCCATCATCTTCTACCTATCTTGAATGTTGCAGTATGCTGAATTATGGCTCCCCCCAAAGATATTTCCATCCTAACCACTGGAATCAGCGTATGTATCTATCCCTATGTATCTATCCCTATATAACAAGGATTTAGCAAATGTGACTAAGCCCAGGATCTTGAAATGGGGAAATTATGTTGGATTACTGGAATGACTCCTAAACACAACCACAAGGTTCTGTATGAGAGAGGGGCAAAGGAGTGTCTGACAGGGAGAGAAGCAGAGAGAGAAGCAGACTTTGGAGACACAGAATGGACTGACATAGCCACAAGCCAAGCAGTGGCAGCAGCCAACAGGAGTGAAGAGACAAGGATTCAATTCTTCCCTGGAGCATCTAGTGGGAAAGTTACTCTGTCAATACCTTATTTTAGGCCAGTCATTCTGACTTCAGACTTTCACCTTCCAAACTATGAGGGAAAACAAATTCTGTTATTCTAATCCACCCAGTTGTGGCAACTTGTTACGGCAGCAGTAAAAAATTAATGTAGATGCATTCTGCTTCCTATCTCCAGGATGATCTCCTGACATTCATGCAGAGCTCTGGAACAATCTCACAGTGTTCCTCTCCACCCTGACTCCTACAACTCCCCATGCAGATAATCCATAAATACCCTAAACCTGCAGTCCCTTACCTCCTTGACTCCAGTGACCTTCTCTTCCACCATTCCTCAGTTTCACACCACACAGACATGCTCTGAACCATGTGGTCAATAAAACAGTCCATTACCCCTCCTCTGCCCATCCAATCTTATTCTCACAGCTCTGTTTTCAAACCAGACAAACCTCCCACCTCTTAGCCCCTGCACTGCTCCGGTCCACAGAATCATTCAAGGTCATTCTTTCCCTTCCCACAGCCACTTGGCAACAACCTTCTCAACCAAACCTCCTACAGAGGTTCGCTCACAAGCTCACAAAGCATCAGGCCCTCACTTTCACAGGCGACTTCGCAGTTATGGGAGCTTTCTCGAAGTATGTGTTCACAAGAGCCATTCTTTTTTATTGAGACTTGTGGAAGTGAGATAGCTTAACCACAATCAGCTGAGACTGCCGTCTCTTTCCACTCCAACGTCACCTTTTTCACACCTCCTCTCATGTCACGTGGCAACACAGCAGCCACTTTCTTGAGATTCAGTTAAAGGGAAACTGAGCTAAGGATCCATCCAGTTTGGTTTCAGTACAGTATATTTATGTGGCTTGTGGTTATTTCTGTGCATAGTTAAGTTATTACTAAGTACTTCAGTGCAGAAATGACTTTCAGAAATGCTGTCGATATCCACTGTGCAACCCAGATTACAGCAGGCAGGGGAGCAGCAGCTGGGTGGCAACTTTAAGTCCAGGGCTGACAGAATGGTTATTGTGGCAGAGTCAGAACCCAATGTCTAGAAAATTCTACTAAACATCACGCATGTAAAATTGTAAGCAGAGGACTCAACTCTCTTTAATAAATAGTCCAAACAGAAATTAAACCAATGTCTAGCAGGAACACATTTGGTAATGCAGTATATACAATTATAAATGCCTCATTTTCCTTTCTTTTCTGAGAATTATGCAAAATAAGCTTTAATAGAACTCTGCAATTCTCAAGAAAAAATTACTTGAAATCATATTAACAGCTATGAACAAAAGTAATCAGCAAGATCTTGGATTTCTGATAATGCGATTAATATGAGTGAATCCTAAGAACCTTAGTAAAGCATTTAAATTACTTGCTGATTGAGCACAAAGTACGGACATCAGTGAAGAAAACATAAATCTCATATAATGCCCTACAAGTCAGTAATAACATTCAAATAAATTAAAAGTACATTTGAAATTGGTCAAAGCACAAGAAAATTTGAAAAGCTCTGAGATTTTATAGTGTGTATATGAAAATACCTTAGTAGAGGCTTTCCAAAATTTGATAATAATTCTAAAAATCAACACAATGAATTATCAAAGATTTTCTAAACTCTCAACAATAATAAACTAATTTTGAGCTGCTATGATGTTCTCTCTATGGAAATGCTATTTGCAAGTTATTTTCATATGAAGAAAACAAGAGCTTGGGGCAATAACCTGTAGGTGGAAAATACTGCAGCACTGTGCCAGAGAACTAATGTTATGTAACTTTTATGAACTGTAAAATGTTTATAATAACAGCTCCCAAAATTTTGCACTGTTGCTTGAAGAGGACCCACAGAATAAAATAAGCTTGAAGCCCCACAAAACTAAGACCTATCCTTGATAAATATTCCTCTTCCTCAATTCACTGCCTTTGAATCTTCACCCACCAACTCTGGATTAACCTCAAGTAAGAAGTATAGAAAAGGTAACATAATCAGGAAGTCATCCTTCACAAACCCCCCGAAATAACCAACTAAGAGGAGAATCATCACTGATACAGACAAAAACCATTAGGAAAAAAATTAGGCCCAAGTTTCACCTCACAGATTGCTTGCGATTTGCCCTGACAATGGCGACTACCTTGAAAGGATTAAGCTTATAATTAATTCCTAATAGAAGACAACCTGGCATGTGTGTCCTTCCTGATACAAAGCAAGATGGAATACACACCAGCACCTCTATGGCGTATCCTTGCCAAAACCAGTTGAAGCTGAATCTAATTAACCCCTTACACCTAACTTGTGGGTTTCCGGAAATGCAGGGATAAAAGGGACAAGTTAACCCTCCAGAGGAACAAGCAGACAATGCTAGAATGTGACAAATTCTATAAAAACCAGAGATCTGATCTTTTCCAAATGTCAAGGTCATGGAAAAACAAAAAGGGGGAAAAAAATCTCTCCTAGAGTGAAGGCGAACAAGAAATAGAAAACTCAAATGTAATATGTGAAATTTGGATGCTGGTTCTCTCCCACCTCAACAACACTATAAAAGACATTTGAACACTAGGGAAATACAAGTATGGGCTAGACAACATTGAGAAATTACTGTTCACTTTTTTTTGTATGATAATAATAATAATGCATCCTTTACGAAAGGATAATTTTAGGAGATACATGTTGACATTTTCAATGGTAAAGTTATAATGATATTTGCAACTCACTTTCAAGTGGTTTAGCAAGCTTTATGTTGAAATTTTTTATAATAAAGAAAAGTAAAAAATGTATCAACTATGTTTTTCTCTTATTTGCTCAATCTCACTAAGAAATTTTCAGTAGGGTCAAAGTAATTACTCTTGTCAAACATTAGCAATGAAACAATACCCAAAGCCAAGGGGTTAATGTTTTCAGAACTGCCATAATATTTCAAAGAATCACCCAGGGCCCAAATGCGGTCATGGCCTTCTTAATTAGTGTTTATTAGTGGCTTGAAGCATTTTTTAGACTGTTGTCATTCAGACGGAAAATCACAGGAAGCAAAAGGGGTATGGAGTAGAACTGAAGCAAACAATTAAATCAGAGCTAACTTATTTTACTCATCTTAGAAAGAAATTAGGGATATTGTACACTTCCAGGGATCTATTTAAAAATTAAAAGGGTTAAGAACTTTTTTTTTCATTTAGAAGGCACTTTGCTCCGAGTTACCTCTTTGGTGCCTTAAAACTTCCTTGCTAAACTGGGAAGGCAAGTGATATTCCCATTTGATAGGAAAATGAGGCTGAGAGCGACTGTATGATTCGCCTAAGCTGCCACAGCTGGTAAGCCCTGCTCCCCGTCACAGCTGCCCACTGCTGTCCAGATGGTCACCCAGTGACTGACTTTCTCTCCGTGACATTCATTTCTCCAAGCTTCAGTTTTCTGCTTACATGCCCTAAGGCTCGTATGGAAAGATTTTAGAGGTTCATAATTTGAGCTAGAAAATAAAACCTGGCCTCAGAGGCACCTTCCACTCACCAACAGAGTGCCGGTGGCAGTGAGAGGCGAGAGGGACAGAAGCCCAACCTGCGAAGGCGGCCTCCTCCAGCGGCCGGCACCCCTCCCTCCCGGGCCCCTCAGGAGCAGGGACTCCTCCAAACACAGTCACCTAACAGGGTCGCAGGATGTGATGGAAAATGAAAAGACAAGCGTGAGGCTGGGCAATCACTGACATCAGCACCCACTAGGACTGTGAAAGGCACAAGCACCGCATCATCAAATGAGTGTGATTACTTCACTCTCAAGGGGTCAAGTCCACTCCCCTCACAGCGCCCAATGGCCGCCTGCTTGGAGTGGCTTTCCTTCGCAGAACTCTCTCGCTGGGGGAAATTATCAACTCCATGGCTTTCATGAAACACAGAGGTCCACAAAATGTTTGCTTTGCAGGGGTTTTTTTCCCTCCCAAAAGGCACCCCATATAGTTCTACGAGAAAAGCAAGCTTTGTTCTAAAGATTTACAGTGTTTCCCCAATGAAAATTCTAATTGACAACCACCAGGAGAATAATGACACAAAGCTGTGAGAGCCCTAGTTTCTCCCTTTCTTCTAAGGCCCATCTCATAAAAACACTTTTTAGGTTCCTTGGACCAGTGTTTAGCTCATTCTTTATTTGGACACATGCATAAATAGATGCTTGGATACTCAAAGTTTATTGTTGAAAGTAGTCAAATCTTTAAAAACCAAAAGATTTATTCTTTCAAAGTTCAAAGACAAGAAATTTCACTTAATTCCCAGGCTCAAAATATGAGGTACCTCCATACAGAATAAGCATATTACACAAAAATGTAACCATGCCTTTTCCAAGTAAAGAGGGGACCCTTTAAAAAAAAAAAAACAACACGATGAGATCTTCAGAAATAGTTGCATGAGAATATTTAAGACACTGTTATTCAGTGGACTCATTACAGGATAAAAGTTCAAGGACCAGAGGGAGTGATTTTCATATGAATGTTGGGTGTTGCCAGGCACATACAAGAGCCTATAGTCTATATAGAGAACCAAGTCACATCAAGCAAGTTAGGAGAGCTGTGAGTGACAAGGTATAGAGAGGGCTGTTCAGACAAGAGACAGACATTATTGGACACTTTTTGAAAGAAAACTTTGAAGATTTTGTTAGGCTTTCTTAGTTGAACTGTCACAAGCAACAATACAATTGTAAATGAGTAGTGTTCAATGCCACATCACTGCCATTTATGGACCAGCTGCCAATGGCTGCCCATGATGGGAAATTAGCATTAAAGAAGGACTCAAGGTTATTGGGCTGACACACACAGCCCAACATGAATATTCTCAAATGTCGTACAACACCCAACACAGTTACACAAATCAAAACCAAAATAAAAACTCCTGTCTCAACAGGCAGGAGGAAATAACTCCTTACTTCTTTCTGAATCTTCCTAAAATCTCACCCTTCTCCACAGTCTCCAGGTTGCCACAGTCGTAATAAACAAACCATGTGTTTCCAAGATTGAGTGAAGTAAAGCTAGTGGAAAAGGTGGAGAAAAATAATGCCATCCATCCCTTCTCTAAACAGAAAACAAAGAAAGAGAGAAGCACAGCATGACTGGATACTAGGACAGGAGTTAGGAGGCCTGAATCTCAACTAGTCTAGGGTCTCCCAGGAGCCACTGGATGAGCTTCTTACATTCTGAATTTCCATGTCCTCATGTGTACAGGAAAGAACTCATCAAGATCACAGATCTGAAACTGAATTCTCAGAGCCCTGCGGTTTCGTAGAGGTGCCTCGCAGGTGACTACAGCAAGAACAAAGTAAAGGCAAAGGGAACCGTGCCCTGTGCTTCCCCTTAATCTAAAACAATTGAGAGTTGATCCATGTTACTCATCGGTTCAGAGTAAAGCCTTTTGTTTAAAGAGTTCTATTATCAAGATAATTCATAACTAAAATGTCTTAAAGGCATTAGACCAACACATCTTGTGCTTTTTAAAAATCTTTATGAGCTTTCTATGTGTCTTTTCGGAATATTATTATTAGAGGTAACTACTGTATATTAGATTTTTGCATCCAAATCTGTATATTTAGGTTCTTTTATTCCTACTTAAATAGCAAGGAAACTGAAAACTCAGCTAAGACATATACCCCAAAATTATACAATTCAGTAACTGGCAGGATTCAAAGATAGGAATGACTGATATTAACACCACTAAATTTGGTCTCTTTGGTTAATAAACTCCACTGTAAAAAAAAAAAATTGTTCCTTCATTATCATTGAAATTATTTCCCATGGAACATCAAGTTCTTCAGTTTTATTCCCTAAGAGTAAACACTTACCCTGGTGAGAAGAAATGAATAGCCAAAAGTTCTGCCCAACAAGCAAGTCTGTTGGGTACAGGAAAGCCCAAAACGTTGACAAAGCCTCCAGGGCAATAATGGTTGCTAAGAACTTTCAAGGCAAACAGAACTCCTAAAAGAAAATACAGAACACTCTAATATCAACAATCCAAATGTGGAGATAATCAACATTTATAAAGAAAACTAATTAAATGTTAAAACAATTATTCCAACTTTTTGCTTGGAAACATACTCTACTCCTTATAACCTAGCATTTGTTAAAAAGGCAATATTCAAGGTAATCATCCCTTTGATGTTACTTAACATGGAAGTTCATCCCGAGTCTACAAAATATCTACTGCATAAAATGAGACTGACACACCAGCAATGGTATTATGTGCCACTGAACTATGCACTTTAAAACAGTTAATTTCATACTACCTAAATTTTAACTCAATTTGAAAATGCCAGTAATATGTATTTTTCTAATCTCTAGAAAGACGTGTTGAAGGCTGGCCATATTTTGTTTCTTCTTCCAGATTAGATGCATAAGGATGTATTTGAGGGAATAGTGTAGGATGGCCAGGAAAACAGGGAAGGATTCAATTTTCTTTTCAACATTATTTCCCTCCTCCCCTTCCCATTCTAATATTTAGAACACCTAACTTTAATCCTAATGACAATTTCAGTCCCATGAATTATCTGTGAAAAAAGAATTAGTGAAGAGGAAAGGTGTAAGGCAATGCGTCATATAGTTAAAGTCATGCAGGCTGTGTTAGAATCTCAGCCCTACTACTTATTAACTGTGTAAACTTGAGCTACTTTCCTGTTTTCCTGGGTCTTAGCTTTCTCATCTACAATATCAAGATGATGCCACCTCTCTATGGATCTGGTATACGAATTAAAGAGGACACGAATGACTATCATGGCTCTGCCAACATGATGCACGTGGTGAATTTACTTTAGGGTGTGGCGCATTTATTCTAATGAAATTACTGAAAGCCATAAGCAGCAGGTGGCCATGGACTGATTCAGTGCTTCCCCTTTCTTGCTAGTAGATCTAGAATGTGCTAAATGCAAAATCCTAAGACAAAAAGAGCTGGCCAGGTCAGCCTGGGCTGTGTTCTAGCCTCCTCTGCAACAGGATGTGCTTTAAGGCTTTGCTCAGTAACTCATATGAACCGCAGGTATACATCTAGGTGCATAGCTGAGGCTGCCTTTTGGGGTTCCTCATCTGCAGCACAAATGGGGCCTGTAGAGCTGAGAGTCCATCAGCCGTAGGGGTAGTGCACAATGAATTCTAGGCTTCTGCTGGCCCTTGCTGCCTGTCTGTAAGTTAATAAATTTGGTTTGTGTAATTGTTGCATATGAATGTGTTCTGACTCCCCAGGTTCAGACTAGTTGGTAATCGGTGCACTGTCAACCTGGTTCATAGATACTCCAGTCTTTTTTGAAAACACTTTATCACAAACGAACCTATGGGCTCTACCATTATGGGGGCAGTGTGTCCTTCCAATGCTACATGTCCTGCAAAACCACCTCACAGCAGGCCCTTAGACTGTCCAAGAGCGAATGAACAGCACGGTATGGGACAACAAAAATGATGCCCCCTTGTGCTCGGATGAGCTTGCTCTTCCAGATCCACGCCCCGGCAGTCCTTAACCACTCAGAATTCAATCCTCTTACTAACCCTGGCCCCATGCATCCACCTCTCCCTCACTGCCCACAAGCACACTACATCAGAAATTTATCCTTCTTACCTGAGAAACCTACAGCACAGTTCCTTCTGAAGTCAGGCTCATCCATGAATTCGGCACAAGCCACTTGCAAGAGCAAATATACCACCCCAGTGAGCAGGGAGAATGTAGTGAGGACATAGGCAAACCATCTGCTTCCCAATCTTCTCTCCAGATTTATTCCTTTCCACAACATGGACGCCATGTTAAAATACAAATGCCAATCATCAGCATGGTGAAGGGGAGAAAGCAACAAACGCTGCCAGTCTTTTTGCTGGTAACACTTCTCCACACTAAGGCAAGAGTGATACAGTGGCTTCAGAGGAGTCAAGAAGAGCCAGATGTTGACAGCCAAAGTTGCTAAGGTGACCGGTGGAATATTGTTGATCCCAACATGGAAGATTTGAGAAAAGAGCAGAAGGAGCCCAGTATTAATTCCTCTTGATCTCCGCTGCATGGTTAGATACCAGGAAAACAGCCCAGTGATGGGAAATGTGGTCAGGTTTTAGGAATTCAAGAAGGTGAACCTAAAATATATACCACATGTAAAAATCCATCCACTAAGAATTAGTATATTTGTAAGACATTCACTTAAAGATGAGTTCATATTAGGTATATTCTTCTTCCCGTTCTAACAGAAGTATTTATTTTCAGGGACTTCCAGGGTAATATTCAGGATGCTGGCTGTCATAACTTCTTTCATTTTACATTCTAAAATAGAAATTTTATCCCAAATCCCAAAGAACTAGTTAATGGATGGGTCATGTTTTCTCTGACAAATTCACCATGAAATTATAATGTGTCTTCCTCATTTAAAAAATAAATTTAAAAAGCTCATAACCTATGAGATACCTGCAAAGATAGTGTGAAAGCATTAAATAATTTCTACTTAAAACCCTGGCCAAATTCTTTTTCATTTTTCAAAAGAAATATTCAAAATGTCAACAAGTAGATTTTAAGATCCAAGCATAGTTGTGTTCTATCTCTACTTCCATACTACCAGATAGCAACTTTTAAATTTTTTAATTAACACAAGAACTTCAGTTTTCAAAAATTACCTGTACAGAAAATCCTGAATTACAACATAGTCTTTTATGTTTAAGGAGCTCATTTTCCACTAAGAAGTGAACCAACAACTGCCATATAATGTTCTACACACAGTGCGAGGGAGCCCAGAGCATAAGCATACAATTCTGGTCAAGGACAGGACTACAGTCTCAAAGGGTGCACTGGGGTTCACTACAAGAAGAGTTCCATGATTCAGCCTTCCTCTTCTTCACTTCTTTGACATGGTGACATGTTTTGGCTGACAGAAAGCAGAGGGAGCGCAAGGACCCGAGTTCAATCCCCGGTACCAAAAAAAAAAAAAAGAAAGCAGAGGGAGGGATGCTATATATAAGAGCTTCAAGCCAGAGACCTCACATTGCTTTGCAGGCTTCTCTCTCTTCAAACCCCTTCAATGACCATGTGGACAAGGGTGGGCCAGTCTGCTGGATCATGAAAGAGAGACGCATGCTCCAGTCACCTGATGGTCCTGGCCACTGGCCAGCTAATGCCACAGAAACAAAGCTGGCCAGCTGATTACAAATGCATAACCAAGTCCAGCCAAGCCTAACCTAATCTGTTCAACTACCGAACAGAGAGCTATAAATGATACTGTTTACTCCACCAACTTTGGAGTGGTTTGTTATGCAGCAATTACTAATACAGAAGCTATTTACTTGGGAGAAAGACTGGTTTCTGCTCATGAGAAGAAGCTAGTAACGAGTGAGCAGGAGGAAGAGACATAAGCTAAAGATGCAAGAGATAAATATCAAGTGCTTAGAGGGAAGAGCCTTTTTAACAGAAAGGAAAAAAATGTCAGATGTAGATATAAATATGCAGATGGGGAACTGGACGCTGAAAAAATTCTCATTTAGTGGCTTGTGTCTTCTTATGGAGATTTCTTGGCCACAGTTGTAGATAACTCACACTGACACCCTAAGGATTCTAACTAAGCAGATTGGACAGTAGCTTTCAAGTAAAAGAGCAGTTTTGGATTTACTGGCTCTGTAAACTAGGCATCACTAAACTTTCTGAATTCCAATTTCTCCACTTTAAATTAGGAATAAAACTTCCTTCCTGGGATTACTATAAATGCTTAGAACAAAGGACATAATCATTTATATAAGATACTATCACGTATGTGAAAATTAATTCCTTTGCAAATAGCAGAATCCCAATAAGGCTCAAAAGTGCTCCGTAGCTGCCCTTCACCATGTAAATACTTATCAGCATCACACTCAAAGAGTCCCCTAAAATTACATATAATGTATATGTATGTGTGTGTACACACACATTATTAGCACATCCAAATTTTTTACTGATACAGCCTTATCACTGTTCATTCCCATACTAGAGAATTTTTTTAAATTTCAACTGAAAACTTCCCAAATAATGTTGAAGAACTGACGTTTTTTCATAATGAAACTCAGGCAAATTTTCAATTTTTCAACTACTATGACTATTTTGCAATTCCCCCAAATAATTTTATATGTGTGTGTATAAAATACATGAGTATCCACGTGTATATGTGCAACATCATTAACTTATAATAGGAGCAATGGAAAATATGGTCTCAATCATTGATCAGCTTACAATGAATCACAAAACCCTTCAATATCAGTGCAAACAGGGTCCTACGGACGATGGACTATTTGCAACGGAAAATTAAAACTAATCAAATCTTTGCTTTAAAAGTTTCCCCCTCAGTTAGAATAATTAGTCATGAGGAGCATACATAAAGAAACAGGACCTCCACAGCTTCACTACCCTCCACGCACCCAGGCTGGTATTATGCCTTCACTACGTCTGACCAAATCCAAGGATCTCTTTCCATTCACAACCTTCCTCACCTCCCAGCTCTGATCTTGCCACAGGTGACTGCCCCCAATCCACAGAACACCTTGCTCCCCTGGGGCTTCACCCTCTTCCAATTCCGTTCCTCTGTTCAGTTTTCCTCTATCCTTACTCTTGCCGGTATACACTTAAGAACCTCTGCGCTCATGGTTCATGTAATTCTTTTTATTGTGTGATTCCCAAATTTATATTTTTCAGTCTTGATTTCTCTGCAGGCTTCTGGGACATAATCTTCTAGAAAAAATATAGTCTGCCTGATGTCTTGGTTTCTGAAAAGTGAGTTATCCTCTCCTACAGACTGATGGCCCACCTATTCCTTCTTTCACTGTCTATTTAATAAAGATTTATCAAGTGCAAACTGTGTGCCAGTTCCTATGCTAGGCACTGGAGTACAGTGAAGAACAAAACACTTATAATCCCAGCCCCTTAACAGTCATACAAAATACTGTTTGCAGGAAATAAAAAAATTAATACATTGTACTTTGAATCCTCAATGAATACACACTTAATGTACAGGCAAATGTAACCACAGCCAAAGTGAGAAAAGCATAATATCTTTTGGGTTCTGTTTTCACAAACATAAGCCACTACAGTACCTATGTAGGTGGAACCTAAGTTGTGAGTTTTAAGTAAAAAGATAAATCATCCCTGTTTCATAACATGAATATAGAACAGTTTCCTCCCTGATAAATTATAAAATTACCCATCCAAAGTGAGGGATGCAGCTTGATACAGGGTAACTTGAGAGACTCCAGCTGGACAATGAGAGGTTCAAATTTATAACTTGACCTTGTGGGCAAGGCAGGCACAGCCCTAGTGACACCATGAAAAACACATCCCAAAAAATTAGTCTTGCTGGGAAAAACCTAAAGCAAAATACAAGACCATAAAAAAGAGTTCATCATGGTATCATGGACTGTTTTTTGGCCTAATTTATATATGATGCAAGCTATGTGGAAACAGTGCTTTCATCTTCCTTTTATTGCTTATATCAGAACAATTTCCTGTTAACTAGCATGTTTGCTTTTACTGCCTGTATCAGAATCCCTTCCTTTTAACTGATACTATGTTTCACTTTTGGTTTTAGTATGTGTTAGTACAAATATCTAGGGACCAATTCTTCAATCGAAAACACCTGAGAGACAAACTGTTCAACTGATCTAGTTCTTCCAATGTTTTTCAAGTCTACTAGTCCAAGCCATCAGCATAACCTGCCTTATTTAGAACAAACTCTAGCTGGATTCTCTGCCTCTCCTATGATACCAACTGACCATCTTCCACTAATGCTCAGAGTAATCTTGCATAAAACTGTTTAATTTCCCTGTGGTAAGCCGTCAATGACATCATTACTGTGAGAAAAAACGTCCAAATTCTATCGTAACCAGACACTTGCTAACACTCACGCCCTGCTCATCCTCGGGCCTCATATCATGATGCTCTCTGCCTCAGTCACTATACTCCAGCCACACGAGTGCTCCCATGTCTCAGGAGCCCCACAAATATGGCATAAACGGCAAGGACAAGAATCCTCTGATCCAGTTTAATCACAACTACCCAGTTCTGCCACAGTATTGCCACAAACGCAGTGACTGCCATATGGCCCATGCGTAAAGTGTATTTCGCAAATGACTTAAGATTAGTGTTTTTATGTGTATGCATTATGTAATAAAGAAGACTAAGAAGGTCTCGGTATCTATATGTTCATCTTTACAGTATTTTTCCTGCAATTGTTAACAACCTTTCCCATGGCATTACAAATATTATTCCACTTAGCATTTTTAGCTCCAGAACAGTGTTTATAACATTTATCTCAACTTTATGGAAGTAAACTGCTGATTCATTTTAAATGTATTGATAAGCTACTTTGCTAGATCTGACAAAATAACATTTCAACTATGTAGTAATGCACATTAGACAACACTATATCAAGGTTGTACCAGAGAAAAATGGAAGATTTCTTGAAATATTGATAGGAAAATTAACCATATTTACTTTTAATGAGAAATTAAAAATTAAACAGGTATGTAATAAGAAAAACTAAGCAGCTAGAATAAACAAAAGAAACTGAATTCCTAACTTGGGAAACCAATGTGTCTCAAGGGGAAAGAAAGGAGTAAAAAGGGGAAAAAAACTAATCACAGTGATTTTCAGTTCTACTTACAAAGCAGAAAATATTTCATTGTCATCATTTACCATGGCAATATACATCTCAAGTTTTGGATTTAAATGTTCAATAAGAATTGAGAGCATTAAATTGCAAGAATATATACCAGCTATAAATTCTATTCCTAATTTGGTGTCTGATACCAAATTAATTTCACAAGAAAGAGACTACAAAGTCATAATGGGAGTAAACAAATGTCGCTGTGAAGACTGGGACATTTCTATTACTAAAGTGCAACAAATTCTGAAATTATTCACTGAAATTGTCTTAAATTGTGTGAGTTCTTTAAAACTCAAGGGTTATTGCTGCATAACTGAGAAAGATTAATGCTATGTCATTACCACTATTTCCATACCTTTGGGAAATTTCAAAAACAGTTTCACATATTTTAAGTACACAGTCTCAAAAAATTATAGAAGGTGGGGCCGGGGATTTACCTCAGTGGTGCCGCATCTGCCTTGCAAGCACAAGGTCCTGAGGTCTTGAGTTCAATTCCCAGTACATCACACACACACACAAAAATTATAGAGGGAAGTGTAAATTTGTTCAAGTCTTATGGCAAGTATTTATCAAAGGCCTACTATCACCTAGGCTTATGACTTGATATGTCTTTCCATGTACTTAAGCTCTGAGTTTTGCAAATGGGGATATAATTAACATACTATAATATTCACTGTCTAAAAGTATACCATTCAGTATATTCACAAGGTTGTACAACTATTACCAGTATTAATTCCATAATTCTTTTGACCTCAGAAAGAGATTTTACATGCATTAGCAATCACCCTTCTATTCCAGACTCTGGCAACTACCACTGTGATTTCCACTAATCTCTATGAATTTGTCTATCTGAACATTTCATATAAATGAAATCTACTATAACTACTATGGAAATCATATGGAGACTCCTCAAAATATTAAAACTAGAAATTCTATTTGACCCAGCTATTTCCCTTACAGGTATCATCCCAAAAGAGTTAAGAACACCATATTACAGAAATCCAGGCATATGCATGTTCATAGCAGCACAATTCATAACAGCTAAATCTTGGAAATGGCCCATATGTCCTTCAATAGATGGATAAAGAAAACGTGGTATTTATTTATACACAAATTTTTTATAATACCATGGCAGGTACTACTGTGCCATAAAGGATAAATTTGAGTCATCTGTAGGAAAATGGATGCACCTTGAGACCATAATGTTAAGTGAAATAAGTCAGACACATAAGCTTAAATATTGCATGATTTCTCTTATATGAGAAACCCAAAATATAAATAAAGGGTAGGGAGATAGATCTTTTTCAAATAGGAAGGGGATCAAAAGATGGAGGGAAGGGAAAGAAGGGGGAAGGGAAGAGGAAGGGGATGAAAAAAGAACTGAGATGTTTTATGTGCAGGTACCAACTCCCCAAGAGGAATGTAATCATTATGTACTGCAAACATGGAGTAATAAAAAAATGAAATCATACAACATATATAGCCTTTTGTGTATGCCTTCTTTTCCTTAGTATAATGTTTTCAAAGTTCATCCATGTAGTCAGCAATTATCAGTACTTCCTTTCTTTTCATAGTCAAATAATACATCACAGTGTAGATATACCACATTCTCTTTACTTATTTATCAGTTGATGGAAAATGGTTTCTACCCTTTGGCTATAATGAATAATGCTCCTATGAACACTCATATTTGATTCTTTGTATGAACATATGTTTTCAGATCTTTTGGATATACACTTAGGAGTAGAGTCACTGGGTCATATGGTAACTCTATGTTTAAGTTTTTGAGGAAGTGACAAATTGTGTTTCTAATTTCCGTATCATTTTACATTTCCCCTAGTGGTGTATGAGGTTCAGATTTCATTCATCTTTAACAATACTTGTTTTACCCATCTTTTTATTAGAGCCATCTTAGTGAGTGTAAAGTGGCATTTATCTCCTTAACAGCTGATGATACTGAGCAAATACTTAAATACTTTGATTGAAATGCAAGATAAACACACACATTCATAGGCACACAGATCAGAAGGTATACTCACCCACCTCCCTCACCCTCTCTCTCAAGAAACTATTGAACAAGCTCTGAGTGAGAGAAAGCTTCCGAAAGGTAAAACCACGCGGAACCATCTGGCTAATCGGAAAAACTAGCACTCCCATTCCCCTGTGATAGGATGTGTTGAAAGGAAATGTGAATGCATTTCAGTAACAGGCCATGGTTTAGGCCAACACATTCAACTATAAATAATGTAAAATCATTTTGAAAGAAACAGAGGTTAAATATGCTTCATTCTGCAAGCAATGCAAAAATGCTACAGAAAAGCAAATATTTATACTAAATATAAAAACTTTCTTTGCTTTTTGAATTGTAAGAACAACAAATTAGTGCATAAAAAATAGCACATTAGCCCAGGCAAAATATACACACAGCATTATGTGCACTTTTCCTTTTATTCCACTTTATACGGTCTGCTTTCTCTAGGAATAACTAAGCTGCAGCAGTTCTTACTCCTGTGACTCGGAAATCTTCTCATTCATGGCTTTTCAAGTCCAAGCTCAAAACCTATTTTCTCTATTTGCTAATGTAGAGCCAATTAAGGAAAAAATTTTCATCCAGGACAATAATAAATTCTCTTGTTCTTCCAATAAAACTTCTTGGTATAATTTTATTTCTCTTACAAGATACTAACTTGTTCAGTTCCCAAAAGATCCCAATTACAAAACACAGATGTTTCAAGATATTTTTGAAAATTTTAAAAATGGTATAGTACAAAATGCATTCGCATTTAGTGAAAACCAAAAATTTATTATCTGAATACTTGCAAATAAATGTTTTCTCTTTTCAAATACATAAATGCACTTCAAAAAGCTTTGCTATACACAAAACAGTTTTATGAACATGTAAATTATGCTTTTAAAACTTAATACTTAAATATTAAATATAATAGCAGATGGTGCAGCTCCACATCATTACACCATGTTCAATTTACCAGAATGCATCGTCTACCTAAGTTGATTACTTAGTAAATAGGGAGTCCTGGGGGTATTGTGTGGAATCTTCATCAGATAGCATAATCATTTGATGACAAGTTGCACATAAATAACAATTTTTTCTGGCCATCTAAATCTGGTAAGTGGCTTCTGAGCTACACTAATGATAAAATCAAAAGGAATCAGAGTAGTGCTCTCTTTTTTATTTCACATTAAAAGGAGAGGTACAAAGAAATGAAGACAATCAAATGAATGAACACTGACTTCATGAATAAAAAATGAAAACTGGAATCAAATTATATTAAGGTAATGGGAATCTACTCTTTATGAATATTGTGACACTCTCAGTAATTACATTCCAGTATCTATTCATGGAATTATCTACAACTTCAACTATGTTCCAGGAAAAAAAAATAGGGAATTAAGAGCATTTTCTCCTTCTGAAGGCTGCTGAGATTTTTAATACAATGGTTCTCCAAACTCATATACTTCATTATTACAACCACATTAAGAAATTGTCTTAGCTGAGCATGTTGGAACACACCAGTAATCCAAGCACTCTGGGAGGCTGAGACATGAGAATCAAAAGTTCAAGCCCACCTTGGGCAAATTAGCAAGATGTTGTCTCAAAAACTAAAAAGAGGACTGGGGATGTAGCTCAGCATGAAGGCCCTGGGCTCAATCCCCAGTACTGCCTCTCTCCCAGAAAAGGAAAGAAAATAAAATAAAGGTGAAAGAGAAACTCTCTTATCTAGCTTGACACCTTCAAATCTAACACCACCTGTCTACATCTTCCTGATTCTAAATGAGAAGATCTAGAGATTTTAAGTTATACATACTCCCTCCTTTCCTTTTCTCTCAGGCACCATCTCCTCAGAGAATACAAATACAAAATTTCCCGTCCCTTAGCGGGCCAGGTCCAGCTGCCCTTCACACTAACCTGCCTTAAGTATCAACATCATTCATATAGAAGGCAACATGGGCAGGATACATGAACTCTGAAAAGTAAGATGTAAATCTACTAAACAAACATACAAATGGTCCAGACAAGCAAGCAACCATTAGCAACCACACGTATTATGGTTTGGTCCTTACCAAAGGACCTCACACACTTTCCCGATCTCCTTACACAACCTCTGACTTGATTTGCTCAAAATCTAATTTCATTATGTTACCCCTCCTCTGCAATCCATCAAGTAGCTTTCTATCTTTTATCACCAAAAGTCTCAATGTAATGTCACAGTTAACAGAATGAACTCTGGAGCCAAAGGGCCTGGGTTCAAATCCTGACAATCACTCAGGAGCTCTGTGATCTTGGTAAGTTCTTAAGTTATGCCTAAATTTCCTCATTTATAAAATAGACATTTAAGAGCAAAATCTGACACATAGGACTGTTGATTAATGTATGCAAAAATACGTGGAATGACGTCTGAAACATAATAGGAACTATGTTAAGTATCAGCTGAATTAAATCTTAGTTATCATCATGTGATTAACCTCGAGCTCTTTGGCCCAAAAACCAAGGTCTTATACCATTTATGCACCTTCCAGTAATACATATGCAATTAGGGCTTAAAATGAGTTCTGTTCAATTTGCTTCGTTTCACTTAGTTCTCACAATCCTGTGAGGACAGCATTAGTTTCACTTTATCCCCTCAAGCAACGATGGTGAACCTTTCAAGGATAACAAACAGCCACAGCTGCATGCATGCCACAGGTTCGCCACCAATGTCCCAGAGGGGCTACCCGGCACTTTCCAAGAAAATCACTTAACTGTCCTGCTACCCACTCCGAAGCATGATGTACAAAGCTGCACACAGGAGAAGTAACCCTGGAGACTTCATGGGGATGCTGAAATGCCAGCACTTGGCTTTCTCTGTCCACGGTGCTTAATCAGCAAGGCCACCTCACAGATGGGCAGTCATGTGGGCTCTCCCACCACCAGATGTCACTAAGGTGGATTTCTCACACACACACACACACTCACACACAGACACACTCATACACACCAGCTTTTATTTGGAGCTTGGATTTCAGTTCACTGTTTCAAACATAAGCCCCAATTTGGTGAAAATCCCCACAGTTCTGGTGAAACCATGGTGGGGGGAGCACGCATTCCTTTTTCAGTACAGGAAAGAAACCAAGGTGACAAGGCCCATCAGCTGGACTCAAATCCAGCTCTTCCCACAGCACAGGCCATGCTGCTATCTGTCGAACCCTTTGATGTTCTGCCTCTTACAACTGCAACTTGGACTACTACTGCCTCTACTTGCACAAAGCCCTAGCAATTGGCCCACTCATCCCTTAAGAAGGCCAAATTCCATTCTGTATTTCCACATCAGCAGTAGTCCAAGGCAGAACATCAAAGGGTTCGACAGATAGCAGCACGGCCTGTGCTGTGGGAAGAGCTGGATTTGAGTCCAGCTGATGGGCCTTGTCACCTTGGTTTCTTTCCTGTACTGAAAAAGGAACGTGTGCTCCCTCCACCATGGTTTCACCAGAACTGTGGGGATTTTCACCAAATTGGGGCTTATGTTGTCACACATCATGCAACAAACGCCTCAAAAGCCTGTAAGCGGTTAAAAAAATCTTGTTTCTTGGAGGATAAAATTGAGAGAATTATTAAGCACTAAAAGGAATCAAAATAGTGTTTTGTTTTTGCTCAGCTTTTACTCATAATAGTGTAAAATTTAATTAGAACTTCATAATGGGAAAAAATGATGGAAAGTGTAAAGATTTCAATGCTTATTATCTGCCTTAGTTACTTCTCTCATTGCTGAGAGAAAATACCCAACACCCAAAGTTAAGAGGAAAGGTTTATTTGGCTCACAGTTTGTAGAGGTTTCAGTTCGTAGTTGGCTGGCTCCCAGGCAGGGTGGCATGGAGAGGGGCATTGCAGAGGAAGCAGAAGGCAGAAAGGCAGCAAGCAGCAAGCAGTGGGCAGCAACCCTCTTTCTGTCCCTAATATCCTATCCAGGCTACGCACCCTTAGGGTGGGCGGCACTCACACTCAGGGTGGGGCAGCCTTAATCCTAGCAAGCACCATGAAACAATCCGAGCATCACATCCTTGATCCCAACGACACACACCCGAGACCCAGCCACCTCCAAAAAGCCCCACCTATGACCACCCGAGGCTTTAGGGGCGACACAGAGATACCATAACATCGTCTAAAAGCAAAAGTCTTGATCTTATGAAAAATAACTTACCAAAAGAAGGTAGAGCAAGAAATTTTATGTTAGATATAATTTTTGGCAATTGCCTTAGTTCAGGCTACTATAACCAAGTACCACAGACTGGGTGACTTATAAACAACAGAAAGTTTTCACAAGCCTAGAGACTGGACATCTGAAATCAGCATGCCAAGATGGTCACATTCTGGTAAGAGTCCTTTTACAGGTTGCAGACAGTTATCTTTGTTGTTGCATCCTTATATAGTAAAAAAGGGCAGAAGAGATCTCTGGGGGCCCTTTTCAAAGGGTACTAATATCATTCATAAAGGACCCACCCCCATGAACTAGCTGTTCCACATCCTAATACTATCACACTGGGTATTCTGGAGTCATCAGAAACTCTGGATTCAAATCCTGATTTTGAATTACATTCCAAGCATTTTTATAAAATTTATTTTTGCAAACACAAAACATTACTGAGACAAAATAAAGGTGGTAGCTACAAAAAGAGAAGTTTAAATATGGGAAAACAATGTCAAATGATATGATTATGTATTCTAAGTCACAGAAATATATGTCCAAGCTGGTAAAAGGAACTGCCAAAAGAAACTCTCAAGACTTGATAACCAGTTCTACCCTATAAATTCAACAAAACTCAGTAAGCAAATAAGACTGAATCACAGTGTTTATGGGAAAGGTTAGGTCAACTTTACCTAGTAAGGGATATGGCAGAGCCAAAAGGAAACAAAGTTAAACAGAAGACTTCAACTTCTAATCTGGCCTTGCCACTAAAGAGAAGGATAAAGTGGCCTAAAGAAATAAAAAATAAAGCAAACAAACAAACAAACAAAAACCCAACACCACAACAAAAACCAAGCTTTTCTACAGAGGACTTGTTTCGAGGTTAAAAAATCCAAAGGAACTATGCGTTGGCTTCGGACCCAGGCACAAGACACCAGAAAGGAGTTTCAGACAGGAAATGCTCTGAACTACTTTCAATAACAGTAACAGAACAACAACAAAAGATGTGTCCATTTAAGATCAATTTAATTAAATTACATAGAGATAATAAAATAAGGGAAATGAGGCCTTGGTAGTGTGAGCCATGTTCAGGGGCTCCCCAGTAACATGGAGACCTTACATAAAAAAGCAATGACAGTAATAAAGAACCAGAGTGACTGTCTCCAGAGAAGTAGCATTCATCTCTGCTTCTGCAAGCTCTCCTGGTCTTAGGTGTCCTGGTTCAGGTCCTGGCTTTGTGATCCTGGTTACCCAAGATCATCGACCTTCTGAACAATCTATTTTTTTTAGGTTGAGATGTTGCTTTGTAGCACATAAAGCTCAGGAAGTCTAAGTCTAGTAGCTATTGTTTTAACCACTGAAAAACACATACCCGTTTTGGTGCAGGTGTTTAATTATTCTAATATACAGATAAAAAGGAAAAGTCAAAGTATAGGCCAAACTTGTACATACTACTTGTTAATCTTTGGTATTGCTGCCCTCAAATTTTACATGTATGATCATTCCATTCCATCATCTCCTGAAACAGATACTATAATTACTCATTTTATAGATGAGCAGAGATTTTAACTAACATAATTCAGCCCAAGTCTCTGCTCTTAGAGTGAAATTGTGGTCGTTTGTCTACAAAGAGGCTGAAAGTTTTTAACTCTCAAGCTGGTCTACACCTAGATTTCAGCAATTCATCAAAATCACCATTTAAGTTTTTTACCAGTTATTGCTTCCAGTGTCTTCAGTTCCTGGTAAATGGTTCTCAGTCGTGATTCTTTCTAGTCTTTCAAGACTTCAAGAGGGCCAGAATGATCTGTGACTTCAACTGTCTGACAGATCTAAGAAAACTGGCTGATTTTCAGTTTGTTCATCTTTTTTCTTGTGAGGACAGGGGTGATGACTCCTAAACTCTTTATATGTCAGAGCTCACAGTGGAAGTCTAATACTTTAATCACCAGTGCAATAGGAAGGACATAATCTCAGCACAAAGAATATTCTTTTCCAAGAAGGGTCACTAGTGATTCTCATTAAACATACCAAAACTGACACGTGCATTTTGAAAATATTTAAATATAGCCAAGGCCACTGCATAAGGGCTTTACTCTACATCAGTTGTTTTCTTGATACAGTCAATTTATAAATTTATATTGGAGAATAAAACAAAGTAATGTTCAAAGCCCAACTTTTTTGAACATGATAAACTACTCCCATCCAAATCCGCAGTTGTAACTCTCCGTCCAACTGCAGATAAAGCTCCTCCTGCCACTGACAATAACTCGAAAGCTAAATCCTTCTGACTACTTTCAGAAGTTCAGGACTTTTTGAAAGTAAAGAGCCACACTGACTATAGTGCTTATGTACTTCTTAAACACTGAACATGTGTAAAACTGTGCCACCGTTTAATTAGGTTCCTATCTCATCTGTAATGTGGCACTGATAAAATTTTTTGAATGTTGTGCTAACACCATGTGTCACAAAACTCTATGGTTTCTATGGAATGATTTTGCAGAGTATAGTGACTTTTAGGAATGTGTGTGTCATATTCCAGCAGGGCTGACTGTATTGATAGCATAAAGCATATGAGAGGGAAGACAGGCCAACACCTATGAACTGCTGGTTGGCAGCCATTATTACACAACTTCTTCTTACACTATTCTTTAACCAAACTCACCAAAGGCAGAGGTTCTCGTCAGTCAAGTACTCAAAATACCACGTGCTCTTAGCTTTCTTTGACAAATTACAATAAAAAGGAATAAATTATCAGTATCAAATATCCCTACTTTTCCCCTTTAGGACTTCTCCATCAAAAGTTGTTTCACCTTCCCCTTCTTTCATTTAGACTTCTTTTTTTAAAAATTCATTTAATTTGGTATTTGCTTACTGGACTGTATGTCCTAAATGTGCCAAGTTTTCATGTCTGATTATAGCTATCCAAGGACATAGACAAGATATTTGTGTTTGGCCAAGTGCTTTTAGTAGAATACATAAGTGTTAATATTCACTTGGAGCATATAATCCTGCCACCAATTTCAACAAAAAAGTAATGGAAGAATAAAAATAAGAACTAAGGATCAGATACACACGCAGCTCAATAAACAAGCTGCATTTACATTCATTGTGCATGTTCCATTTCTAGACAGCATACAAGGTCAAACTACTAACTGTCAGTTACAATAAGCTTCTAAACTTCTGGTCAATTACCTGGTTAATAACAAAAGACAGGGCTATGACATCATTACAGTTATAATTAATTTACACTGAGCAGCTTCCTGTTAATCAAATATATCTTTAAAACCATTTAATTATTTTTCACCTAGAAAGCAACATTCAGCTTTGTTAAATGAAAAGCAATCTTGCTGAATTCAACATGAAAGGGTGTCAGGCTGCTCTAAGACATAAAGGACAAAAGCCTTCACAGGGCACACTGCAGCAATATAGGAGCTGTTGCTACATTCATAGCAAAAAGCAGCACAAAATGATGGATAATACATCACATTGTAATAGTCTGAGAACATAAAAAGTTGTCAGGGAACTGGGGATAAACAGGCTCCGGGAAAAGAAATGTCCCAATGCTTTTGTCAAAAATACAAGACTAGCAATACTAACACATGCAGTAAAAGACAGTATAGTTAAGTGTATGGTCCCTGAGAAAGACAGGTAGGTAGGGTAGGCAGGTAGATAGAGGATTCATAAATTGGGAGATGACAGTTTCTTGTGCATATAGACAAAGATGAAAATTTTTAAATAGTTTTAAAGTGGATTTTTATAACAGTACTGTAATCAATTGGCATTTTCTAGGAGTTTCTATAATCCTACTTTTTTTGTTTTGGGCGAGTTTTTTGGCGGTACTGGGGATCGAACTCAGAACCTTGCCCTTGTGAGGCAGTTGCAGTGCTACTGAGCTAAATCCCTGGGTCTGTGATCCTACTTTTTAAACTGCATCATATCATTCAATTATATATACTTTTTAAACAATAAAATAAGGTATGTAAAAGGAACATGAAAGCAGAAATGATTTTCAATTAAAATAAATTATATTATAAAATCTCAAACCAGTTTCTGCCAGGATCATCTGAAGATTTAAGAATTTAATGAGCCTTGATTTGGGGGGATTAAAAAAAAAATCTCAAAAGTCAGCTGACAAAGTTTTACTTTCTCCTTTTTTTAAAACTGTTATGGTCTCCAAAGAAATGATTAATTATATTTACACATAACAATAACTAAAAGATGAAACTACTAGATTTTGTATATAATTCTGAATTTTGCTCCTCAGCTGGGGTGAACCGGTGCCAACTCAATTCTGAACCATCACCACTCGTGATTTCTGGTATCAATCAGAAGCCAGTTCCCTCTCTCTTCGACACAGGTTTTCGTGTAATGAGGTCTCATTAAGGTTTTCCGGCTGACGACCCTTCAGACCTACATTTCTAAGCCAGGAGGCACACAGGGAGCTGCAGTGCAAGCACCCACGATCACCCCCTTCAAGAGGGTTTAAATAATTCCATTTTCATATTTGCTCCACATCAGATCTGTCTAACTAAAGTCAATGAAAAAGTGATAGCTGCTGCCACCACCTCTCATTTAATCCTGTGTAAGAATTGTTTGTGAATTATTTATGTCACTGAAACACTCTGCACAAGAACTAGTCAATTGAGGGGGAAAATCACGCTGGGCTTCAAAGCTGTGTTGTTTCCACAAAGCACACGGGACATCCACAAATTACTTGGTGACAGGAAACAGCTTAGGGACCTCTCCCTGACTAGCATCAATACCTTATTCTCTCAATAACATGACTGCATCCCCTGCTCTCACAGCATACGGTATTGGGAGGAAGGCAGAGCTGTCAATCAAGGGTTTCCCTCTCCTGCTCGGGTACAAAGTGGTAGTGAGCAAAGCTGGAATAACTCTCCCTGGAATTTAGAATTTATGCAGCGATACTGGGACCAACAACTTTCAGAGATAATCCTCAGAGCATTAACTTGAAGAGCTTTCCAGATCTACCGAGTCTACCCAAGAACTCACTAGCTGCTGACCCTTATGAAGGTCTGGTGATTTGGGTTTTCTGTTGATTCTTTTAATATATTTCTTGTTGTGAACTAAGCTACCTGGATAAATTAGATAACTGTGCTTCTGCTGTTTGTAATCAAAGACCTCCCAAATACTAGGCATTTGCAAGGGCTGACAAACAGATCTCAGTTTATTTCAAGTAACACCAATTCCCATTTCTACTGAATGCAATACACAGAGCTAATGATGTCACATGAAAACAAGTTCTACATAAAAAAGTCTTCTCAAAGTCACATACTTTGTGTACGTACTTGGATACTGGATAAAGAATGTGTCTCAAATGGAAAGACAGTCTGAAATTTGTTTTCTGTTTTCACAAAGTTAAGGTTTGGGTATTTCTAATTACTGAAGTGATTTTTCTAAAGACTTTGTGCTAAAACTCCCTGCCTTTATTTACCATTGAAAATAAGACCAGTACACACATTTAACAAAATGTCACTTAATGAAAGGCTCTGCCTAGAACTTTAGGATAATCAACCATTCATCCAATCAAAACCGAAATAAAATCAAAGAGGCTTCTTCAAACTCTTCAATAGCATGGTCTTCAGGAAGAAACATGAAAGTGTTCTGAATGCTTTCCTAAAGAGAGATGTGCATCATCATCTTTCACTATCATATAATTCATTTATAAACATAGATCATCACATTTCTCCAATCATGAACACAGAAAAGAAAACCAATAATGTGAAACCACAGCAATAAGTATTATCCATTTGATTTTGTACCTCTGCCTGAATTCCTTCATTGAACAAATGTCTGAACATCTACTAAGAAACACACACTATCCTTTCAGGAAACCACAGCCTAGAAAGGGAAGCAAAGATGAGCATGAGCATGGGATAAAGAACTATGCAAACATTCCTCATTTAATGACGGAGTTCCATTTCTGCAATTAGGTTGTTAAATGAATTGGTCACTAACTGAGGAATTGTATACAGTATGTATATTACAATATTCAGAACAAAGAAATAGTCATAGGAAACTCCAACTTGATGACTTGGCTTCTATTTGCATAACTCTTACATGCAGTACTATGATGTACATGAGAACATAAAACTATGGTACTGTACAGTACAATCACCAAACATTACAGTACTGTACAAACCAGGTGTACTGTACAAAGAAAAAGACATCAAGGCTCTAAAGGCAAGATGTACAGAACAGTACCCAAAAAAAGGCTGTAAATTCAAGCAGCAGGTGCTAAGTTCAAACAGCGTGCCTCAGTCAAACGTCTGAACGTCACTGAACAGGCAGGTCGTTAAACAAGGAATATTTGTATTAAAACTGTGTATCAAGGTACATGGAGTGTTCCAAAAACATTAAAAATAAGTTTCAAAGTTTTATGTGGGGTGTGAAGAGAGAAAAAGAAAAAGAAAATTCAACTGCCGGCAGTCTGTGGCAATGAAAAGATAAGCTGACTCTTGAATCACCATCCAAAATAGAGTAACAACAGAGTATCATTTCAGGAAAATACAAGGATTCATCTCCAGTCATTATGTGATGAACGTGATAGCTACAGGCTAGAATTTAGAAAGCTAAAACTGTCCCTTATTAATATAAAATTAACATGCCTTGAAAGACAAAAAAAGGAGTATCTTTTAATATGTTGGTGTGAAGGAAGAGACTGCACAGGATGTATGTACAATATTTCTACCTTTGTTCAAATTTGGAATCACAACTGATTCCCTGCAACACTCATAACCCCAAAATTGCTAGTACTAGTCACATGAGAAGAGGTGGCACAATTTCTTTCAATGTTGCCCAAGGGACTTTTTTCCTCGAGGAAAAACTGCAAAATTATATGCAGCTACCAACACACAGACACACATACACATACACACACATACGTTTTATATAAAACTGTAATGTGTATAAATTTTATTCATTAGTATCTCAATATTGGGATTTTGGATTTAAAATGCATAAGCAAGTCAGCACTGTGGCAAATCAGCTGCTGGTATCATGACAACATTCCTGGAGCTCAAGTCAGAAGATCTGGGGTAAATCTGGGTGCCACCACTTACTCGTATGTGGCCTTGGGCAAGTCATATAATCACTCCTGCAATGCTTCTATATCTTTATCCACAGACGGGGGGACAATCCACTTACTTCCAAGTCACTGAGAAGAATAAATAAAATAACATCTTATATGAAAGCAGACAGCATATCACCAAAGTTTGTTTTCACTCTCCTTTCCTCTCCCTACCGTAATGAGCCTTTTCCCTCATGGAACTACACTTTATTGCTTAGTAATTATGATGTGCATGCAACAAAGTCCAAGAAACTAGACTGTAAATAACACCAACACGCAAACCTGAACGCACACACTGTTAGTTGGCGACCATCTAAATCCCAAAGGGTCCTTGCACACCATCTATTGCATCCCAGAAATCTGATATATTTTCTTTTCTGAATACAGCCAAAATTATCCACTGGCTTTGAAATATCACCATCATGATGCTGCACACGGCAGCTGGTTGACTGAACGTGACTCCCCCTCCCCCACCCTCCAGCTGTCACCAGGAACCCCTCAATGGATGAAAAAAAGACAATGTAATATTACTACTCCCGCAATTAATAACAACCTAACAAATACTTAGCATTCGAGATTATTTTTCTTATGAAAGCTCATTAACTAAGAATTAACTCTTAAAAAAACACTTCACTATATAAATGCAGACCAGCTGCTTTCATACAACAAAAAACAGTGGATAGTAAACACAAGTCATATGTGTATTTCCTGACTCCTTGTTTTTCCCTAAGTCATTTGTCATGCTAAACAATAGTTAAAATACTAAATAGCTTTCAATAGTGATACAGCTGTCACAACTTTAGAGGGACTTTTTAAGCTAATTTTGTCAAAAATATGTACAGAATCCTTTTTTTGTACAATATACGTCAGGCTAAAGGCTGCATTTAAAAAAGTAATCACTCGTGCCTCTGCCTGAGAAGCCACACATAGATGGGCTCTGCTGAAAACCCTGGGATCTGACTGCAGTACAGGTTAGTGAATCCCACTCACCAGAATTCTTCATGTCGTTAATTCTGAAGGACAGCTTATGCCCTAAGGTTTTCTAACCCACAGATGGTTTCACACTCAGATCCCTGGAATCCTGGGTTCCCTGACCCTGCCTCTGCCTCGGACTATGGCTGCCCTGGATCAAGAGCCTGGGCCTTCTACCTCATTAATCTTAAAGCCTCTCCAATCCTGAACTTTCCAAATAAGATTCTGCTGAAGAGAGGCCAGCTCAGGAAAAAAAAACTCCCAAAAAACCAAGGACTACTGCTTAAATGATGTAACTGTAGCATTAAAGGAAATCTATCTTTTTAAAGCACAGATTCTACTTTTTAAACAGTGCTGAGGTTTTTTCTGGTTGTTTTGAGGTACTGGGGTAGAACCCAGGGCCTTCACACCAAACTACACCCCCAGCCCTTTTCCATTTTTTACTTCTGAGTCAGGATCTCAACAAGTCACTAACTAAGTTATTCAAGCTGGAACTGAATACACAATCCTCCTGCCTCAGCCTCCCACAGTATGTAGAATACAGGTGTGCACCACCAAGCCTGGCTTTTTAACATTTTAAAAGAAATTTTACATATATATAGGCACATATGTAACTTTACATAAATGTATAATTTCCTTTTACACTTAGCTCCCATCCTCATATTACAATACACCGCCAAGTGAACAAAATTATAACTTAATATAAATGTTCTAACTACTTTGTGTTCATATATTCATAGCAATATGTACAGAAAAATATACAGGATTCTTATTACTTTTTTAGAAAAATGGAACTCAAAAGTTTTTAGTTTGCTCTCATTAAGCACCCATATTGGAAAAAATATTAACTCTTTCAGACATTTTCTAATACTTGAGTGTACATTTTGAATTAAGGTACCATTTCCTGTAACAGTCAGCATCTCCTATTATATAGCTTACTGTCCCCATTAAGGGCACCTACAGCAGAATCACCAAAGATACTCAAATATTTAGTATCCCCTGATCTTCCAGTAAACTAACAAAATAATTTCTAGAAGTTTCTCTGTTAAGATAAAATTGAAGAGTTTTCTAACACATTAACATTTTTTTCTCCATTATTTGCTTTCTCTGATTCACAAGAATATGAAACCATTCACTCTAGCACCTTTATCACATAAGCAGTGCAGTTATGTACAAATAATTACCTTACTTATAAAATATATTATAAAGAAATGATGAGACAAAGGTTTTCCTTTTCCCCTTTCTTCCCCTCCCCAAAAGGCCACATTTATTAAGCTTCTGTGCCTAACATACGGTTGACATGTTTTACACACTATTCTACTTCAATGATCTGAGGAAGGCACCCTATGACCCCTATTTTACAGAGGAAATTAAAGCTGGGAAGATGTTAATTTGTCTACTGAACACAATCAATACTTAGGGGAGGCAGGACTCAAAGAAAGTTCTGCCAGACTCAAAACCACTGCTATGTATCTGCCTTTTTTTAAATGGAGAAAAAAATATTTATGGATTTCAAAAAAATGAATGTTTCAACATCATGTAAAGGTACGAGATCCCACTGATGAATGTAACTGTACTGTATACCTAAAATGTACCAATAAACTAAATGGAAAAAAAACCCCGAATGTTTCATGATGAGATAGTGTTTAATAGGAAGGTTAACAAAATTATTTATAGAACTTGACACCTGAAGTGACATGTTTACCTGAAAACTCTCACCCACGATATCCAGGAGCCCCGTGTGGCCTTAGAAGCAGTGTTCTCCAAAGTAATTCGATACGTAGGCTGCAGGTTGGCACTGACCCTTTCCAGCACTGCAGTGAAGCTAGACTTTAGGGCAGTGGCTTCAGATCCTGAATATTTCTCTTAGTACCCCTAAAGCAGCCCCTTTAAAAGGAAAAGGAACGGCTGTAAGAAAACACCACATCCAACAGTTTGAAAAAGCAGCAGGTTGAGGGTCTATCTCCTGTGATCCTACCAGAAAATGGAGGTATGGAAAGTAAATATGGGCCTGTTTTGCTATGGCAGAGCTGTACGACACAGGCATAAGGAAGGTAGAATCACTGTCAGTCGTGGCTTTTGCTTGCAGTCACTGCTCTGACAATGTTTCTCATCTCTAAAGCTAGCACTTACTTCTAGTATATGTGCTGCCGAAGCGAGCACGCTAACACTTACTTCTAGACATGACTAAATCCTCCTCAGTAAAGTAGGTATAACTTAGCTGAAGGAACCAGAAGACCAGAATTAAAAACTATTCTGACGTGATTACTATTCTAATATGATTTTTTAAAATACTACAGCCTCAACAGCATTAGTATTAGTACACATGGCTATAACTTCTAACAGACCCTGCATCCAACACTGGACCATTTAGAATACAACTGAATCTGGAAGTAAAGAGATATAACATCCTCTCAGCAGTGCTCATACCTAGGCACTAAATTCATCTAACCTAACAAAGAATGCTTCCAGCACAATCTATATGTTTATTTCATGAAGTTCTAGCAAGTTACTTATAACATCTCATCTTCAGTGTTTTGTATGTGTTGGTATTAAAAAATTTTCTTGAGTCTTGGAATATTTACAATCCCATAAAGTAACATTTAAGTGAGTCCAAGGTTCTATTATTACACCTCAATTCAAATTTCATTATCTGTGACAGCACAATGGGTATTCTTTATGGCTACAGTAGCTTTTCAACATTACCACCCAAGTGTACTGGGACCAACTGGAAGACTTGCTCAAATATTTTGATTCAGTAAATCTTAGGTATGTTTCCAAAATTTGCATTCCAATAAGTTACCAGGTAATGCTGATCCTAGTAGTCCTGAACAACTGAGGAATAACTACATTGCTAGCATCCTTTGAAAGATAATTCATTCTCACAATCTATGCCTGGTCAGCAGCAAACGACAGATCTCTAGATAAAGCTTACTAGAACTAGAGGAAGAAAAAAAAAAAGAAAAAGTGAGAAATAAGACGAAGACTTCGTAAAAGAAGTTTCAAATAATTTTTAAAAGTCTAGTGCCACTGAATGTACTGTAAGGGCCCTAAACGCCTCCACAAGGGAAACCTAACTATCCAATAATATCATAACTACCCAATAATTCACCTGGATAATTCAAGAGCTTATGCTCACTTTGGAAAAACACATAAGCCTGTGATCCGCTTTTGGAAAATCTATTCAAAGGTTTTTAAGATATGAGCAAAAAAGGGGCCAAATTCACTTAGGTGGATTTCCCGTTCCCTATTAAGTGAAACGCCACTCTGGGGTTCAAGGGTTGGGTTTGCCACACACTTGTTAAGAAGTTACTGTCCCATCAGCGCTTGAGACTGCAAGTTGTGTCGCTGATGCAACATCGCTGTCAACTTCCTGCTTTCGAAAGGACCCTTCAAAACTCCCTCAGAGCCACCCCATCCTCTGGGCGCCGGGGCACCTCGTCCCTGCGAGGTCGGTCCCCAGCAACAACGACGCTGGCAACAGCGGCGAGCGCCCGGGGAAGAGGTTCCAGAAGACGCCCTCGCACTCTCGGATCCCCCCGAGGGTGCCAACGGCGCGCACCGCCCTGCGCAGGTCCCCCGGCAGGCGCTGGCCGCGGATCCACAGCCTCACCAGGCTGCCGGAGCCCGCAGCCCCGCAAGTCTGCCGAGAAACCCGGCAGAACCAACTACGCAAGCTGGGCTGAACAAACGCGGAAACTCACGCTCTCTATGGCCCGCCTGCGTCCCCACGTCTTCCTACAGGCGTGCGTCATCACGTACGGACGTGGATCCCGGACGCACCCCGGGCCGGGGCCTGTGTAAGGAACTCGGGAGGCCCAGCGACGCTCCCGGGCGGGGCTGGGAGAGCGCTGTGAAGCTGACGGCGGGCTCTGGCGCAAGCGCATTGTGCGTGCCCGCGCTCCCGTACCCGCGTGCTGCGACGGCGGTTCGGAGGGGGCCGCGAGGGCGCGACGGGGAGAGGACAAGGACCCGTGTCCTCGACCCACCCTCCAAACGCCTTTAGAAGCGCGGATAGTGGCATCAATTGCTGTCAGATAGAACTATCGGCCACCTCTAATGTGTGAAGCAAAGGAGCTCCTTGCCCTTGGGGGGGGGGCAGACGTGGGCAGGAGCGGCGAGTGGGCCCAGCCCCTTGCCCACCTCTTCTGTCGGGCTCGACGGCGGGGAGGCTGCGTTCCGGCCGCGGCGCGTCCTCGAGCCTGCGAGGCGGTGGTGGGAGGAACAAATCCACCTCCGAAAGTCCCCGCGGGCCGCGAGGCAGCTGCTTATCCCGGCGCCAGAAAGTGGGCCCGCTAAACGAGTGGGCGCTGCTTTGCCAGTTTGCCCTTTTGAGCCGTAGATCATCTCATGCAGTTTTTCTTCTCTTACTCTGGAACACATTTTGTGTTCATTGGTAGGAGTCAGATTAAGTTAAATATAATGCTGTATTTATTTGCCATGATGCGCAAAAACCATTTTTTGGCATGAAAAATTCTACTAAGGGAAAGATGCACATTTTCCAGGGAGGGATCTGAATGTGGATGATTTTATGCTGCTTTTTATTTCTTGGAAGTTGCAGCGGCTGTTTGGCTAGCCTATTAAAACTGCCGAAGGGGAGAGATCAGAGTCACAGGCTGGAATCTGGAAAGAATCCATATATAGATTGTGTTTAAAACTATAGGAAGAGATGCAGATAGAGACTAGGCTGGAGCTCATCAGTGGGTTGGGAAGGAAGAGTCACTGAGATCAAAGGAGAGAAGGGTATGTTTCCAGAAGAAGCACATACAGCTATGTACAGTACACAGCACTCGATAGTGTGATAAATGCCTGTTACCGGTGTAGGTACTTATCATAACATGCTGTGCTTTTCATCCTTTAGCGCATAATCCTACTTACATAAAAGAGTTTACTGTAAAACAGTGTGCTGCTATGCCAGTGGTAGCCTCAGGTATCTCGTGTTTAACTGCGTATTTGGATAATATCAAGGGGCCGTCACGGGTGTTTGACGTATACCTTCTCAGTTTGCACTTAGAAGTTGGCACTCTGTGTGGTACTTTGCAGTACACATGGATGAAATTGCCTAATAACTTATTTCTCAGATTATATTTCCATCACGTGTCATATGACTATTGAAATTTTTAAAAATTTGGCCTATGTGGAGACTAGTTAGAATTTTTTCTCCAGACCACTATTTGTTCAATATTAGTTTTGAAAATCTTTCTAAAACAAATCACATCCTCTGATGTCTTGTTAATGCTTGAGATGTTTTCTTAAATTATATGGAGAAATGTTTAAGTACTTTTCAGTTTTGCTTTGGTTGAGTTCTATATTTGATTATTACAGTTTTTTTCCCTTGTATTATTTTTCTTTGAATAATTTTAATTTTGTATATGTGCGTGTTTAGTGAATGATAATAAAGTTATACATTTAAAAAAAATTTTAAAACTGCCGAAATCAGAAGTTTGTCTTCTGTCATTGTGTGCTGCAAGAAGTCTTTTTTCTTTTTGGTACCGGGATCAAACTCGGGACCTTGCGCTTGAGAGATAGGCGCCAGAACCACTGAGCTAAATCCCTGGCCCCAAGAAGTCTTCATAGAAATGTTTGTTTTGGAGTTGAAATTTAAGTGAAAATTTGGCTCAATTGTAGCTGTATATACATGTGTATGAGACTTTAAAATAACAATAAGAGCATCAGCAAATTGCAGGTGTGTAGTAAGTGAGCCATGTAAATTACCCGTGTGTGCCTGTGTGTGTGTGTGTGTGTGTGTGTGTGTGTGTGTGCGCTCTACTTAGACTTACAGTGAAGAACTTCAATCCTGGAAATGGAAAGTCAAATGGACAATGGAACAAAGTAAATTGCTTATAGAAATAGGTACTCCTATGAAAAAAATAAATTTATTTTTCAGAAGGAAAATGTTCTCATTTATCCTATTCCATGGTTATATGCTTCCATTCAATTAACGTTAATCCTCTTCTATTCTCTATTATCCCCTACACCTTTTTAAATAATTGCATCATTTTTCATCTCCTTATATCAAATACAGAGGTGATTTTAAGAAAACCACAAATCAGAAATACCAATACAATAATTTTGTAAAAATGCAATTATCTATAGGTATTAAAAATATAGTTAGGTAATCATTCTATTTTAAATATCAGTGAAAATTTTAGGTGTTTAATAGGACAAGAAAAATTTTTTTAAATGTTCTTTTACCCTATGATTTTTTGAGCAGACTAGAATTTTTAAAGTTCCTCTTGAAATGTGCGTATTATGTTATGTTGGAGTCCTGTCTAAATTGTCAGATACCACCTAGATAAAAATCACATGTCTTAAACATTAACAAATGGGGCAGTCAGTAGACTCCTTTCACTGAACAAGTCTTTAAAATGCTAAAGAATAAGTGCTAGGTAGAAATCATTCAATCTTCAATTGTAAAAGGCATGTAATGGTTACATTTCCTGATAAAATAATGATTCCTAAAAGCTCAAAGGTATGTACCCACTTTAATCATGAGATAGCACTATGCACATTGTACATCATATGTAATATATTTAATGTTCTAAAATAATTTTTAAAACATTTCATCAAAGGCTTGAAGGAGAGGCAGGAATTCCTAAGATTAAGGCATCTGATTTAAACTAGTCTTCCTAAAATGTGATGCTTTGCATTGAAACAGGAGTTGTGGTAATAATCTTTGTAGGTTTCACAAATCCAGGATAGACAGAAAGGTAGATAAGCATCATTCTGTACATCTGATATCTAACCTGAGGGTCAAAGGGCATCAGGAAACAATACCCTGCAGCCAAATGCGTTTGTACTTGCTTTGATCTCTAATTGCTTTTAATGAATCAGATATTCATTGGTGTGATACCCAAAACTGTACCAAAAATGCACAAAAGTGATTAAAGAATTTATAGTTTTCTTGTTATGGAAAAGCTTGCATATTAAACACTGCAAGAGTAACAACTACAAAAGTGAAGATTGTATCGTATATTGTGATGGTGATAAGACCAACAAGACTTGCCAGTGATTGGCTATGCAGGCAGTAACCATGGGAGATTTTTAGTGACAATACTAATATCAGACAGGATAAGCTTTAAGACAGGAAATATTCCTAGAGACATGTTTTATAGTGATAAGAGAGTCAAAAGATGAATGTATATGTATCCCAACAATGTAACCCTAAATTTACAAAGAAAAACTTCATGGAATTGAAGAGCTAGAGGTGTTGCTCAGTGATGAGAGTGTTTGCATAACCTGCCTGAAGCACTGGGCTTCATCCCCAGAATTGCAAATAAAAAAATTGATTGAACAGAAAAATAGAGAAATATTAATAGCTTAATGCTTCAATACCCTACTCTCAATAATGGCTAAGACATCTAAAAAGAAAACTAAGGGTATGGAAGCCTTGAAAAACACTCCCTGGGCCAGGGATTTAGCTCAGTGGTTTTGCCGCCTGCTGCGCAAGCACAAGGACTCAAGTTTGATCCCCGGTATCAAACAAACAAACAAAAAAAACACTCCCAACATGAGTGCAGACCACTGTACTTCGTAACAGTGAAACGTGTGTTCTTTTTAAAGAGTATGTACTCCAGGGTAATCCATCTGGTGAGGCATAAAACAGGTCTCTAAAAGGCCTCAACTCAGACAAAGTACATTCCCTGGATACAATGGAATTAAATTAGGACTCAACAATAAAAAGAGGTTTGAAAACCCCAAATATTTGGAAATTACTCATAGCCCAAAGAAGTAAAGGAAATCAGGTAACATTTCACTTGATCTTAGCCAAAAGGCCAAGAAGCGCTTGACAGTATTTCAAACTGAATGAAAAATTTGAAATTTATGAGTTGCAGCTTTCACAGATCTGAAAACTACTTGTTATTATAAGCACCTACATTAGAAAAGAAAAGGGGTCTTAATAATCCAGGCTTAAAAGTTTTTAAAGAAAAAGCAACTTAAACCTGTACCAAAAAAAGGGAGAAAATAGTGATCATACTGAAAGTCAATGAAATAGATAACAGAAAAATAGAGACAATTAATGAAAATTAAGTTTCTTCTTTGAAAAGATCAATAAAATTGGCAAACTTTTATTTGTCTGACTGAAAAAATAAATACATATATGCAACTGTACATAAAAGGACACAAATAACCAGTCAGGAACGAAAGCAGATGCGTTACCCCTCATTCTACAAGGGCTGAAAAGGTATAAGATGCAGTCTGAAGTGTTTTAGATTCAGTATAAAGTTTAACTTATAAATTAGGCACAGTAAGAAATTAACAATAATAATAAAATTATTATAGAACAACTATTACAATATACCATATTAAAAGTTAGGTGAATGTGTTTTATTTCTCACAAAATATTTTTTCCAGTGGGATTGGACCAACTGAGACAAACGGAAGAGGATTCCAAGACAAACATAAAAACCAAAATAGTTAAGTGAGCAAATATATTTGAAGACTCATTGGGGTGATTTCTATTTTATGTAGCATTTAGCAGAGTATTATTTTGATCAATAGTGCGGATTGGAAAGGGTATGTTGTCATGTCCTCTTGGTGTATAAGCATTACAATGCAGATACTGAATTAAATGGAATGGAGAATTGGGAGGCAAATAGGAAAGTTTAGCTATAGATTACGGATGTAAAATACAGAGAATATTAAACCTTACTTTAAAATATACCATTTATAATAAAAACTTAGTCTATTAACATGTTTTAGAAATTTAGAAATTTCCTTGAGCCTTTATATGGTATGAAAATGTGCTTTAGAACTCAAATGGGTTTTCACATTTAAAAGAACATAGAATTAAGGACCTTTCATGATTAACTTCATTCTATAGCCAATGAGAAAAGTCCTATCAATAATAAGTTATTACTAAAACTACAAATAGAGCAATACATTTGCAAAAAGACCTGCTGTGGTTAATTATCCTGACATAGTTATGGGCATTGTTATAATTGTATATTAATTTTTAGTAATCAACTCTCAATTTAATGGAACTGAGAAACACTGTGGTAACAATACTATAATTTGTGTTACTCTGCAGGTATTTTGTTTTATTTTATTTTATTTTGTACCAGGGATAGAACTTGGGACCTTGCGCTTGCAAGGTAGGCACCAGAACCACTGAGCTAAATCCCTGACCCTGCAGGTATTTTGAATACACTTAAAATGTAATGGTTAAATTCTTGCCCCTATATCAGTCATTCTGTCATTTCCAGTCATACTATCATCAGATTGTTTTGTTTCTATATTGGGCATTAAATCAGTCAAATTTTATTCACTCATGCATTGCCTAAATTTTTTCCCTAAAGAGTAATCTTTTCCCACCATAGAAAACACATAGGCCTCTTTTTCCCAGTCTGATACCACCAGGGAATATGAACACAACACGGAAGTCTGTTAATCAAAGGTTCTCTCTTCCAACTGGAACTCGGGAGGGTCTGGGGTAATTGGTGGTTATAGTTATCTCAGCACCAGCAATGACTGCTTCAGTGGAGGAACTGGACCTTCACACCCCTGGGGCAGGAGGGTCACAGGCCCAAAGCCAGGCTGAGCAATTAACAAATTAGGGAGACCCTTTCTCAAAAAATAAAAACAAAATGGCTGAGGATGTAGCTCAGTCCAAAAGCCCTGGTGTCAATCCCCAGTACCGAGTGAAGGAAACGAAGGCAAGAAAGAAAAAAAGAGAAGGAAGGAACCAAGAAAGGAAGAACTAGGAAGGGATGGTGTTAGCTTGAACGAGTCGGGACTCCCTGAGCTTTAGCACAACCTTAGGTCTTCTTCTGCAAAAACCTTCTGATTCAGATTTTTTCCTACAATTCATTAGCTTAGATTTTTTAAATTGTTAACTTTACTCCCCCAACATCCTAGAAGATTTCACTATCACCACCAGCATGACATCTACTATCTAATTAAAATAATACATTTAGAGCTTTTGTCCAAGTGCTTGGACTATAATAAGCAGTACAAGCTAATTGCTATTTTAATTACTATTAACTCCCATTTGTTGAGTATTTGCTACATGCCAGGCACTTTAATCTCCATTTGGCAAATGAGGAGACAGGGTCAGGGAAAGTCTTAAGTAATTTGCAGAAGCTTGTGTGGCTACTGGGCAGAGGAATGAATGGTCCAAATACATTATTTCTACTTCGAAAATTAAATGTCTAGTACTGGGTGACATTTGGTACATCGTTGTCCATATATGAGCTAATTTTGTTTTTCCTCGTGCGTGTTTACATACAGTTTTCATTGTTTCCTTAATTATCCACACTATAAAAATGAAAATAGTCACTATCCACTTTAGAATTATTTTGAATGATATGTTTCTTTCAAGTTTCTCTATTTTTCCTTCTCAGAAAGTATTTTTTCTATTGAATGTGTTGAATGAATCTTCCTTAATCTTGTTTTAACTCATTGTGATCATTAAATATTAAATTGGGTGTGCAGATGTCTCATTGTTCTTATGTTTGCAGGCTAATAGCAGGATATTGTTTGAGACTTCCTATTTCTTTCATATAATAAATCCTAAATAAGCAGTTTATTTTAATAATCATTTCTTTGAAAATATTTTTTACATCTGCAACTACCACTTCTGTTTTTGTGTCAACTAAAATCCTGATGCTTCCATGACTACAATGAATATTTTCTTTCACTCCAACTCCCAAATCACATTTTCTAAGTGTCATTTGAAACCTCATAGGAGGCTTCCTAAACCATAGCTCTTAAAATCTGGCAGAATGTTTCATGAATACTAAATATGTGCTTTATGAAAATCTCCTTTAGATAATGAATTCTTAGAAAAGGAACAGCCATGAATGTTGTCACTAGGAGAAAACATGTGAAAAGGGACTTGCATCAAAATATGACAGACCAGGCTGTGGTGACAATAGATGACTCTTAGGCATCTTTGGCTTAGCTTCCCTGTCTGCTTGTGGTCTGAAAGTGAGTTTAGAACCTTTTGGGGGCCCATATAAACATATCCATACCCGTCTTCAATCATTAAAATCCCTTCAAAGGGGGGTACTTAGCCCTCACATGTTGACTGTTGTGAGGTTGTAAATTTCAGCTCAGGGTCAATGAGTCGATCTACCCACCACCAGCAAATGGCAGCCCTGGTTGGTAACTAGAAAGAAGTGAAGGGAGAGGATTTGGGGTAAAGGAAACTTGGAACAAAAGGTACATTTGGAAAGTTTCCAGAATTGTTGTTAAGCTTCTACCTAAATTGCTGCAATAGGACTAGGAAAAATAGAAGCAATGGGGTGGAGCAGGAAGTGGGGAGCTTTTTTTTTACATCCACAATAATCAAACTCCATATGATTTACGTGTCTCTGTGTGTGTGCATGTGTGTGTGTGTGTGTGTGTGTGTGTGTGTGTGTGTGACTGGGGATTGAGCCAGGCCTTCACATTGAGCTACATCTCCAGTCTTTTTTATTTTTAATTTTGAAAAAGGATCTCGCTAAGTTTCTGAGTTGCCCAGGCTGGACTCAAACTTATAATCCTTCTGCCTCACCCTCCCGAAGTGCTGATATTTTTGTTTTAATTTAGCATACTCGAATTCTAACAGAAGCCTTTCCTCCTAGATGATCCACCATCTGAGAAAAAAGAGTAGAAAGTGGATACCTGATTGGACAACATTTAATGCTGCCAGTTATTTTTAACAATTTATTTAAGAATAGAGGCAGGATTACAGAAAAGTTGCAAAATAGTACAGAGAATTCTTGTATGTTCTTCACAAGATGTCCTACAGATTAACATTTGTTCTATTATCTCGCCCTCTCTCACGTATGTAAAATATATGTACATATATAAATGGTTGTGTATGTATTTATTATATATAGCATGTACATGTATTATATAATATATATGTGTGTGAAATACATATGTATTTCAAAAACATGTGTGCATCAGCCAAAATTCTGAAACGGGTTGCTAAGGTTTAAATATGGCCACCAAAGTTTCATGTGCTGGAAAATTAAGTTTTAGTGCAATACTGTTTGGGGGTGGAGCCTACTGGGAGATGTTTAGGATATGAGGGCTCCACTCTCATGAGTGGATGAATGTCATTATCTTTGGAGTAGGTTCATTATTATGCGGATAAATTTGTAGCAAAACAAAGTTTGGCCCCTTTTGCCCTCTCACTTTCTCTTCTTGGTGTGATGTATTCTGCTATGCTATGATACAGAAAAAAGGTCCCCCATCAGATGTATCTTCTCAATCTTGGACATCTTTGGCTTCAGAATCATGAGTCAAATCAATTTCTGTGCATTATAAACTATGCAGTCTATGGAATTCTATGATAGCAGCACAAAGCAGACAAAGAGAATATTGGCACTCAGGTGGAGGGCTGCTGCTATAACAGATACTTGAAAATGTAGACATCTTTGAAACTGGGTAAAGCTGGAAGAATTAGGAGGAACAGGCTAGAGAAATAAAACCCTAGACTGCTGTAAATGAGGTATTAGGGACAATCCTGGTAAGGGCTCAGAGGAAGACAAGAGCTGTAAAGAGACCTTTATATCTTGCTAAGAATTACCTAAGTGGTCAAAATCAGGATGTTGGTAGAAATGTAGACAATAAAGGCCATTCCAAGGAGGTCTTAGGCATAAATGAGGAAGGAGGTATTGGAAACTGTAGTAAAGGCTGTCCTTGATACATAGTGGCAAAGAACTTGGTTAAATCATGTCCATGTCACAGGACTTTGTGGAATGCAGAATTTCAAAGGAATGGACTAGATATCAGGTAGCAGAAATATTGTACACACGCAGGGAAACGTTCAAAGTGCTACATCACTTCTTTTGACCACACAGAAAAAATGAGAAGCAGAGAGAAATAATTTACAGAAAGAATTTATAATTGAAAGAGAACCAGGATGGACAGATTTTTAAATTTTTTAGGCTGGTTGTATAAAGAATGAAAAAATGTAGAAGAGAAGACACTAAGGGTTGTGGCCAAGTAAAGAGATTAATAAGGACAGCTGGAAGCCAGGTTCTATTCACCAAGAAATGGGAGAATAACATTTCAGAGATCTCTGAGGCAGGTGAGACATCAAGGGCACTGTTCCCAGGGAAGTACCTGAAGGACCTCAACTTCCACTCCCCCCAGCTGCCTTGGGACTCTGCTCCCCACATTCTTGTGCAGTGCTTCCCAGCAGTCCCAGCCATAGTGCATCTGGGCACAGGTATAGCTTATATCTTAGCTGTATATAAAGTGAAGAATTATTCTAGAGTCTTAAGATTTAACGTTGTCTGCCTATTGGATTTTGGACTTACTTAGGGTCTGTTATTCCTTTTTTCTTGCATGTTTCAACAATGTGTTCTGGATGCATGTAGCTCATAAAAAATTTTCACAGATAGAGAGAATTTGCCTCGGGATGAATGGTGCCTTGAGTTTCCCTATATCTGGTTTGATTGAGACTCTGGACTTTGTACTTTTGAGTTGATGCTGTAACTAGTTGAGACTTTGGGGGCTGAAATGAATGTATTTTGTACATGAGAAGATGTGAATTTTAGGAGCCAAAGGTAGAACTCTATAGCTGAATGTGGTTCCCCCAAGGTTCATATGCTGGAAACTTATCCAGAATGCAACAGTATTTGGAGGTAGAGCCTGCTGGGAAGTGTTCAGGTCATGTGGGCTGCACCATCATGAATGGACTAATGGTGTTATCTTGGGTTTGGGTTTATCATCTCAGGAATGAATCGTTGTTTATACAATTGACACCAGCCCCTATTTGCCCTTTCTTATTGTCTCTTCACCTATGAGATGCCTCCTTCCATGTTGTGATGCAGTAAGATGCAGTCCCTCAGTCTTGGACTTCCTAGCTTCTGCAAGTAAGACCAAATAATTTTCTCTTCATTTTAAATTACACAGTCTATAGCATTTTGTTATAGGAGCATAAAACAGACAGCTATATGTATAGGTATTTTTCTGATTCATTTTAATATATATTGCAAACAAGATGCCTCTCCAGTATATATTTTCTAAAAAGAACAAGGATTTTTTTTAACGAAAAAGCATTGATCTTAAATTTCTGGGGTAAATTTAGTTCACTACTCTATACATGTTAAGTTTCCAACATCCAAGTACCCTGGGGCTCAGTTGACAGCTGCCCTAGGATATATATCCAAATATTAAGTAGATCAAAAGATTTTTGAAAAATAAAATGCAAATTGACTGTATCAGTCCATTTGGGGGAGTATAAGAAAAATGTGTTAGACTGGGTAATTTCTAAACAACAGAAATGGACTGCTTATGTTTCTGAAAGGTGGAAAATCCAACATCAAGGTTACAGCAGATCTGATATCTGGGGAGAGCTCACTGTACCAAAGACGGCATCTTCTCACTGTGTGCTCAGATAGTGGAAGAGCAAGAAGAGGACAAACAAGCTCACTAGGCCACTTATTATAAGGGGAGTAACCCCATCCTTCATGACCCAGTCACCTGCCAGTCTCTCTACCTCTGATTGCCAACACACTGGGGATGAGATTTCAATATATGAGTTTTGCAGAGTCGCAAACATTGAGACCCTAACTGACCTTTAAAGTTGAACTGCCAATATGACTCTTAAACATTTCTTTCTTCCTGTGCACAAAAGAACAAATACTTAAATTAAATTTATTTAACAATTAAATTAAATTAATAATTAAATTAAATTTATTTGATGAAACAATAGCCCAGAGCTTTAAAATTAATCAATTGCATGGGGAAATAAATTATCACAAAATGAAAAGAGGGGGAAGAGGTATGGATAATAAGCTGTGGTAGAAATTATTGTCACATATTGCTATTAATCAGTTTGTGGACCTCATAGAAGTTTTTGTCTAATGTTCTTGGCATGCAATGAGCAAGAAAGCATATAAAACTGGAAAGTATACAGAATGTGGTTTTCAGCTCTACCACAAGCTATGTGGCCTTGAGTAAGCCTCTGCAATTTAATTTTCTCAACTGTAAGATGATGGAATAACATTAAATTATTTCTAAGGCCTCTTCCAATTTAAATATTTTTAGGGTTCTAAAATTTAGATGAAAAAGTAAATAGTATGCTAAAAAAAAGTTAAAGAACACAATTTCATATTACAATGTAACTAGAAGTAAGAGTTGCTGAGTCAAAGGAAAGCTAAAGCTTTGAGGGTTTTTATTTGTTTGTTTGTTTGACCCTATTTTCTGAGACAGTTTCACTACATAATTCAGGCTGGCCTTGAACTCACTGTGTAGCCCACCATACGTGGCCTGGAACTAGCAGTAATCCTCCTGCCTCAGCCTCTAGAGTAATGGAATTACAGGCATGTGCCACCATGCCTGGTTGAGTTTGGGGATAAAGTTAAGAAATCACCATATTTTTTTCCAATGCTAGAGAAAGAACCCAGGGGCTCAGGCATGATAGGCAAGGGCTGTAACTGAGCTACACTTCTAGCCACAGATTCTCCATAATTTTTAATATTTAAATTTTCATGTAGATTTTATTACAGTTTCTATAGTATTTTTAAAACAGGAAAAGCAGCTTTGCCGTGTTTCTGGGATGAAGAAAATAAAACCCAGAAGTAGTCAGTAAGTTAAATACAATTCACAAATACTTAATAAATGTCATGTGCTATTGTCTGTCAGAAGGAACCATAGCTGTGGACAAAGAAAACTCCTAAATTATGCAATAATACATAATAACTACAAAAATGAAAGAGGTTTTCGATCTATTGAGACCCAATAAGTCATTAGGCAAAAAGAGAACAGAAAAGAAAAAAACACACAGCTAAACAAAGTCAACAAATCTGAAAATAACTCAAGCAAAGAATAAATTAATCATTTTAAATTTAATAGGAAAAAATTTTAAATGTTCATTTGCTGCTTTTAATAAATACAAAAAACACTACTAATCACTGTTGCAGGTATAAGCACCTTGAGATCAAACACCCCAAGCTTCTGTCCCAGACAGCCTTTGAGACTTGGTGATCTAACCAACTACAGAAATGAGGTAGTTATTTCTTTCCCTGTGAGTTTTTTTAAAATCAGGATTCATGTATGTAAGGAATATGTTACAGAATGCATTACCCCCGCTCAGGCTCCTGTGTTCAAAGGTGGAGGTTTTCAAAGATGATTGGATCACTGGCACACTAAACT
Source organism: Heterocephalus glaber (assembly GCF_000247695.1). The sequence goes on along the minus strand of NW_004624843.1, from coordinate 1,205,596 downwards.
CATCAACAGAGTGATCCATCGATGAGTTCCTAGCTGACTGTGCTCTTTGGAGGTGGGACCTGGTTGGAGGAAGTAGGTCTCTGGGGATGAGGCCTGGAAGGGCAGATTCTTGTCCCTGGTCTCTTCCTCTCTTGTGGCTTTTTCCAACCCTCTCTGTTTCTGGCTGTCATGGGTTGAATAGCTTTTCTCTGCCATGACCTTCTGGCCTGATATATCTGCCTTGGAGCCAGCTGACCATGAGCTGAAACCTTTGAAGCCATGAGCCGAAATAAACCTTTTTCTCCTTTCGGTTGTTTTTGTTGGGTATTTGGTCACAGGGGCAAAAACCTGGCTAATGCAACAGGTAAAAAGCCACTTATATTTCAGTGACTGGTACATAGTACGAGCTAAAAAGTGTTAACCATAATATGAACTGTGCCACCATTCATATTCAATTTTCTGTTTTGGGGAGGAAAAGTAAAAACTTGGATGACAGGGAAAATAAGGATAATAGAAACCTAGAGGAAGAACACAAAGGATAATTCAGGACAGAAGTGCTATTTGTTCAACTTCCTGGACCAGTTAGAAACCCTTTTCTTTAACCTTTTAAAATTAAAAACAAAAAAAATTTCTTTTGATCATTCTAGGAATTGAACCCAGAGCTTCATTCTAGGCAAAATGTCTATCCCTGAACTATGTACCTAGCTCGAGTGAAGGCAGGTATCCCCAAACGAGCATGAACAATTCCTTCGACACTATTCTTTGATGTGCCAACTAACTTTAAAACAACCCATTTTTGATCTGTGTTAATAGTTTTTCCCATCTTACTTTCAAAAATAAAAATTAATTTTAAAAAGAAATAGTTTGTTTTCTGTGAAATTCTTCAAAGCACGCTCCTGAGAAATACAAGCGAGATGAGGTCTCAGGTAAAGCATGAGGACCAAGCATTAACCTAAACAATGCTCTGTCATGGAACAATTAACACACTTGACTTTTCTTTCGTTAGGTGAATAAAGCTGATTTAGAGAACAACTCAAACAGGGCTTGCTACTTCCATTTTAAAGGACTTTCTTCCTTGGGTCCTTTGAAAAGACGATTCAGTACACAAAGAAATTTACCCTCACTACTTAAAATAAAGGATATAATTTATGGAACTCAAGCCATGTATTTGATTCATCAAACTACATATGTCTTCTTAGTAGGTCTATGAGGTAGGATTATTATTCTATTTTACAGATAAAGAAAGAAAAGTGAAGCAAAGGGTGATTAGTTAGGTTCACACAGCCAAAAAGTAAGAGACTTGCAACCCAAATCTAAGTCATCATGAATTTATCCTAAAATCTTCAGCTTGCACGAGCTAAAATAGAGGCCTGGATGGATTACAGGAGAAAAATAATACTATAGCATGTAGTTTTCCAACTCAAGACCTCAATATTTTATTTACAGGTTTTTTTACCTTGAATTTTCTTGAGACCTATTTTCAGTGTATAAATCAAAAAAGTAAAAATGAGAAAGGGAAAGTATTTTTCCAGTGTCAGGTTATATTGGATCTTGGCAAAAGGCAACATGTTGTTTAGTGTTCAAAGCCCTACTGAGAAATAATATGACATGTTTTAAATTATATTTTATAAAATGAAAGAAACATAGAACATGCTACTCATTGAATATTCTTTCAATCATATGTGTTTGATTTAAAATGAAATATTAGAATGTTTATGGCTTCAGAGCACTCTTAGATTCACAGCAAAATTCAGGCGAGGACAGAGATTTCCCATATATTCCCTGTTTCCTCATACACGCACGACCTCAACATCCCCATCAGAGTGGCACATTTGTTACAACTGATGAACCTACACTGACACATCATAATTACCCAAGGATGAACTTTTTCGAGTAGTTTTAAAAATGACTTTCTTATGGTAAAATACTGCAAACAACTGTATTTTCTGTTCAGAGCATAGTTTCTGTAAGCAGCATCTTTAATTTTGCTGTAGAAAACAAAATAAAATATGTACATCAATTAGATGTGGCAAATTGTGCAGCCTCTTAGAAAGACGTGAATCCGATTGGACCCTCTGTTGATTAATGAGCATTCTTGAAATGAATTAGTCCAGACTCTGCCCAGGAGTATGGTAAGGGTCTCCCAGGAGAATGTAGCAAAACAAGTCTGAATGTAGAATATCTGTCTTCATCATCAAATAAGGCTCAAAAGCAATTGGTTTTGAAGTACCCTTAAGACAGGGGTCATAAACTCAAGTTCCTAGAGGATCTGGGAAGGTGATACAAATGAGTCAAGTGGGCTGGATGGAAGAACAGCATCTGAACCCTCATGGTGACAAATGGCACCTGACACTTAGCCGTGGTGTCAAGGAGAGGGTCTGGAGTTGTGGGATTACAGTGAGCTGGCCATTGAAAAGGGCAGCGGGTTTTTAATTTTAGCTGACTGGGATCCTGAAGAAATTGAGGCCCAGTGCTCTCAAATCATCTGATTTTTTGTTTTTATTTTTATTAGCATTTTTTAATTGTACATACAAATGAACTTCAGAGTGATATTTTTATATGTGTATACATGTATTGAAAATATCTAACCACCCTTCTTCCACCCTGTCATATCCCGCATCCTTCCCAATCTCTAGTAATTGCTAGTCTACTTTGAGGTCAAATTTTAGTTTCTGCATGTGAGAGAGACTATGGAGTACTTGTTTTCCTGTGCCTGGATTATTTCCCCACACATAATGTTTTAAAGAAGAACTGAAATTTCAAATGATGTATTATGTTCTAAAGTTTAATGTTGGCAACTAATAAAAAATATTGTTTGATCCAATTAATTAATCACATCTACCTAGCACCTACTAGTATGCAACTTCTAATTTAAGGAAATAAGAAAAATACAGTGGACTCTCAAGTTATGACTGGCCTGACATACAAACAACTTGGGTTAACTAGGTTAATGGAAAATTCACCTGCCTCTTGTTATCTATAGTGTGTACCCAGGTAAATATCCAGATCTCAGCTGTATTTACTTACAATCAACTTGAGTTACAACCAGCCCTCTGGAACCGATCTAGTTCATAAGTCAAGGGTCCACTGTAATAGTAGTAGAGATAATACCTAAAAGTGATCTTATTATTATTTCTTTTCTTTTCCTTTTTTTTTTGTTTGATTTTTTTTGTTTGATTTTTTTTGTTGTTGTTCTCACTATATAGCTCAGACTGGCCTTGAACTCACTCTGCAGTCCAGGCTGGCCTCAAACTCAACTCGTTGAGACCCTCCTGCCTCAGTCTCCCAAGTGCTGGGATTACAGGTATGGCCCTCTTATACCTCTAAACTAACTTTTATATAATCATAAAAATACACTTAAGTGTACTTTACCAAAATGAACAAGAAAGGCATAGGGATCTATGTAGAACTATAAAGTATATTACATATTTATATGTAAAACTTATAAAGCAAAAAGTGTGAATTGTACACTACCTACTTCAAAATTAACTGAAGAACTTATTTAAAAAGGCACATGCTTGATTTGTATTTGTTAGATCTCATATGGATCCTAGGAAACTGACTTTGAACAAGTACTCCCAAGTCCCCAATGATCCTGATACAGATATTAATGGAGTTTCTCCCATTAAAAATATACAGGCAATCTGGTCATTTCATTGCCTGCTGTAATTCCATGTCTCCCTTCTGCTAGGCAGAGACAGCTTCAATATAAAGAGGAATAAGTTTTGAGTCCTTTGGATCCCTGCTTGGTTGGATGATCTCAAACACAACTGTGCATCTGGGTTATTTAATTACATAGTTACAGGTTGATACTTTATAAAGACAAATGTCTATCTCATTAGCCTTCAGTTTATGGTTTCAGTTTATGTCTTCATTTAGCTAATGCCTTAGTGGGTTATTTCCTCTCAGCTCCCTACTGAGTGTTAATGTAATGTACCTGACTGGTGCTCAGTGAGTAATTTTTGTGGACTATTACAATGAATTAATTAGAACACTGTCAGCTGGTTTTACCAGATCAACTGTCTGTGACTGAACTGAACAATCATTGACTTTAACCCAGTAGGTATTTTGGTTAAGCCGATAACTAGACTAGTCTTTAGCTCTCAAAAAATTATTGGATGGTATAGAACAAATGAATCCATCCCCAAATACTTAATACAACTTCTGATCTTGCCTGCTCTTAAACTCAGGGAATAAGCTTATTAGGACTGTATAGTTCATGATATACTCTTACTGAAGACAAAAATAGCCTCATGAAGGTGGTATAGATGATGTGCCACATCATTTTAGACAATGGAAACATTAGCTGCAGAAAATGCCGCTGGACTGACATGTTCAAAGAACTATACATTTTAGTGTGTCTACAGAAATCCACAATTGAAATGTAAATTGTTATTTTGCTTCAGTGAAAGATGAGCCCAAATACAAATTGTCCTTTAAAAACGTGGAGGTCAGGGAGAGGCATTAGCCCTGTGTTTTCTATTTTGTGTTCATATCCTGTAAACAATAGAATCTTGGATATGGAAAATAGTTTAAGAGATCATTCATCCCTTAGCCTAGATCATAAATGGGCCATTTCTTAAACTATTGGAAGTATCTTTAGACAAAAGCAATTTGTGACCTCTGAGATAACCACCTCCAGAAAATGAACTGATAATTTCTTGCACAGCTTGTCATTTTTCACCATTTCCACACTATACCTTGTAGCTCAGAATATTTAAATATGCCATTGGGTTTCTGAGCACAGTGATGGGTCTGGAATTCATCTGAGCAGAGGTGAAGTAACATTAAATTTGTCACTGCCTGGTCTAAGTCAGCAAGATGGCAGTGTATAATACATTTAGAAATACTAAGTTAAGAAGTCCATGGGGAGGAAGGTGAAAAGAAGGTTAGCTACTGACATCAAATCAGGTGCCAGATGTGATGACCCTTATCAGAGGCTTTGTAGCCTGCAAGTCAGCAGAATGTTATTGAATCAGCTCCTAGCTGAAGCCAGATGCCTTGACAAAGCCATCCCCACTTGCACACAAATAGATGTGCAATCAGAATCATGTCACAAACTAGAGATACAGAATGGGTGGGGGCATTCACTTAAAAAAAAAAACCAAAAAACAAAATACCCTCCAAAAAACTAAAAAAACCAAAGCTACAAATGGCCTCTTTTCTTGTCTGCTATACCAAACTGTTCCTGTTTATTTTTATGTCTAAGAGATCTTCGAATATAACTGAAAGACAAATGAAAGTTAAACTTTGGCAAACATAGTCCTGAAAATTGTACTTTGAAGGACTCCTGGAAAATTTGGCCTTCTATTTGTTGAAGAACAAGACTAAAAAGTCAGTTTTACTAGAAACAAATATAGTGATAGCTCTTCAAATAGCCCTTTTTCCTCTATACTAGACTCTTCCCAGAAATAGCTTAAGCTATTGCAAGCTCTAATCTTTACTTTTGCCTTCCCTTACGTAGGTAGAATTTGTGATCTACTATGAATCAATCATCCTTGACATACTTTAATTAATAAAATAGAAAACTTTCCAAAATACTTCTATGTTACCTAGAAAAATTAAGAAGTAAATTATCCTATGCATTTTAAAGTTTAGATGAAATGGATAACCATATTACTGGATGGACTGATTCTTATTATAAAAAAAGAATCTCCAAAATCAGATAAAAAGTAGGATTCCATAAAGCCTGTTTTAAGAAATAGCTCATGACAAAATATTATTTTAGAAGTTGAAAACAATTTCAGCAATGCTCATTGTAGAAATCAACTTGTCACACAATTACAGATGGGAAAGTACATTAAGAAAACCAATAACCTTGAAGTTACCAACAATTAGAGTTCATGAATAACAAATATGGGAAGAAAAAATAATTAGGTTAGGTGGTGGAAAGGATATCCACCCTGGAAAGTTTCTGAAAATTCTTGCTTTGTGGGCAGGCTGAAAGCCGATCCACATGCTGACAACAAGTAGCTGCTATAGCTGGTTATACAGACAAGCAAGCAGCTCAAAGCATTCAAAGGATGACTACTAGGAACTGTCTCCTTCTCAGGGGACAGCTGTGATAATGGGCAGCTTATTTGTGGCTTGGTGCAGTGTTTGCTGCCTGCTGAGCCTATGGTCTGGGCTTCATTCTGTGTGCTCCTCAGCCACCTGCGTCACCCTGGTGGACATGGGGCACGGGGATAGGGAACTGGCACAAAAACGCTGACTTTAGACTATTGCTTTCTGTGAGTAATAAAGTCTCTAGGTTGGATGTAGTATAGGGGATGGTGAAAGTGATGATTAAATATCTCCCCAGTCAGCCAATCACTCAAGATTAAAATCCCAGTCATCTTTGACTTTTCTCTTACCATTGTCCCTAACATCCAATCTGTTTTCACAGCCCATTATTTCCTTCTCTGAGTTTTTTCTGCACCTGTTCCTTCCCCTTTATTTCTACACCGTCAGCCTGAGATCCTCATGATCTCATTTGGCCTATTGAAATAATCCTAACTATAGATCTACCCCTGCCAAAAGTTTCCATTTTATTCTATCTACCAGAACTTCCTGTGTTACTTTTCCAGCTGATCATGTGAACAGTTGCTCATTACCGAAAAAAATAAGCCCAATTTTCAAAATCTGCATTCATGTTTGTAAGCCTACAAGATTACTTAACAAATTTCATTTTATTCAACTCATATTTGTTGTCCACCTAAAAAATCACAGTTAGCTGATATTCTGTACTCTCCAAGAACAAGTGAATATAAAGTACATAGGGTGGTATTTAAGAAAAATAAAATTGGTTAACAGGAGAGGCAAACTGTTGAGGTTCACCTCTTCTCTAAGGTTGAAACTTTTGTGACCCTCACTGCTATATGCCAAGCCTTGCTAGATGCAGTGGAGTTGGGGGTGAAGGAGCAGGGGATATGAGAAGAGTTGACTGATCCCAATCAAAGGACACAGCTGAAGACAACAACAGTAATGATGGTGATGGCTGATATTTATTGAATACTGATAAAACAACTATTATCTACTTAAGACCTCATAAAAATTTGAGCTATCATATCTATGTAATTGATACTTGAGACATGAAGATGGTTAAATAAGCTGTCCACATTTACAATGATAGTAAGAGCCAGAGATGGTTTAACCAAGGCCATCCAGATATAAGGCTAAACTCATCGCCACTGTGTGTGTTGTTGTTTTGTTTTGTTTTTTTTGGTACAGGGGATCGAACTTGGGACCTTGAGCTTGCGAGGCAGGCGCCAGAACCACTGAGCTAAATCCCCGGCCCTAATCGCCATTGTATGAATCAGCTCACAGGATATCCAAGTACTCATAGCAAAAGATTGAAAAGCTAAATGATGAGTAAATACCTAACAAATTTTCATATCAATAGACTCTCCTCTCTTCTAAATCCATCCTCCAAAACTACAGAGTGATCTATCCAGTGTGAGGTTTAACTCTGTCATTGTCCTGATTGAGTGGCTTCCATTACTGGAGAGGAAAACCTGTTATAAATTGTTCTCTAAGCAAATGTATGAGGTGGTATTGAGCTCAACAGTCAGTTTAAGAGAACCAACACATCAAGTCTAAGCATCTGGTAAAGAAAGAAAAGTTTATTTACTGACTTGACTAGCCATTATGAAGACAATCTTTTATTGGATGTTATTACTAAATGGTGTGGAAGGAAAATTTATTTTTTATACACAGAAATCCCTTCTTAGGAGCAAGTATTCCACCAAGGTTAGCTCAGGTCAAGGGCCCAAATGGTTAAACACAAGGGCATTGAAACCAGAGTTTGGAATTAATTGTGACATCTTCAATCTCTGAGTATCTTTGCTATTTGTTTCCTTACCCACAGCAGCCTCATCTGCAACTTGAGGATGTCTCCCTCATAAGGTTGCTGTGAGAACTGAACGAAATAGTATATGAAGAGGGCTCAAACCAGTACCTGCATAGAATTCCTAAGCAAGAAATAACTGTGTATATATGCATAAAATTTTTATTTTTCTATACCTTAATTATATTTAATTACAGTGTTTAAACAAGTAATTCAAGAATGTGATTTTTAGAAATATAGAAGAGAATATTGGGGGGTGAGTTCTCCTCAGAGAAACCCATTACTAAAATTTCTTAATGTCCTAGTAGAATTTTCCTACATAAACATTTAAAAGTATATAAAATGTACATATCCTTTTAAATATATATATATATATATATATATATGAGAACAGTTATGCCTTGCAAATATAGATCTACTGAATTAGCTTTAATGGCAATGTGTTATTTCAATAAGTGAATGTAGCATAAGTTATTTACCAAGTTCTGTATTGCTTCTTTTCAGTCATTTTTATAGGAAAATAACATTTTAATAAATACACATTTTTCTGATATGATAATTACTATAGAATTCATTCCTCAAAAGAGAATTTCTGGGTCAAATGGCATATGCAGTTGAAATTTGTGTGACTCCTCTTCAACTGCCTTCTGAAGAGGTTGAAAGAATTTATACTCCTACCCCATTGTAGTAAAAGAGGTTGTTTAACTACATTCCTTATAAACCACTACATTTTCTTAAGCCTGTTTTCTTATTGTTCCAGAAAACCTCATGCCACATTCCTGTCTCCTTTCCTATAATCTTGTAGTCTATTCTAAGATTCTTTTCATTTTTCTGTCTAAATTCCACCTAACTACACTAGTAGGATATACTCAGTTGCAAGAAACTAAACTCAGATGAAACTAGCTTAAGGAAAATTAAAAGGTTCGGGGAAGCAGACAACTTAGAAAGGATTCCAAGTAGTTCACAGAATTGAAAGATGAGCTGCAGGTTCCAGGGAAATTATGGACATCTGGAGGACTAGAGCCTGCACATATTTCTTCTAAACATTCATTCTAAACCCAGCTGGCTCTTTACAACTTAAATCTCTCCTATGGTGGACTGATCCATACTAGAGCTATCAAAAATGTGAAACCTTATAAAAGGTAACAAACTAGAAACATGCAACTTCAAAATATACTTTGCACTGGCAACTTTTGACTACTACTTTCACTGTCTTCTCATCTGTCATTAGATGAAACTCAAAGGAAAAATTCAGAAAGCACTGGCCAAATGTCTAGAAAAATCAGTTCCACAAACTTCAGAGAGTCACAAATCCACTGTTATTCTTTAAAGCAATGTCCTTCAAATGAACACTGTCAAGCAACAATTCCAGAACTATCTCTTCTACCCAGTGACTCAAATGGTAGGGCCCCTTCCTTGAGCTCTCCGTGGTCCTGAACCACCCCCCTTGGGCTTCGTTTTTGGAGTCAATTGAAATGTGTGTGTGAGAGGAGGGGAAACTGAATAGAGAAAGTGAAGAGGCTGATGTGGGAGAAAAGGAACTGCCTTTGTTTTCACCTTCTTTTTTTTTGATCATTTTTAAATGCTCCCAGTTATAAAAAAATAAGTAATACTCAACCTTGGGAAAATTGAAATAGAGTTAAAAATTTTTGGGAAGCATTGCTAATTAGAGTAGACATCCATATGTGCAACCAAGATCCTAGGTGGAAGGTGGTGGTCAGATCACCCTGGGGCAGAAATGGGATGGGTCACCTGCCGTTGTCAGTTCACCTGTTACAAATTATGCACGAGTTTGCATTGCTTTTGCTTTTATATTGCAAGGAAAAGATTGCAAAACTAAAACAACAGTAACAAGTTTCAAAATCCACAAGGATGTGTTTAAGTATATTTTGTAGTTCTATAAAGATTTTGAGGGGGTTTTCTTGCATCTCATTAAACTGTGTATTCCACCACTGACAGTAATTTTTATTATATTATTATATTGTTGGATATCATTTTACTTTAAATAAGGCTTTCTTTTATATTTTCCAACTTAAAACTATTTGTTGGCACTGGTACTAGTCCTTTGAATGTACTAAATTACCTTGCCTTAATATTTAAAATCCATTCAAAATAAAAGAGAAAGCTGTTATTTGTTATTTTGAAAAATTTTAAAACAAAGAAGTGCAAAATAAAATAATATTGATGGAACTAAACTTCTATCTAAAACATTAAAAATTAGCCCGCTGCAGACAGGCAGGTCTGTGCACGCCCTACCGGGGTCCCGAGTCACATGGAAGATGCCCAATCACCCCACTGCAGACAGGCAGCCACCTGGTTCCACACTACAAAGACGAAGAGGACACCAGACGACCAGACCAAGGTACTGAGTCCTGCTGCTCCCGGCACAGAGGTAGGGGCTTCTGAGCTGCTGTCCCACTGCTCCTGGTCCAGAGGAAGGGGCTTCCTGGCCACCATCCCTCCCGCTGCTCCCAGCCCACAGGAAAGGCCTTTT
>NW_004624843.1:1009022-1190003 GCF_000247695.1 Heterocephalus glaber | reverse complement strand
GGGGCAGGGGAAAGGAAAGAAGGGAAAGGAAAAATGATGAGAAATGGAAAAAATGGAAATAAAGTCTTTGTAAATAGGGAAGGGTGGAGGGTGTGAAGGGAGGGCTAGGAATGGGGAAAAAATAAGAACCAAGATGCATTATGTAGAGGTACGATTCCCAATGAGAAATGTAATTGTGTTGTAAACCTACAATGTACCAATAAAAGAATTTAATAAAAAAAATAAAAAATAAAAAAATAAAATAAAATAAAGTCAAAAAACAAAAACAAAAACAAAAAAAACATTAAAAATTAACAAAAACTTAGAACATGTTATCTTGGTAAATTTTAAGTTACTTCTCTATCTCTATTTTAAAAATGTAAGAAATGCCTAGCCATCTAATATCAGAGGCAAGAAGGTTAAAATGCATAATTGAAATGAGTTATAATGTAAATCCAACATACTCCAATATCCTAAGCCTCATGGAAAATTTTCAAGTTAAATTTATTTAAGAAATGTGAAAACTAGGCATAATGCCACATGCCTGTAATCTCAGCACTCAGGAGGCTGAGGGCAGGAGGATTGTTGAGTTCAAGGCCAGCCTGGGCTACATAGCATGACCTTGTCTCAGAAAACCAAAAAAAAAAAATAGAGAGATTGAGGGAGAGAGAGAGAAAGAAAAAAATATGAAATATGTTGTCTTTGTAATCCATATAAACAGTACAGATTTACAGTACAGATCTGGAGAATCCAGTCATATCCTAAACATTCTGTATCTGAGATCAATGTTAATCTGCTTTGCATGTAGCACAAATACAATTATGCTAAAGCCCACACCAATTCCAAGTCTTCCTCTAATTTGAATATCTTCAGCAATGGATTTAGGTGTTCACATTCATTTCTCTAATATAGCATCTTCTTTTTGTCTAAAAGAGAAATCTCTTTCACTGATATCTTTATCCTACTGTTTTCTTTAAGTATTTTCTCTCCCTTGATTTTATACAGCATCTTTGGCTTTTTATTTCACTTCTCTGCAGACACCCACCACATTTACATCCTTAGCTTAGACTCTTACACATATGCGTGTTATCTCTACTTGGACGTGAAACCCAACATACTTAGAGCAGAACTGCTGGTTTTTGTCCCACATTTACCATTCCTATTCACACACAGTCTTCCAATCTGTGGCAGCTTTTAAAAAATGACCATAAGTTATTTGATACTAATCCCATCAAAAACTGTGATCTAAGTTTGCTCCTGATGGGGTTCCACCTACTTTGACTGATAGAATGCATACAATAGAAATGAAATCCTATGAATTCAGAGATGAGGCCATAAAAGGTGACACAACTTCTACCTGGTCCTGTCAGAAGATCCGCTGCTGGAAGGAAGCTCCCTTTCAGCTCTCTCTCTCTCTGTCTCTCCCCCCCCCCCACTCTGCTTTGGAATCCAGACCCCATGCTGGCAGAAGCAGAAAACAAGGAGGGAGTTGAAGGAAGAACTCTGGTGGATCTAGCCTTCAGTCATCCTAGCCCGGGTGCCAGACATGTGTGAGAAGAAGCTTCCAAGTGATTCCAGGCTCCACCTATTCGAGTCATCCCCAGTCGTCTGCAGCTTCCCAGCTAGGAGCTCCAACATCATGGAGCCCTGTCTAAATTCCTGACCAACAGAGTCCTAGAACATGAGAAAATGGTTGATGCTTTACACGGTTGTTTTTAGTAGTTTGTTAACCCATTAATACAAAACCAACACTCTGTCTCAGTTGGTGAAAGCTGTCTTTCCAGTTACACAAGCTAGAAATCTTGGTGTCATCCTTTTCTTTCCCTTACTAGAATGTAAGCTCCATAGGTAGGAAGAGTAGGGGCCAGTCTGCCTTCTGCCCATATTTCAAGGACTGGAAACAGTGACTAACACAGTAAATGCTCAATAAAAATATTTGTTGAATGAATGGAATTAGTGCTTAAAACTTTAATTTCCTAAGAACCAGATCACCTTATGTTTAGTGAATTAAAATTGCAAAATAGCAACATTATAGATGGTTTCAATGCAACTATTTTTATTAATAAAACTAATTATGTAAATTTCTAACAATTAGTTTTTGAAAGCTTGTCTTTATAAAAGACGACAGTCTCTTTTTCTTTTAGTCTCAATTACACATTGATGTAAAAATAAAATATAAATTTTATGAATTTATAAATTTTAAATGCATTTATGTCTACCTCATTACTTTTCCCAAAGTACTTCATACATAGCAAATTAATGACATCAGCTTAATATTACAGTACAATAATAATATTGAGAAGTCACAACAAATGTCTGTATTTTAAAAGTAACTGAATTACACTGCACTTTCTTAATTTGCCTTTCACTTGTATTCAGATTCCCACTGTAAAAATGCATGAAAATTTGTAAGATCCTCAGATTTGATAGCTTAATAGATAACAAACATTCTGTAGCTTAAGAAGCAAGGCAGTTTCTTGAACAAAGAAACAAGGAAAAATTGTTCTTGCTCAGCCTTCCATCTCAGAGCACTGGGCCTCCTGATATGGACTCACAAAGGTCACGACAGTGAGCTCCAGGCCTTCAATGGGATCCTTCACATCTTCAGCACACAAACTGCCCCCTTCCACTCTTCCACATCTGACTCTGAGTACTGCCACTGTAAGCCTATCTTGCATTCTTATATATTTGTATATCTTGCCTTAAGTCTGTTTTTTCTCATCAGCACTGACTGATATACAGTGGCCCAACCAAGGATCCAGAAGCAATCATTGTTTAGCTTTTGAATTAAAAAATACTCATTTAGGAAGGCAATATTTTCAAGCTATAGATCATATCATAGTGTGCTGGGAGATTAATTTGGTGGGTCTTAGTAAGCATTAGAAAGAGGGTGTGAGATCCAGGAAGGGAGAGAAAGAGTAGGAAGATCTGAGTGCATTGCAGATGGGAAGGGTAGGGTTGTGTTTCAGTTGTGTGTGTAGGCCTGTCTGTGTGTGGGTGGGTGGGACTTGGTATACAAGGTATTTGTACATGCATTTTGACTATTGATCACGGTCAAACCTTTTAAAATTATTCTGGTAGACTATTAAGAATGAAACTTTTTTTAAAATACAAGTTTTTGGGCTGGGGATGTAGCTCAGTGGCACAGCGCCTGCCTGGCAAGTGCGAGGCCCTGAGTTCAACTCCCAGTACCAAAAGAAAAAAAAGGTTTTTTAAATTAATAAGTGTTTGTGATACATAATAAACATATTCATCATGGGGGAGTTGGTACATACACACATTACAGCTCGATCCTTTTTCCTTTCCCTTCTCTTCTCTCCTTCCTTCCATCTCCCTATCTTCCTCCCTTCCCTTCAAAGAACAAACTCTTTGATTCATTGATCCTTTTTATGGGTTTTTTTTTTTTTTGGTCTCAATTTCTCAATTTTTCTAACTTCTCTTCTGATCTTTAAAATATTTTTCCTTCTATTAGTTTTAGATTTGGATTGTTTTTGTCTGTCTAGGACCTTGAGACAAATCATTAGGTTATTTCTTTGGAATTGTTGTATTCTTTTTATGGGTACATTTTACAACTATAATCATCCTTCTTAGAATTGCTTTTATTGTGTCCCATAGGTTCTGATATGTTGTGCTTCCATTGTCATTTGATTCTAGGAACTTTCTTATTTCTTCTGCGATCCATTGAAATTTAATATTGTATTATTTAATCTCCATATGGTTTCTGTGACTTCTTTTTCTGTTGATTTCCAGTTTCATTCTGCTATGATTCAGTACTATTCAGGGGATTGATTTACTTGTTTAAATATTTAAGCATGTTTTTCTTATTTACTTATTTTTGTGGTTTTTTTTTGGAAGCAGGGTCTTACTATGCAGTTCAGGCTGACCTTGAACTCACTATGTAGCTGAAAGTTGTGGCTATCCTCCTGCTTCAGCCTTCTCAGTGCTGAGATTACAGGCATGTGCCATCACACTTGGTTTAAGCATGCCTTTTGACCTTGGCTATGGTCTACTTTAGAAAAAGTTCTATGCGCTGTTGAGAACAATGTATATTCTGTTGTTGGATGGAACTGTAGATATCTGTTAAGTCCATTTGAAATGGTGCTGGGGATTGAACCCAAGGCCTTGTGCTTTGTACACAAGTACTCTACCACTTAGCCACACCCTCAGCATGTGGAATAAAACTATTGACCAGACTTGTAACAATTGCTAGAAGTCTGACCTATGTGTATTTCATAATAACCTCATTTATACTATATGGTTTCAGACCTAGGCCAATGGGTGGTTTTCAAATCTTAGCATATATAAAAATTCTGGGAGTTCAGGTGGGAAATAAAGAAGGTGTCCAGAGTGACCTACAGAGGTTCTGACTCAAGAAGGTCAGGGGTGAGATGGAGAAAGTTTGGATTGTCAGAAGGTCCCTCGTGATTCTCATATGTGTGACCTCTGCCCACATGTAGAGATGCACTGAACAACACCACAGCCAGCCATGTAATTACACATTTCTTGGGTTCAAATGAATTCTTATCTCCCCAAATCAAACAATGTTTGTATTTTTAAGCTTTTAATCAATTTCTTTTTTGAAATTAAGATTCTTGGAATGATCAGCCCTGGTTTGAGGAACTAATTTTTACAAAGAAGCAAAAGAAAAAAATATGATTGTTAAACTTTGAGTTCAGGAGGGAATGGAAAAGACAAAAGGTCTGTGAATGAACCAGGGATGCTTTGCTCGTGTGGAAAAATAACTAGTGTTACCTACAGGGCTGGACTAGAAAGCATGGACATCAGTCATCATTACTGAAACGTGCATTAAAAAAATAAGCAAATTAATCTGAAGAAATAATTCAAGGACATTTTTGAGTTATCAAGTTTTTGACTGAGTGTCGCTCAACAAAGAGGTAAATTTAAGATGACAAAATGACACAGTGGTGTAAGGTCTGCCCATTCTTCAAGGTATGTTCTCTAGATAAAACAATAGCTCTTTGAATTTAAGAAACAGCTGAGGATTTTCTCTCTAGATCTTTTCTCACCAAAAGAGTGAGTGGGAGTATCTAAGATAATAAATTGTCAAACTTCCAACTCATATCAAAGAAGACTACAAAGAAATGAAAATAGCTGAGGAGATTAATAAAATTTCAAACAAAAAAGAAATGGCAAATCTTTCAGACAAAAGGCATTTATGGACTTACCCCACTAAAATCACCAATGAGTAGAGCTCTTGAAATGGAAAAATCAAACAGTGGCATGTGGTTTTCACCTCCTCTCTTTCCTTCAACCTCGCTTATCTATTTATTTCATGCTTTATTTATACCCAGAACAGCAAATGTTTTGAAACTGTCTATTCAGAGTATAGTCTTTCTAAAGTACTGTTCTCTGTGCAATTATTTTCCAGAGTTCTCTGGAGTAGAGAATGAAATCAAGATGAGAGTAGAGCTGGATTCTCACTAGCTGACTGCCAGTAATTGATTTTCCTCTAAGCCACTATGAGACTCACCCAGGAGCAGGACACTGCCTGCTCCACCCAGCTGTAGTAAACAGCTCATAGGTGGAGACCTTTGTTTAATGGCTAAGGCTGGACTTTCACCAGATCCAGCCGATCTCACTGAAACAAAATTTCCTTTGCACATAAGCCAATGATTCTTTTTTTTTCTTCCTGCAATGCCTGAGAAAGTAGCAGCCTTCTCTTTTCTCATTTTAACTTCAGTGTACGTTTGTAATAATAACACTTAAAATCATCTTGGTGAATTAGTACATACACATATGGAATCTTGAAAATTTTATTTTCCCTCCTCTCTGGCCTACCCTCTTCCCTCTTCACCAGACTGTTAAATTAGAGTCTAAATAAGAATTTCTTGGAATGATGCTTAGAATGGGGGTGCCGAGGGTCCATCTTTCTCTAGGATGCTTTGATTTAGTAGGATGTGGATGAGATCAGAAATTTGAGGGGGTCTTTTGTTTTGTTTTGTGTTTGCATTGCTGGGTATCAAAACCACATATAGGCAAATGCTTTGCCACTGAGCTACATCACTAACCTGAAATCTGTATTTTAAGTTACACTTTGGAAAACATTAAACATTGAAGAGAGAAGGAAACTCTTCACACTTCTCAGAAAGATTTGATACCTGTGATTGAAGAGAAGCCCCAAATGCAATGATGCTTGAGTTAAGTAGAATCATTACTTCTGTTGTTATCTTTGAATGTATAAAATCCTGAAATGCAAGTTCTCGGCTTGCACTTTACAGTGCCATGTCCTCGTGCCTTTCAACTAGCTGAAAGTCACGAGAGCTGCACTGCTGAAGGGTGATGCCACCAGGGTAATCAGCAGCACACAGATCATGCTCAGCCCGCCCTGCACCTTCTGAAGCAGGACTGCATTTAAGAAGATCCTCAGGTCTGGGAAGCGTGGTCTAGTAAATTATCAGATCAGTTGTGACCTTCTACCTCACTTATAATTCTCCTGTATGCATCTTTTTAAATTCTCTTTTTTTAATTCAAAAGGATGAAAGATATTAATTACAAAAGAAAAGTTTTTAAAGGGAGAAGAAACTTCCAGACTCCCAAATGGCACTGTTTGTGACTGATGACTTAAGATGGGAGGTAAGTGGTTATAATGTGATTTCATTCACCCTATGCCCACTTTT
Source organism: Heterocephalus glaber (assembly GCF_000247695.1). The sequence continues at coordinate 1,183,386 of NW_004624843.1, read as the reverse complement.
CCACAAAAGAGATCATTATGATCTCTAATTATGGTCACTTGTTGCCAATCTTCACCATAAGGTTTCTGTGAGCAGGATCATGTCTTAGGGATCTAAATCCTCAGTGCCTAGCCTAATGCGTAACACATAAGTGCTTCAAAAGCTCTGAATCGAAATAAAACCTGTTAATCACTTATCTGAGTTACAACCACCCTAACAGTTCAAGCTTAAGGCTCTTCTGCACCATAAAAATTTCCTTAGTTATTTCATCCCCATGATCTCCATCTGTTTGAGTAAATACCATTATTTGATATTAAAGAGTTACACAACTTTAGACATCAATTATTTTTATTTTGTACCTCTCATGATCATCATTAAAACTGTAGGAAGTGATCTCATTTTATATATTTCCTATCAACTTGCAAAGTATGCATTCAAATATTTGTTACTATGTAATATATGCATTAAAAATCTACAAGGAGATTTAGCTCAGTGGTGCCACTCCTGACTCACCAGCACAAGGTCCTGAGTTTGGTCCCTGGTTTTCATTTTCCCTCAAGTATTTTTCTAAATTGCAAAATGAATTATGAGGTGCTAATATTTAAACAGCTCCTCCAGTCATGACCCATTGATTTTGTTTTGCTTTGTTTTGTTTTTTGAGGCTGGATCTTGCTATGTGGTTCAGAGTGATCTCAACTCAAAGCAATTCTCCTGCTTCAGCCTGCCTAGTGCAGAGATTACAGATGTACACCACCACGCCTGACACGACTCATTGATCTTAAGGAAAACATCCATTTGCATATAAAATGCTTTTATAATTTTCAAATGATTAGTTACATCTTCACCCAACTCAAGCTCTTTAGGGATATAGGTAATAATTTATATATTTTATATAATTTTCTGGATCCATTATTTCCATTTTAAACCTAGTTGGCCTTGTATTACTCAAAAATACACCGATGACATGTCAAGTTCGTTAATGATATCAACATAGCTCTGGCAATGTTTTTAATCATTATTTCAGCTCTTTAAAAATGCACTTTACCCTATTTATTATACAAATTGTCTCTAACTGTCCTATAGATGGCAGCATTGAGTAACATATTTTGGTACTAGGTTGCTTTTCCATTTCTGCGAATTTTCAGTTGGAAGTGACTCTTACAGTGCCATTACAATACACAAGACTAATTCAGCATAAGGTGACAGCATAATACATGTATCTGCTCAACATTGCTTCAGTTAGATTCTACAAAAGCATCTCTTTCTATTCTGTATATCATATGAACCAAATATGAATTTGCATTTCTAGTTATCTGAACCTATTAAAAAAAACTAGAGAACAATTCAACTCGCTATAGTAAAATTATAATAAATATTAACCACTTGAAACATGGGTAGTAAAACATTAGCAGAGCGAAAAAATGGCAACAACATCCTACGATCAGTGATTATCTTTCACATTGAAATTCATTGGTCTGAAAAGAATTTGTCACAGAAATCTGCCTTTCATGATTTCTATCAAATATTTTAGCCACGTAAATTGTGTTTTTAAAGCAAATATCCCTTGCAACTGGACAGACATTTTTTAAAAGCATTTATAGTAATAAGTTTTTGTTATTGTTTGTTTTGTGGTATTGGGGATTGGACTCTAGGCCCTGAAGTGACTGACAGGCAAGTCCTCTACCACGGTGCCACACCCCCGGCCCCAACATTTGCCTTATATGATCAAAGTCTTAGCCTTTCGGGAAAGAATAATTGTAAAATGTTTGCAAATTAAATGGATCTTTCAGTTTTCCCCTCCTTCCAGGAAATAGTATTTTATTTCTCATAGAGGTAAATTCCCTTTATTTAGCTTTTTTTTTTTCTATTTTCTGAAGAGGGACAGGAGGGGGGGACGGTATGGGGTAGGGAGAAAGTCATTTTTGAAAAGTGAGTCTACGAATTTGAATTGTTTTCCTACAAAATGTGAACTACCCGCCCACCCTTCAGGCTAAACATCAAACCTGTAAAAAGCCCTTTGGCCTTATCTAGATTACATTGTTACCAGTAAACACCTCTTTTATTATCTTTCTCTCTTCTTGCCCAGGGTTGCGTTTGGGCTCTCACTCCCGGAGTCTCTACTCCACAGACTCCTCCGCGGTCCGCATAAAGCATTCGCCACCCCCAAGATGTCGATCCCTGTTATTGCTGCCTGGTTACCATTTCCAAATTATCTGCTATTTATAGCCTCGCGGTAGTGGGCACGTGTGCCCGCATCGCCAAGCTGTCAGAGGAGAAGAAGGGGGAGGGCTTTCAATTCAACACGTACTCAGTAAGGGATTTAGGACGGGCTGCGGGAACCTGGAACAAGGTGAGAGGAGACACCAGAGATGCCCAGGTTTCGGTGGGGAAAAGCCCCTCTGCAGATGCTGTGACCTGCAGTTCACCTATTGAAAGCCGCTGAATGGCGCCTATGTTTTTTTTTCCTCCTTCCTTATCTTTTTTTTTTTTTTTTAAACAACGTTTTGCAACCTACCTTGGTACCCTCACCCTCTCTCCCCACAACCGCTGCAGTGCAGGATTTGAAGGACAGGCAGCCCCGCCAATCAGCTGGTTGCACCAGGAAACTAGCCCCGCCCCCATCCCCGCGTTAGGCCGAGGCGCGCTCGCAGGCGACCCAGACAGTCCCGGCCTTCGAGCACGCCCAGCGCCCGGACTGCGGCGTTTCCCCGCGAGCATCCTGCAGTGCCTGCGAGCCGAGGAGGGTCCCCCGCGCAGGAAGGGGCGGAAACCCCAAACGGGTCCGGACTGGAGTAGAAAAATAAGACCGCACTAAACAGAGTGGCAAATGTCATCTTTGTAGGTCTCTGATGCCAAGCTGGGCAGGCAGGGAGAAACTACTTTTTAGGTCACCTTAACCCCCACAGAAAACTTTGGGGGAGCGTTTGCTTGTGGCGAGACACCGCAAGGTATCCCAGTGAGAGGTCCGGCAGCTACACCCGGGCTCCCGACCCGCCCTGCTCCTGAAGTACCATTTGCCTGTACTGTTCAGCTGGCACCATCCTTGTTTTCTCTCGCTTATCCTTGTGGTCAAGGTTAAAAATTTATAGGGTGGTTCAGTGGGTGTGGAAGCTGTGTGTGAAACAAACATTTCAGCCGGTATTTGCACAGTCGAGTTTTGGTCTTAGGAGCCGTCCTCCGTAGATCTTTGACATCTTTTTTAAAAAATCACAGAGAGACGTGGGAAGGTGATAAAGAACATCTCATTCCTCTCTCATCCCCCATCCCCTGCCCGCGGCCCTGGGTTCGAGTCTCTGCTCCCTGAGGCGTTCAGGGGAAGAGGGAGAAAGTGTGATCTGTCCATTTTCTCCCTAGTTGACTGGCAGCTAATCCCGTAGTGCCAGACGCGAGGCTTCCCGGGGACCCCCGTTCTGAGTCCGGAGCGGCCATGACCCCCGCCATCGTGACGCCCTTGGCGAACCCTCTTCTTCCGAGGTGCCTCAGGGTGGCAAATCCGGGGACTCTAAGGTGGCAGGCTGGCTCGGATGTCCCTCAGAAATCCTTATAAAAATTTAGATCTCCTCTCTAGGGCCTGTTCTATCACCCTGAGGCCGAAACCCCAGCTCTTGTATTTATTGGAGGAGGAAAAGCCTGGACTTGAAACCTCCCTCCGAGGGGTCGACCTTACCTGCTAGGTAAGATGCAGCCCAGCCCGCGCGCCCCTCCTCCCCAGGCCCCCCACTCGGGGCGCCGCAGCCGCAGTGCCCCCCCGCCGCCCCCACCCTCACTCCTGCGTCTTCCCGCGCTCGCCCCCTCCAGTTTTCCCAGACTCCCCTCGTGCTTTCGGGTAGCCACCCAAACACCCCGCCCGCGCCCGCCGCGGGGATTCCTGCGGGCCGGGGGCGCCCTGCGTGGCGCTGCGCCGGGGCAGCCGGCCGCGCAGGGGCGCTGCCAGAGCGCTGCGCACAGAGGCCGGGCGCGGGCGCCTCCGCTGCACGGCCGGGGGGCGGAGGGGGGCGGAGAGGGGCGGGCGCGGGGCGGGCTCGGCCCGGAATGTGGAGACCCGGGCGGGAGCCTCCCGGCGGTGGCCCGGCTGCCGAGCGCGGAGGCTCCGTCACGTGCTTTTCTCCTCCGAGTGAGACGGCGCGCGGTCGGAGGGGGCCGGCGCGCGGAGCCAGACGCCGGCGCTTGTTTTGGTTGGGGCTCTCGGCAACTCTCCAAAGAGGAGGAGGAGGAGGGAGGGGAGAAGTAACTGCGGCGGCTGCGCCTCCCGGGGAACAGGCGTCTTCCCCGAATCCTTCCCAGCCCTCCCCCGTCCGCCCTCCTCCCCCCCCACGCCGACCGGAGCTTGGGGCAGGGATGAGCCCGTCCCTCCGGACTGTCCCTGGCTGCCCGGTAGCGTCTCGCGTGGAAGAGCCACTCCCCCCGCCCGCCGAGATGGGCTCCAGCGTGGGCTGCAGAGGACGCGTCCGCGGACGGCGGCAGCGACAGCCGCAGCGCCGCGGTCTCCGCGACTGAGCTGGTATTTGGGCGGCTGGTGGCGGCGGGGACGGCTGGGGGTGGGAGGAGGCGGAGGAGTCGGCGAAGGAGGAGGAGGGAGAGCCCCGTGCAACGTTGGGACTTGGCAGCCCGCCTCCCCCTGCCCAAGGATATTTAATTTGCCTCGGGAATCGCTACTTCCAGAGGGGAACTCAGGAGGGAAGGCGCGCGCGACTGGAGGGGCCACGCGGGGACCCGGCCGCCGCTCCCTCCCCGCGCGGGACCTCGGCGGAGGCGGAGAGGGATGCGTCCTCGCTGCTTCTCGGCTGTGGCGGCCGAGGGGAGACTTGGCTCTTAGAGGATCGCGGCTGCGCTCGCCCCGGGCGCACTGCCTCCCCCTCGGGCTTGAAACGCCCGTGAACTCCGACCGGGCTCTTCCCTGGCGCAGCCACCGCGTCCTCCTCGGGCGGCCCCTCCCTCTCCAGCGCGGGGGGCGGCGTGGATTTCGGAGTCGGGGTTTCTGCTGCCTCCAGCCCTGTTTGCATGTGCGGGGCTGCGGCGAGGAGCCTCCGTCCCCCACCCAGTTGTTTTTCGGCGCCTCCCTCTGCTCCGCGGCGGCGGCGGCAGCATGGCGAGCCCTCCAGATACCGATGGCTTCTCGGACGTGCGCAAGGTTGGCTACCTGCGCAAACCCAAGAGCATGCACAAGCGCTTCTTCGTGCTGCGGGCTGCCAGCGAGGCCGGGGGCCCGGCGCGCCTGGAGTACTACGAGAATGAGAAGAAGTGGCGGCACAAGTCGAGCGCCCCCAAACGCTCTATCCCCCTGGAGACCTGCTTCAACATCAACAAGCGGGCTGACTCCAAGAACAAGCACCTGGTGGCTCTCTACACCCGGGACGAGCACTTTGCCATTGCGGCGGACAGCGAGGCCGAGCAAGACAGCTGGTACCAGGCTCTCCTGCAGCTGCACAACCGAGCCAAGGGCCACCACGATGGGGCCGCAGTCCCCGGGGCCGGAGGCGGCGGGGGCAGCTGCAGCGGCAGCTCTGGCGTTGGCGAGGCCGGGGAGGACCTGAGCTACGGAGATGTGCCCCCCGGACCTGCGTTCAAGGAGGTCTGGCAGGTGATCCTGAAACCCAAGGGCTTGGGTCAGACAAAGAACCTGATCGGCATCTACCGCCTCTGCCTGACCAGCAAGACCATCAGCTTCGTGAAGCTGAACTCGGAGGCGGCGGCCGTGGTGCTGCAGCTGATGAACATCAGGCGCTGCGGCCACTCAGAGAACTTCTTCTTCATTGAGGTGGGCCGCTCCGCTGTGACAGGGCCCGGGGAGTTCTGGATGCAGGTGGACGACTCGGTGGTGGCCCAGAACATGCACGAGACCATCCTGGAAGCCATGCGGGCTATGAGCGACGAGTTTCGCCCCCGCAGCAAGAGTCAGTCCTCATCCAACTGCTCCAACCCCATCAGCGTTCCCCTGCGCAGGCACCATCTCAACAACCCCCCGCCCAGCCAGGTGGGACTGACCCGCCGGTCCCGCACCGAGAGCATCACCGCCACCTCTCCGGCCAGCATGGTGGGCGGGAAGCCCGGGTCTTTCCGCGTGCGCGCCTCCAGCGACGGTGAGGGCACCATGTCCCGGCCAGCCTCGGTGGATGGCAGTCCTGTGAGTCCCAGTACTAACAGGACCCATGCCCACCGGCATCGGGGCAGCTCCCGGCTGCACCCCCCACTCAACCACAGCCGCTCCATCCCCATGCCGTCTTCTCGCTGCTCACCCTCGGCCACCAGCCCCGTGAGCCTGTCCTCCAGCAGCACCAGCGGCCACGGCTCCACCTCAGACTGCCTCTTTCCCAGGCGCTCCAGTGCTTCGGTTTCAGGCTCCCCCAGCGATGGCGGTTTCATCTCTTCTGATGAGTACGGCTCGAGTCCCTGTGATTTCCGAAGTTCTTTCCGCAGTGTCACCCCGGACTCCCTGGGCCACACCCCACCAGCCCGTGGAGAGGAGGAGCTGAGCAACTACATCTGCATGGGCGGCAAGGGGGCCTCCACCCTGACGGCTCCCAATGGTCACTACATTTTGTCCCGGGGTGGCAATGGCCACCGCTACCTCCCCGGAGCTGGCTTGGGCACCAGCCCGGCGTTGGCTGGGGAGGAAGCCGCCAGTGCTGCGGACCTGGAGAATCGGTTCCGGAAGAGGACTCACTCAGCAGGGACGTCCCCGACCATCTCCCACCAGAAGACGCCCTCGCAGTCCTCCGTGGCGTCCATTGAGGAGTACACGGAGATGATGCCTGCCTACCCGCCAGGAGGTGGCAGTGGAGGCCGACTGCCCAGCTACCGGCACTCCGCCTTTGTGCCCACCCACTCCTACCCTGAGGAGGGCCTGGAGATGCACCCGATGGAGCAGCGTGGGGGCCACCCCCGCCCAGACAGCTCCGGCCTGCACACCGATGACGGCTACATGCCCATGTCTCCAGGGGTGGCCCCAGTGCCTGGCAGCCGAAAGGGCAGCGGGGACTATATGCCCATGAGTCCCAAGAGCGTGTCGGCCCCTCAGCAGATCATCAACCCTATCCGCCGCCATCCCCAGAGGGTCGACCCCAACGGCTACATGATGATGTCTCCCAGCGGCAGCTGCTCCCCGGACATCGGAGGCGGGTCCAGCAGCAGCAGCAGCATTAGCGCCGCCCCTTCCGGGAGTAGCTATGGGAAGCTGTGGACGAATGGAGTTGGGGGCCACCACTCTCATGCCCTGTCTCACCCCAGGCCCCCTGTGGAGAGCGGTGGCAGCAAGCTCCTGCCTTGTACCAGCGACTACATGAACATGTCGCCAGTTGGGGACTCCAACACCAGCAGCCCCTCTGACTGCTATTACGGCTCCGAGGACCCCCAGCACAAGCCCGTCCTCTCCTATTACTCATTGCCAAGGTCCTTTAAGCATACCCAGCGGCCTGGGGAGCCGGAGGAAGGTGCCCGGCACCAGCACCTCCGCCTCTCCTCCAGCTCTGGTCGTCTTCTCTACGCTGCAGCGGCGGAAGATTCTTCGTCCTCCACCAGCAGCGACAGTCTGGGTGGAGGTTACTGCGGGGCGAGGCCGGAGGCCGGTCCCCCGCATCCCCACCATCACGTCCTGCAGCCCCGTCTGCCTCGAAAGGTGGACACAGCTGCGCAGAGCAACAGCCGCCTGGCCCGGCCCACCAGGCTGTCCCTGGGGGATCCCAAGGCCAGCACCTTACCTCGGGCTCGGGAGCAGCAGCAGCCGCCCCTGGTGCACCCTCCAGAGCCCAAGAGCCCAGGAGAATATGTGAATATTGAATTTGGGAGCGGCCAGCCTGGCTACTTCTCTGGTCCCATGGCTTCCCGCAGTTTCCCTTCTGTCCGGTGTCAGCTCCAGCCGGCTCCCAGGGAGGAAGAGACTGGCACCGAGGAGTACATGAACATGGACCTGGGGCCTGGCCGGAGGGCAGCCTGGCAGGAGAGTAGTGGGGCAGAGACGGGCAGAGCGGGCCCTGCTCCCCCGGGGGCTGCCAGCGTTTGCAGGCCTACCCGGGCAGTGCCCAGCAGCCGGGGGGACTACATGACCATGCAGATGGGTTGTCCTCGCCAGAACTACGTGGACACCTCACCAGTCACGCCCGTCAGCTATGCTGACATGCGGACAGGCATTGCAGAGGAGGTGAGCCTGCCCAGGGCCACCGTGGCTGCCCCCTCTTCATCTTCGGCAGCCCCTGCTTCCCCCACAGCACCTCAAGGAGCAGCTGAGCTGGCGGCCCACTCCTCCCTGCTGGGGGGCCCACAGGGACCTGGGGGCGTGAGCGCCTTCACCAGGGTGAACCTCAGTCCCAACCGCAACCAGAGTGCCAAAGTGATCCGCGCGGACGCACCAGGGTGTCGGCGGAGGCATAGCTCCGAAACCTTCTCCTCAACACCTGCCGCCACCCGTGCGGGCAACACGGTGCCCTTTGGAGGGGGGGCTGCAGTAGGGGGCAGTGGTGGCAGCAGCAGCAGCAGCGAGGATGTGAAACGCCACAGTTCTGCTTCGTTTGAGAACGTGTGGCCAAGACCTGGGGAGCAAGGGGGTGCCCCCAAGGACACGGCCCAAGCTTGTGCAGCAGCTGGGGGTTTGGAAAATGGTCTTCACTACATAGACCTGGATTTGGTCAAAGACTTGAAACAGCGCCCTCAGGAGCGCCCCTCTCAGCTGCAGGCTCCTCTTCCCCCACCCCCTCATCATCCCCTGGGCAGCAGTGAGAGCAGCTCGACCAGCCGCTCCAGTGAGGATTTAAGCGCCTATGCCAGCATCAGTTTCCAGAAGCAGCCAGAGGACCGCCAGTAGTTCAACTGGACATCACAGCAGGTGCGTTTCATGGTGTCAAAGTCAGAAGACAAAACTGCTTCTAGCCTTGTGCTTGAATTCTGTTCCCGCCCCTGCCCCTCCAAGCGCCTTCCTGCTGCTTCCCTGGAGAGAATGCACTTGCAGGAGGTGGTGGCGGGTGGTCTGGGAACTCAATACTCAGCCCACAACACCTGGCAGGCAGGCAAATAAATGTGTAGGAGCAAGCAGCCACAGGAGGGCTTTTTCATTGAGAATCCCAAGTGAAGAACTTGCTGTAGTCTTTCAAAAACTTTCTGGTTATAACACCAGTGCTGATGTTTATAAAGTTCATGCACATGTATAGAAGAACCTTCATGCTTTTATTGAAGTTTTCTTCTAACTCTAGTATGATCAGACCCTGGAAGGGACTGATGTACAAAAATACTTGTTGGTACAGAGGCTACCCTTAAGTTTCCCAGAGCTCTGAAGACTGATCTTACCGAGTTGCTGTGTGTACTTTTATTCTGTGATTTCACAATACCAAGACAACATAAACAGCAACAGGAAACATTAATTTTTTATTCATACTGGCCTAAAAAGATACAGGAGTCAGAGCTTTATAGGCATACATATTTAGAGAGAAATACTGATCTGTGATCTCTTGAGTAGGTAATTATGGGTGACATTTTCTTTTTGTTCTGGTATCAGGATTCGTGAGATATTTTTCACACACCAACCCAGCATCTCACAGGCATGGCCGCTTTTCTACAGGATATGCCATAAACTGAATGTGTGTGGTTCCCATTATGAGTTAAGAGTTACGGAAGTTCATCCCAGCATGTCTGTCTTGCAGTTGTCTCTTCTTGCACTGAAGCTTCACACATATCACTTGGGGGCTACTGTACATCTTCCGTAAAATTACTTAACATTTTTATGGTGGAAAGAAGGCACATTAATTCAGAGAAGGGGAGGTTGTGTTGTTTTGGTTTGCACTGAATGTGAGGGCTAACCTCTCTGTACTCTTCTTTACTCTTAGGATATTTGTTGTCCTCTAAGTTCAAGAGTAGATGCCTCAGATGTTGCAAGTTGGCTTTAGGTCTTCTGTGGTGAAGGCTGTATTGAAAATGAAAAACACTTGTAATAGGAAATTAGTCTGCTCTTCGTTCTGTGAGTCTGTTTTCTAGTGGTCGTAATTGTGGGTAGAAAAAGAGTATACTTTGCAGATAATGTGATGAGTTGGCATTGTAGAAGTTTTCAGCATTTGGAAACACTTTGTTATGACAAACTGATTATCTTGTGAGTTTTATAAATGCTTCACAGAATGAGCTTTTAACAGCATTTCTTTTTATTATGTGGCCATTCATAAGAAATTAATTTGTGTCTTGAGTTCCTATCAGTAGGTAGGGATTTGTGTATTATGTGGGCAGTCTCCTTGAGTCTTAACACCTGACTGGTGGTATTCTGTATTTTGTAGAACAAGATACAGTTTGAACATTAAAACTAAAATTTTAGGTGATAGTGCTATGAAAAGCACTTATTGGTATTTATCTCAACATTGGTTTTCATCACTCACTAGAGGAGAGATTTAATTGTACATGTCACTGTCAGTGGAAAAATTTTGCTTATTTCAGGTGGCATTTTAATCCCTGTTACACTTTAGCTATTTGCATTGTAAAATACTTCATTTATAACTTAGTGAGAATTTGAAGGAAAGAAGCCCACTAAAATTTTGCTTGTGAAGGAGATGAAAGAAAAGGCTAAAAAGCAATTAGATTTCCCTCACCTGTTTTCTTGACTTGTACAGGTTTCTTTATAAAGAGTGGAATAAATGTTTGCCTTGAACAAACCAACCAGGTAATCAAATGGGATTTTCATTTTGTAAAAGGGATTTAAAATCCTTTATGTTGAGGATACACGAAAAATGCAATCAAAACAAAAACAAAACAAATCCCTAGCTTCTCTTCTTGGCTTTCTTGGGAAAATGTACTCTAGGAAAATAATATGATGATATTCCTAATCATCCTGCAGTAGCAATGGACCATGCATGCTTTGATCCTATCATGCCAGTAAAATTCTACAGTGTGTATTTGTAAGATGTAAATGTATGAGTCTTAAATTGGGCACCAAATGTACATCAGCATCGTCAATTCCGGTTGCTTCCCTTTGCCGTTGGGTTTAAGAGGTTATCTGGCCGAATTCATCTGAAATAGGAAGCAATCAGACCTGTCAGAGGCGAGCACCTTCTGTTCAGAATGAGTAGGTTAAAGTTTGAGGAAACACTGTTTTTCTAACTTCCTCAGTAACTGCTGTCTTTGCCTCAGGTAAAACCTGAAACAGACCAAGAATAGTTGAGGGATGTGTGTTCTTTCTCCTAGCCTGTCTTTTGAACATCTCTGTTTAGGGTTTTTCACTGTCCCTGGAAAGAGGTCATACAGGTGCTCAGGACTTTGGCGGATCCAACAACCTTTTCTTGTTTCTCCTTTCTCTTGCCGAACTGTGTCTCCTGCCGCTTAGTTCTGACCTCCTGGTTTATTTTCCATTACCATTCCCCTCCCATTCCCTTTGTTTCCCACCTCTTATTTCTTGTTCCGGGCACTGCCTGTTCTTTGCTCCTTTTTAGAATTTCACAGAGCAGTGCCTGTGGCCTGCTCCCTGCGAGGGTACAGAGGAAGCCCTAGGACAGCAGCCCGGCCACCTTAGGTCAGCGTCCACCTCCTATTTGTCTTGTGGTTTTGACAGGGCAGCTGGACAGAGGGCGGGCTCCCTCAGACCGAGACCCGAGCCATCCCTCTGGGGCTCAGATTTTGAGTTTTTTGGCCATTCTTTTGTTATGCTCCTCCCCCTTAAAAAAAAAAAAGTTGCCCTTTCTCCTCTTTTCACTGCTTTCCCTGCCGTGATTTCAGGGGTTCCATATCTGCAGTTACGTCCCCATCCCTGCCACTCTCCTCCCCCTGCTCTTCGCCGTGCGGCCTTCCGACCTGGCGCAGACCCTCCTGGCCCCGCCACTTTCCCTTTTCCAGGGTCACCTCCGCTTCCTGCATTCCTCCCTTTTTATTTGGCCCTGGCTTCCCCTCTGGCTGGGGGTGGGAGATCTGCCCGAGGCCGCCCGCGAGTCTCGCACCCCCGCCCGTCTCTGGTGTCTCTCCGGTGTCCGGGCCAGCCGGGCCCCTTCCCGGGCCACGTGGTGGGCGGTGGCGAGTGAGGCCCGCACCTCCGCGGGGGGGGGGGGGGCTGGGTACAGATTGGCCTGCGCCAGAGCCAATCAGCATGAGGAGTGGCTGAGCCGCGAGGGGCGGGGGCGGGGGCGGGGCCTGGCGTCCCCTGCTGCTCTCCCACTCGGCTCTGTCTCTGTCGCTTTCCCTGGGGAGCCTGCCGAGCCGAACCCCACTTCCCAGCCTGCCCCCCATCAGAGGATATGATGCATGCTGCCCTATTGGTGCATCTAGACCACAAGCCCAAGAATGAAAAAGTCCAACCAGCCGGTTGACGGAGGCCGGAAACACACACTTCCTCTTATTTTTAATTGAGAAAAATTCGGGCTGTGACCATGTGACAAGCCCCATTTTGTTTCCCTCCTCTCTTTACTATGGTTTACTACGACGCCACGTTCTTTCATCTTCCTGTCTTGAAATTCACAAGGAGGAGCGAGCGACAGCACGTGGCTGTGGGATTGATGGGGGTTGGCTCGGATTCTTACATTTGCATCTCTCACTGTGGGAGGGAGAAGGAAATGCAAACCCTGGGGCTGGCACTGTTTTGGGGTCATTCAGAGACAAAAAAAAAATCCTTTGGCTTGAAAGTAATATAGGCTTTGTACCCTTTTTTGAGCACCTGCAGTTTCCAAAACACTGTAGCTAGATTAATATCAAGGAAAACTGAACCTACCCGGCCATGAGAGCTTGAAGATAGTGAGACTCCTGAACTTAAGTGGAAAAGCTTGAGAGATGTGTTCCTTACCAAAGTTTCGAGGAAGATATTTTGTTTGTTTGCTTGTTTATTTAGCCAGTGACTGCCCATCAGAACAGGCTTGGTGCAATGGTTTGGGAAGCTTCCTAGATTCGTGTTGCACTCTTTCATGACAAAATTTCGTGAGATGTATTAGTATGTGGGATGGAGAACGTTTTCAGATTTGTCCTTTCTAAAAGAAAAGCTGTAAGAAAGAAACGCTATGGACGTACTCTCTCCTGACCCCTCCCTCTCAATCATTTTTCGGCAGCCAGCGTCCTTCATCACTGAGTCATAAACTCCAGAGGTAGTGCTTTTGCTCAGGTGCAGATGGAAACAGGTGCGGGAAAATGTCCCCAGCCAGGACTGCACAGGTGCGAATGAACCAATACTGCTTAAGAGCAGCGGGAGGAGTTTTTCTGTTGTCCCAGAATGTTGAGAGTATTTGACAGTCCTGCTTTTTGGAGGTTTTGACATTGTTTAGATAGCTTTATCTGTTACAGCAATCCGTAAAAAATTCCATATGTTGTCATTTTTCTGAAAGTCCTCTTAATACTGTTTCTAAGATTGCCTTATGGAAAGGAAAGGACTTGGGATCCTAAAAGGGCATGCCACTATTTTTGTTTTGTTTTGTTTATCAAAATTCCTGGAAACTGCTTTGGTGCTATCTTGAATGATGCAATGGAAAAGGCAGCTCCCTCCCGTGAGCCAGCCATGTCAGCTTCTAACAAAGCTGGTGCCCTTTCTTGGCCCAGTGTCCTTGAGCAAGTCTCTTAACTTCCCCAAACCTATTTCCTCATCTGTAACTTGAGAATTTTGTTCTAAATTAATTTAACCTCCTTCGTAGCTCTAAACATAGGGATGTTTTGAGAAAATGACTGATATTCTTTAATGGGTCAGCTGTATTGTGGATTCTTTTTGAAGAAGCTGTGTGTTGATGAGTTCGTTAAAAAGTGCACTGAAATACCCTGTTTTGTCCTCTTCTACCCTGTATCTGTCATCAGACAGTCTTTTTGAGCAAACTAGGGCCTTGAAGGAAAACCTTCTGTTTGATTCAGCACTGTTTTAACCTTTCTTGTTTGGCCTTAAAGCAAAACCCCCATGACTGGACTAGTCTACATTTTTGGAACCATCTCTGAATCAGCTTAGGCTTCCCTCTTCCACCCTCCCTTTAAAATAAACAAATAAAGTGTAGGAATGCAAGTCACCTGCTTGTTCCTGCCTCTTAAGGTCAGCTGTCAGAACCATTTCACCCACCCCTTAGTGTAAGTCCAGCTTCAATCTCAGTGCATTTTGTGACACTGTTCAATGTTTATCCTGTTGGGAATCATCTCTTCCTGTGGGTAGTCTGTTTGTGGGTAATAAATGCGATTGTACCATCACAATTCTCCAGTGAGACAGCCACTTAAGTGAACGGACAGGAAATGTGAGAAGCCAACTGGGGACTATAGAAAGTCTTCTACGATTTTGGTGCAGTTTTATTTTTCTCTTTTCGGTGTGTGAAACAGCTCAATCATTCTCACAAGCAGAATTAATCCTGTCTAGCTCTGTGTGTGTGTGTGTGTGTGTGCGTGCGTGCACGATTTCGGATTTTTGACTAGCTACTTGAGACGTGTAGACTCCTCTTGACTGCTCCAGTGTATATTGGCTCTGGAGTTGCCAAAATATTCAGAAGCTGCCAGGTTGTCCATACCTCCTTGTAAGTTTTACAGAGCATTAGGGTAGTCTGGAGACTTTCATTCAGAACTTCATTTGCTTAATCTTTTCTCATCCTTCTACTATACTCAGATTTCTTAGCTGAATAGTATATAAATGGTTGCTTTTATTTTGGTGGGTTGGTAATTAAGTATAATGGAGCACTTCATAATTTTAAGGTTTTGTTTTGTTTTGTTTAAAGAAAGCCATTTCCTCAATTATTTCCTCACGTTAGAGAGTTCCTGGAAATTGTATTCAAGGAAAATAGCTTCTTGTGAACTTGGTTTGAGGTCAGTTTCACCCTAAAAGTTCTATAACTGGTTTCATGTTAATACTTTTGTTTTGACTTTAAAATAATAGATACTTGGGGCTGGGGATTTAGCTCAGTGGTTCTGGCGCCTGTCTCACAAGCACAAGGTCCCGAGTTCGATCCCTGGTACCAAAAACAAAACAAAACAGATATTCTCTGTCAGTAATAATTTTATATTGGATGTATGATTTTGTTACCTTACGATTCCATGGCCATGTGGCAGACTTTGAAAGCTCTTATGAAAATGTTATTGAAACATGTTTAGGAGGTATAGTCACATTGAGTTTTAATAGAATAACATTGTAATGTTTGTATGGTATACTATTATTGTATAGTATACTAATTTCAAACTAAGGTGAAACAGTTTTAAAAGTTATTCTAAGACTTCTTTAAATGATTGGCTAGTAAGTATCACCTATTTGCTTCTATTCTTGTCTTATAGTTTGGAAATGGTAGTATCCCTCCCAATCTTAATTCACAGATAAAGGAGGAAGATGGATTAGATAAGTATAAAGTACTGTTATCCATGGTAAAGCATCATTTTCCATTTTAATAATATTCTTGCTTCAGGCTCTGCTATAATCTATTTGTTAAAATGAATTTGGTTGGGTAAATGTCATTTGTGCTCTTCAATGAGTCAGTGATCTTTGAATAAGAGGGCTTTAAAAAATGATGTGCTTATGTCGCGAAAACTGCCCTTCTTCAACCCTTTTTTCTGCCTTTCCAGTTGTGATGGCAGTGTAGTCGAATATTGGATCAGGCTACAATTTTAGCTCTATCTGTGGGGGTTTTTGGTACAGGGGATCGAACTCAGGACCCCAGGCTTGTGAGGCAGGCGGCGGCACCACTAGCTCAGCCCTCTAGCTCTATCTGTCTTAAAGCAGAGATATTTTGTGGTTTTATTACTCTAACCTGAATGTCTTATCAAGTGAGTAGCAGTCATTGCTTTCCTTTTAATCATTTAAAAACATGTTTTGTATTCACCCCCAACCCTTTTATGGGAATAGTTTGATGCGAGTTCTCTGATTTTCCCCGCTGTATTTAGGTCATGTTGCTGAACAATATCACTTAATCTTGAGAAATTGATAGTTATATGTTTGCTGAAATGAACAAAGAGACATTTTTTTTCCAACGGTATGTAGTGTGGTACATTCTGTTTTGCACAGGAAGCCATAATTTCTTGCTTTTAAGAAGATAACTGAAAGGAATAGGCCAAATTTTTAAAAAATATAGCTGCTATATGCAGGCGACAGGAATATTCAGTTACTACTATGTGGTCAACTATCATTCATATGACCTTCTCCCACGATCGTGTCCCCTGTACATTTAAAAATTATTTGGAGGGCTCTATAGATGCCAAAAAAACCCAATGCTTATCTTTGAATTTTAGGGATTGTGGGAATAATCAGGAGATGCTCAGCAACTCCAGTGCGCAGTGTTAGAGGCCTCCTGGCGCTCAGCCCCGACCTCAGCTTTCTGCCCTTGACCAAACAGATCCCAAACCGCGGCTACTCATTCTTCCTCTCTCCTTCCTCTTCCTCATTAAGCCCTAGTGTTTTTGTGTTGTAATACAAAATAGTGTATCTTTTGTTGAAAGCAGGTGAGGGTAGATCATGGGAATGGAGGAAAAAATGGAAGTGAGGGGAGAACACCAAAGAAGTGACCACATTTCTTATGGAACAATTTATTGGGGGGGGGCATCAAGATTTAAAAACTAGAACCCATAAAAGTTGGCATTTTTCATTAATTTATAGAGCAGAAGTGCCAACCTACCTTAAAGCTTCGTGCTCCACTCATAACTTCCTGCCTAACAATACGGCTGTCCCCACTGTGGTGCTTTTCTCTGGGACTGCTTCAGAGGAGCTGGTGAAAGCACTGTGGGCCTGAAGCTGAGCTCAGGCAGGGTTTTGTCTTCCTTTCTCTTTCTCAGAGAGCCTACCTAACAGCCAGGAAGGATCTCCTCAGCAGTCCCAGGCTACAATACCAAGTAGTTGATAAGCCTCTGGATACTGTCATTTGGAAGAATGGCCCACTTTCAGGGATTAAGTTAGCAAACATAATTATTACCCAGAAGCAAGAGAAAGGACTCCACTGTGGGTCTCTCCTCCAAGTGAGGCAGCTGGAGTGGCCCAGCGTTACATGAGCAGGGCTGGACCCTGGGCATGTCATGGACTGGCCCATGTTTGGAAAGGTGGTGGTAGGGGTGAAATTGAGGGGTACAAATGAAATTCTAGCCTTTTCTTTCTATCTCAGCCTTATTATTCAAGGCCTTATTCCCCCCCCCACACACACCATATACCTGCTTTGGTTGGGTGGTTTTTATTTTTAGGACTGAAAAAGCTTTATAATCCTTTGAACCATGCTTGCTTCTGGCTGCAAGTGTGGTCTCCTTTGAGATTTTCTCATAGTGCTCCTTTACACGTTTCTGTTTCTGTTTCAAGTTGCAGTCGGATTTGTTTTTAAGTGTACAGTAGTTTCACTATGTAGTAGTTTATTGAGAACATAAAGCATTATTTTTTAGACTACTACCTTTTGTATCAATTTACACTATTTAAAGGTTTTTTTTAATATGAGCATACATGCTATAAATTTCAAGTGATTTTTTTCTTAAAGGTCTAGAGTAAAAAATAAGGCTCCTTCCTTTCCTTATCTCCCAGCCTCTCTTTTCATAGGCAATCATAGCTAGTTTTGTTGTTACTATCTTTCCAGAGATGGACTGCTACTAACTTTTCTTGACATTTAGTAATAGAAATCTGGTTAAATGCCCTACTGCTTCAAGTCTTTTATGGAAGAATATGCTCAGTTCCCAAACTGTAGCACTGAAAGAACACAGCAGATAATATTCCTTTTACAACAAACTTTCTCTTCTTTAGTTAAAAGGAAAAAGAAAAGTATTTTCAATTTTCCATGCTTAGTTGGAATCATCAGGTTCCAAACATTGCTCATGATGAATCTGGTATAACCCAGTGAAGGGGAAATGCATTGCTTGAGAAAATGATCTACATTTCCAGTATTGAAGCAGTTGTGCAAATTAAGAAGGGAAAGGTATCAAAGTTTTCAAATACCAATATTTTAAATCTTTATTTCTTTATTTCCTTTTTCTGTTCTCCTACGTGGTAGTTCTCAAGCACTCCCTTCTCGGACTGAATGATTAACTAACTAGTTCTTAGTATAGAGTGGTAGGATTAAATATAAAGGTTGAAGATCATTTTGAAAACTTCCCGAAATTTAAGGTCTCAAAGTTTTGTTTGTTTGTTTTTGTTTTCTGGTACCGGGGATCAAACTTAGGACCTTGGGCTTGCGAGGCAGGCACAGTGCCACTGAGCTAAATCCCCAGCCCAAGGTCTCATATTTTTGGAAACTCAAAAGAATGAATGCTTTTAACTGCAGTAGTCTTTTGCCATTTCAAATTCTGGGAGCAGTTCATTTTAAACTTAAGATTGTGTGCAAATAATTAAATTTTTGACATTAATGATCTTCTCTCACTTATTTTCTCCAAAGTTATTACCACTGGACAGGAGTACAATTTAGAACATCTAGCTTGTCTCCTAAAAAGATGTGTGTGTTGCTAACTACGTTGAACATAAGTAACTTCTCTCATGGTCAAAACATGTACAGCTGATGCACTGTTTTTTCTGATTGTGATCCAGGAAGAGTATGAGCAGAACAAGTTTGTTTCTGGTACAAAATAGAAACTTTCAAGAATATGATAATGAATAACATTTAAATCAGAATTATCAGTGTTTTGTCATTTTTGTCATTTGACTTATAAGGATATGCTCATAGCAATAGTCATGTTTTCTTGACACCTGGGGTAGAGAGGAATGAAATCCATTTACATGAAGGAGCTTTTATAAAAGCTGTTAGAGTATTATATGTGAAATCATCTAGTTTGTTAGGTATATATATGTCATGTAGCTTTTGAAGTATGAAAAGCTACCTCCAAACTAATTGCTATAAAACCTCAATCATTTGTGAGATCGTAGTTCTGTGGACTGGTCATATGTGTTGGGCTCAGCTGAGCAGTTCTTCTGCTTGTGTCAACTGAGTAAACACGTGTTTGAAGTGAGCTGGAGCATGGGTTGGGGCCTAGTGGTCAAGGATGCCCTTCCTCTGGCCTCTTGGGTATGATGCCGGCCATTAGGTGATGCTTGTGTTGGATTGCAAGTAAGGTTGGTACTGGGAACTGAGGTTTTAGTAGCAAAGGTTGTGGGCTATATTTTTAGTGCCATGGATGGCTGGTGAAAAGATTTACATTATTTACTTAGATTCCTACTGTGACTTAGACTAAAGAATTACACTTTCTCACAACTCTCAGGTGACTTACAGGGGACCTATGGTCAAGCATAGTGTACTGGAAGGGAACTCTGCCAGGGGGACCTCCTCCGGTGGTCCCTTCACAGGTGGCTGCCCACCCTTCCCCATATGCACAGCCAGCTGGTCCAGTGAGATCTGCTTGTAGGGAGAACTGGATGTTTTGAGGGGAAAGGCAGGGGCTAGGCTGAAAGGGAGTCTGATCCGGAAGTGCAGAGAATGCAGCACCTTGCTCAAGGGAAATGCATGACTTTGGCTAACTCTGCCCAGCTCTCCCATCTGCCAATATTTACATTTCTCCTCCACCAGCATCTGAAATGCCTTAAATGTTTTTGAGGTTACCGAACAAAACAAAATGGGACACTGTATAAGATATGGTGTGGCGGAAGGCGGGGAGGATGGGCCCCAAGGTTTTCTATGAGCTAGTTGAGCGGTGGTATTTGTATTGTGATCTGGGCAGCCCTGGCCCTCCCTCAGCCCGCTGCATTTGCCCATCTGCCCCCCTTCCTGATTCCAGCACACCCTTTGAACCGCAGCTAGACAATCACTTCCTTTCAAGACTGATCCCTTCCCTCTGGTGAGATTAAGGAATATAAATGTTCCATTTTTAAAAGAATGGATAATGAAATAATTTCTGAAAATACTTTCAGTGGTTGAGTACCCTGGAAATCACTAAGAGTATAATTAAAACTTTGCCTTTCGCCCAAACTTAACCATGTGAAAGAGAGTGTGTGTGTGTGCATGTATGTGCGTGTGCATGTGCGTGCGTGCGTGTGTGCGTGTGTGTGTGTGTGTGTGTGTGTGTGTGTGTGTTTGAGGGTGGGGAAGGTTAGGGAGTAGAAACTACAGCCTAATAAAAAGGTTACATTCCTAAAACTAGGTCTTTAAAAATACTTTGCAGCTTGAGCCTTTGGTGGCTCGCAAGTCCTTACAAGGGACGACCTTGGAAAGTGCATAGACTTGTTGTTTCTCGGGCCTTTGAACTGGGTGAGGAATGTGTCTCAAGATGGAAAAATGAATGGCTGGTGCTTTTAGCCTCCAGCCTGAAACTCGCTGGAGGAATGTCATTGTATCTTCAAAGCCTGCTTCCCACCACGCTGTGTTAGATGGCCTCTTGGGAAGCCTCTTTGCATTAGCAAATGCACAACAAAAACCCATGCCACCCAATTCGATCTAATTCACTAGCTCCTTTTAGGTGGATTTTTAATTAATGTGTCTCTTCTGTAAGAATAGAGCCCCATTCCAGGGCTCTCTTCCTACCCCTACTGATAGGATTTACTATTACTCACAAGATAAGGGAATTTAAGACTTTTTGTTTTGTTTTGTTTTGGTAGAATGGAGAATATTTTTTTAAAATAGTAGCAGAAGGCATTTAGGAAAGAGGTCTTACCTCTAAAGAGTTTGAACAGATTTCCAGCATAAGTATACTTGCATTTACAAAAAAAAAAAATACATTTAAATGACTGGAAAATACCTGAAGTATTTTATTTGCTGGGTTCAAGTATACCTAGCCAGTACCCCCTTTTTTTCCAGAAAGTTTACCTCTTCCTGAGGGATGATGGGACACATGTTCATGCTACAGTTACTGATTTCATAGAATTATTTTCTACTAAAAATTGTGAGCTGTTTGAGAGTAGCCTCATTGTTTGTTCTGTGACTCCATTATCTGAGTTGGTGCTCAAAAAATACTTGCTAAATTGATATTTCACTTTTTTTTTTGGCACCAGGCATCGAACTCGGGACCTTGTGGTTGCGCAGAAGGTGCTGGAACCACTGAGCTAAATCCCCGTGCCAATACTTGCTAAATTGAAAACATGCTTATCAACAGTTCAGGGAAGAGTCCTTGAGTCAGGGAAAAGAGTGGCTTTATGAAAGTCCCAAGTAAAAGCAATAACGTAGATATATTATGAGTACCCCAAAGCATTTCATTCATCAAATTAATCAATCATTAAATTACATTCAGATTTGATAGCATCGATTCATTAAAAATAGTCAAGCGCAAGGACTATCAAGTTCAATCCCTGGTACCCCCCCCCCAAAAAAATAGACAAGCGAAATTCTAAGAGTCTTTGTAATCTTGTATGGATATGAAAACTTGGGTGAAGTTAATCACAATTGTATCATTCCTATGTCTGAAATTGCAGTGAATCTGAAAGTCTTGTGTACTTCCTCTGTTCCCCCTAACCATTCTTTTGAAGATTGACAGAAACTTTGCTTTGTTTTGACAAGATTTATTTCTCTGCCTCCAATAGTAGCTCATCAACTTTTATCCTATTAATATAGTTGCTCTGGTGTTAATTGTAGCTTACTGATCTAGGTCATAGCATAGAATTTTCACTGAGGTTTAAGATAGCAAAAGCAATGACAGAATTATCTAGAAAATAAATTCCAAATCATAGTTACTTCTGTTTTTAGAAGAAGGCTAGTTACTAAGTTTGTGATTCGTAGAGCCCCCTCCTAATAAAACCCATTACCTCTTTTCTCCCTCTACTGAAATGTATAAGTAAGATCTGGGGAAAGGAGTTAAATTCGGATGAGTCTATTTAGGCATTGTGGTAGTTGTCAGGCACTCTGCTAAAATGTTACCTTGGTTGAAGAAAATGAATTTAATTGCTGAGATTTAAGACTTCCCCACTCCTACCTCCCAACATTAATTTTCGTACTTGAGGTTCTACTATTGTGATTATAAAAACAATAGAATGTGTATTCTAAACTAGTTTTTCAACTATTATCACGATTCTTTTTAAATATTACTTGACATTTTAAGTATTGAGATAAAATTGAGAATCAGAGCAATTTTATATATGGTGAAAACACTATCTTTTAATGCAAAGTCCCAACTACCTGCATTCTGTGATATAAATGTGTGCTATTTTATGTTAGGTGGAGCTTCAGTTTTATCAGTCCTTCATAATCATTGACATTTATTCTACTTTCTAAAGCTTGAAAAATACTTTCCTACCGATACGTGTCTGGTTTTAGCTAGGCTATTTCTCTCTTTGTAAACTTGGTTGACAAGAGTTTGAAGACTTAGTAGAAGGAGTGTGGCATTTGGCAGATACTGTTTGTCATATCCAGATAATGAATGAATGAATGTTAGACTGTGTGTTTTTAAAACACAGTATGGGAAACACAGCAGCACCCACCTTATTTATGTATGAATCATTCTGTGGAGAGCAGAGAGTTTTTCTTTCACCATTACCATGGCCTAACAATTGGTGGCTACTGAATATTGTCTTAAATCTTTTCATTCCTTGTATAATTAGGCTGTTGTAATTGTCACACCTGAAGGTTGGAAGAAATCATAACTGGCCATGTAAATAATGGTGGAGAATTGCTGCAAGCTCAGATGTTTGTAGATGAGACATGAAAGAATATTCTGGTTAATTAATGGAATGAGGAGTTTGTGAATTTCTACTGAGTACCAGACATATTCCTAAGTTCATGAGTTACGTCTGTGAAGAAAATTCTGTGAAGACATTAGTTCCAGCCCTTCTGGAGCTTCCTTTCTTGAGGACCAGTTGGATGAAAGGCAATAAAGGACCAGCTTCCTCAGGGAACAATGGGACCTGCTGAGAGAAGTAACCAGGGCTTCTGGCCCCTCCTTTGGACTTGAGGGATTGATTGCCCACACTGCTTTGTAGATCCAGTTTCCTTTATAAAACTCATGAGTTCCTTTTGCCTGCATGAAAGTACTTCATTGGTACTCCTTATGATTTTATCAGTCGTGATTAAGGTTATCTTGTGACTCCCAAATAAAACCAAGTCAAGATTTTTCTGATTTAATAGGCAAGATATAAAATAGAAGGAAGGGAGAGTTGAAGCTGATGTGTATTTGCTTCCGAGAGATTGTCTTTCAAGAAGGATCTGAAACAGGTGACAACTAGGAAGAGGGTGTGAGGAGTATGTGACACATCGAAGAGGCCTCAAGTGTGACCACCATTCGTATTGGGCCGCATGTAAGTGGGTGTCATGAACCATAGCTTACATTTCAGCACTGAATGTTAGTAGTTTTCAGTTGGTATTAAGAGTCATCTTTTTAAGACTATTAGGTAAGACTTGTAATGTGTATATACTAATCCTTTTTCAAGTTTTTTTTTGAAAGTTCTGTGAAGCCAGTATACAGTTAAGATGCATCCATGTCTTTCGTTAATTGGCCATTAATATTCTTGTATGGATGTACCATAGTTTGCTTAGACTGGCCTTTTATAAGGTGTTTCCCTCTGTGTATATGAAGATCTTTGTGAAGTTTGCCATCAGTTTTCCCCTCATATTAATTATTTTTAGGTTTATCTCATCATTACTATTTTTCAAACCTTCAATTAATTCTGTGGTTCTTCCCATAACCTGTAAAGTTTCTCACATATATTTCCTGCCCAGAATTGTGCAGCATTCTGTAGGACAGTGATTCAGACTAACGAGGGTGCAGTTCAACATTTGCTTCCTGGCTCCTGTGTTCTCTCCTTTTCATCTGCTCTGTGTCAGTGCTTATTTGTTAAGTGAGAGCTGAACTTTAGAGATTGGTGTACGATCTTGGAGCCACTCTGACCCTTGGGGAAACCAAAGGAAAACCCTTTCCTTACCCTCAAGAGGTATATGTGCAGGGGGTGGAGGGAGAAAGAAGTCACAAAGGCACAAAAAGAAAATAACAAAAATCCCAAGGTCTTTCTTTCTCAAGGTCCCATTTCACACCTTCCTTTATCACTGCTATTAAAAACACCCCCTCCTTCTCTCTTCCTTTTTCTCCCTTTCACTCCCTCCCTCCCTTCTCCTCCCTCGGAGTTGTTTCTGCTTGTTGTATAATTCTGGTAATAAAATTCCTGGCTTAACTAGCTCATACTGATTATGACCAGGTGTCTATGTATCTGTGGGTGTGTGTAAGAAAGCAACCGTGCAGTCTTGCTGTCTGTTAAGTCTGTTAAGCGTGCAGTCTTGCCGTCCTGGGTTACATGTGTAATTTTTCAAATACATTCCCTTATTATCAGTGTTGCTCTCTGTACTTACTGACTAGGAAAGCTCACAGAAAAGTTGCTTCAGAGAACCCAGAGGTCTTTTTCACCATGATGAGTCTCTGTGTGAAGAGGCGTTTTTTAAATTGTTTAATTATTAGCTGAACTGAAATAAATCTTATGTCCCTTTGTGAACCATATACTTAAAATAGGAATATATGTCTCCTAATGGTCTTTACCTCAAAGTTTCCAGAAATAGTTCACATGGAGTTCTGTAGGTCGTTCACTGCAGGCATTTATGGTGTCCTGTTCAGCACTTGCATGCCTGCTTGACTTTGCACGTTCTATATTGGCACCAAGTGGACAAGGAATTGGTATTACCAGGCTGTATTTGCATCTAGAGTGGAACCAACTCTCCACGTGCATATGCTAGGCTATTTGTGAAGCAACATCAGCTGACAGCAGAAGATCAGAAGGTGCTATTTTGGGAAGTGTCCTAAATGTGACGTTCTGTGGTGAAAAAAACTCTGCCACAGATAAGAATGCTTAAAACAGGAAGCAGTGGTAACTTACTGCTTCCTGTGTAAGTATCCTTATCAGTATGATAAGCTTTAGATTTCAGTTCTGCTTTCCTGATCCCAAGATTTCTTTTTCTTGTAATCATCCTCTCTCTAAGAAGATTAGACATTTTTAAAAAATTGATGTGAAGGGAAAAGATAGAATTTACCAGCATCATTTTTTTCCTGTCACGATAAATTCTTTTTAATTCCTAGCTTGTATCCTACTCGCTTGGCTAAGAGAACAATTGAAAATTGCTGTTCACTCACTCATTTACTCTATTGTGTGTGAATAGTATTGTTTCTGTATACATTGTAATGCAAGGTGAGAGTGACCATTGTAAGGAAAAGGTCCAGTGATAGGCCTAGAATCAGAATGCACAAGAAAAACGGATGTGAATTTTATTCCTGATTCTGCCAGCTTATGGGAACTGTTATTCTTTGACCTGATTTTCTGGTTTGTAAAGCTAGAGGTAGTAGTATTTCCCCAGTCCATCTTAGGGTATTGTTTTGAGGATGGAATGAAAGAATATATAAAAGTGGGTTAGTAGACTGTGAACTGTCCTTCGAGCTGGGGTTTGTAGTGGTTTGAATTGTGTCCCCCCACCTCCCCTGCCACCCTTAGAATGCAAGGGTACTTTTGGTTGGGTTGTTCTTTCCTTATTGAAAATATTTTTCAAATTCAGTCAGGTTCCTAGATTTCTTGGCTGGAGGAATGTGTCATGATTGAGTGCCTGAAAAGATGCGTCACTGTTGACACTGCAGTACAGATATTTATTTCACAGAGTTCAAGTGTGTTCTGTTGTTAAATTCTAGGAAACTGGGTCGTGTTTATTAGCTTGGCATAGGGAAAAACAATGTTCTCCATGTGGGCTAAATTATTTTACAAGCTAAGTATAAATCAGGATTAAAGGCTCAAATATATTTATTAAATTTTAAAAGGAGATATGTACATGCATTTTAGGGTTCCAGTGGATTTAATTATGTATTAACTATAGAAATTAAAAGTATTACTGGGCAGTGCTGAGTGTTTTCCTTATACAAGATCTTGTTAATAAGTATCTCTACTCAAGTCTCCTCAAATCCCATGGTATGTGCCAGATTAGGCAGAAAGGGCACCATCTTGGAAAGAGGTTTAAGAAAGAGCCAGTGCTATGACTTTCCTGGTTAGTAGCAAACTAGATCAGTTGTTCCAGGTTGGTCACCTGTCCCAAATAAGCTCTTCAGAGAACTATAACTAGCTACATCTTCTCTTGTTATTGAATACTCATTGTTATAGAATAACTTTGCCAGTGTTGCAGGTGATTTTAAAGGTTACTGTCTTTATGGTGAGGGTGGGAATTTAAATATGAACTTATTCTTGGTTCTTACTTGTGTTTGTCAAGATCAGAAGTGTTTCCAGGGAGGATAATGATGACAGGGCATAACATGGCTGCTGCTGAGAAGTTTATAGATGGGTCCCCACTGCCCCTCCCCCGTGCTCAAATGCATGATATTAGCCTGTTACCCAGTGGCTCACTGGGTTCATTTGTATTCCAAAGTTATTTCAGAGCACTTGCCTCCACTGGCCAAGGAAAAACAGAATAGAAAATAGAAAAAGGGGCAAATTGGGGAAAGGGTGGAAATTCATATGACAGTTTTATAGGTAGCCGTTGACCATACTTAATGATTTATAATTACCTAGGGGTCAGAGGTTGGAACTTTATTTTGCTATTTTGTTGTCTTTGTAGAATGGGTTATGTAAATTGTTGGATGTATCCCTTAAATTTGTTAAGAAAAACATTAGAGCTAAAAGTACCCCGAAAGATTAAAATAAAGTTAAAAATGTATCCACAGATAAATAGACTCAGGACCAAACAGTTTAAGTAACTTCCTCAAGATGATAAAGCTATTTAATGGTAGAATCAGAAAAAGACATCCTTACGCCTTGGATTATAAGCACAGTTGTGTGATGTTTGTTTTATAGCTCTATACAATATGTTACACATATGTATTCAATTTGCATATATGTGTCCAGAGAGTGTGTTTTAGATTTAAATGTTCATTCATTTGTTCCTCAACTATTTATAATGCCAAGCACTGTTTTGGATGCTAGAAATACAGCTGAGAATAGGAGTTGGTTTTTGACATCTTGGAGCTTATGCTCTGGTGGAGAAACTGATAATAAGCAGATAAAATTATTTCAGAGAGTGGTGAGTACTTATAGAACAAATCAAGCCAGGTAGAGGAGTTTGTGTACGGAATGGATGATCATAAGTTTGTCAAAAAAGTTAAATGGGCTACATCCAAATTCAGTTGTGTTTTGTTTTTAAGTTCCTTTTGAAAAATTCAGTTGGGCAAGAAGTCATTCAGATTTTCAAAGGTATGATTGGAAAATGAATCATAATTGATGAGACTAATTAAAGGAATTAAAAGGTAGCTTGTTAAATGATGTTTCTTCTTTTATACAGAGAGTGATTATTAGCTTTGCTTGAAAATAATTTCTGAACAGTGATAATTAACTTCCTGTGTCTGTGCTGCCGTCAGCCCTCACTGTAAACTTCTAAAGATGCATTTTTGACTACTAGGTGTTCTTTTCTCTTTTTGGGGGTCAAACTTCCTATTTTCTTTCTGGGAAAGGAGTGGGTTTCTCAGCACACCTCATGCTTATTGGGAGAGTAGTGAAACTTCAGTGGCTAATGTATCTTAACTGAGATGAAGTGGAGCTTGTGATCAGTGAATGATCCAAGCTCCTAGTGAAGTTGGAAGACTCCCATTCCATTGGCTTATGACTTATTTTTATATATACCTGTTTTCCTGAATCGTACATACAAGTTTTCTGGAGATAATGAACAGAGAATTCCTCTCCTATTACCTACCCTGTTCACACTGAAAGAAATAGCTTTGTTAAACTACTTTGATATTATAAGGATGGATTGATAAATTGTGTTTCTAAGCTGCCTATAAAATGTTAAGAATCTTAAAATGACACCTCCTGCACATTTAGGTCTTCCATCTGCGGATGGCCAGCAGGAAGAACAAACTCTGAAATGGCTCTGTGGCTCCCAAGGCTGTACTGCTTTGGACTAATCTTCCTTAGGCCTAATTGCTTCTTCAAGTAACTCAAGTGCATTTTCCTTTTTTGTCACCAGTTGTTTGAATCTGGGGTGTCCTGAGTTCAGCGTCCATGTAGGGCATTGTCAATAGCCATCCTTGGTAGGCCAAAGGCTGGGAGCTTTAGTTGTCTTCAGTTTCATTGTCTGTTAGTAACTTTTTTGACTCGACTCTGGACTGTCGTCTTTGCATATCTTGTGAGCTGTAAGAGGAAAGTCCTGGTCAGAGTAACTCAGTAATAGTGGTCATGTTGAAGAGAATCCTATTTCCCAGCTCTGGGTTCTGATTGTCCTTTAGTTGCCAAAAACAATAATGAAATACACTGAATGTAGTTATGTGAGAGAGATTGCATGTGAGTGATCCCATTATGCAATCAAAGGTTATGACATCATTGTTGGAGAACAGGTCACCAAGGGCACCATCTCTCTAGCCTCAGTCAACTTTGATGACTTAAGGAAGAATCAAGATTTTGGTGAATTTTCAAGGACGTTCAAATGGGATTAGAAACAGCCAGAGCCTGCTTTTCATATGGATTTTAAAGTCAATAAATACAAAGGAGTACTCAAGGTAGTTTTTACCAAGCAGGTTTTGTTTAATTAGGTAGCACTCAAACACTAGGTCTTTGGTTAATCCTGTCGGGTTTGTTTTATTTTAGTCTTATCAAGATTATTTGCTTATTATTTGACATTATTTCATAAGGTATATTTTTATTAATGCAGTGATACGGATCCACTCATTCATTCCACACATATTTACTTGTTGAAGCACAGTATGTACTGAGATATATTTTTGGAAAACAGACTATGGTGAAGGAGCCAGAGTAGTAGTTCTCTGTCTGCCTGGAGTATAGATTGTTGTAATGGAAGAGACAAATGATAGGCAAGTAAACAAAGTAGTATAATTCAAAGAACCACAGAGAAAATGAAATGCTATACAAGGAAGTAGAAGAAAGGGTAGGCTGGGCCTTCTTAGGTAAGAGTAGTGTTTGAACAGATGCCCTGATATGGCTTGGGAGAAGGTGTGTGACTATGGTGAAGAGTACTTCCTGCAGCAGCAGGTGCAGAATTCTGCACTGGGAACAATTCTGGCACATTTTAGGGTGTTGGAGCAGCATGCAGGGAGAGGGTAGGAGGTGGAGCCAGAGTAGTACGCTAGGCCACTTCTTGGAGGGCTTGGTAGGCCATGTTAAATTTGGTTCATTCAAAGTATGATGGGAAACCCATGTAGAAGGTTAGCATAAATCCCAGGACCACCCACCATCCCCACTAAGTTTTCTTTTGGAGAGGATTAGAGGTCTTCCTCATGCTCTGCTACTTCCCTCGCCATTACTCTTGTTAAGAGCCAATCCCATGGGACCCCGTAGACAGGAGCTAAAGTCACCTCTGACCTAAATTTTTATACATTCATTCCCAGCATCACCCAGACATATTTTGGGGAAGCCTTGAGCAGGTTTCTCCTTTATCTTACCGCAGCATCATATTGCTGTGATCCCAGAGATGCCTACTGGCCAAACCAGGCCCTCTGAGAATTGGGACTGGAGTTTAGTCCTGGTATCAGGCCTGCTTGGAAGCTTGGCCACTCCTGTGATGATCGTTGACACATGCCTTGCAAGCCATGCCTGACCTGGTTTCTTTTAAAGCTGGATCTCAATTCTGTAAAGAATGATGAAGGCCCTTCCTTCTGGGGGAAGATCCATGTTTTAAGCCTCCAACAAATATGCTAGCATAAACGGTTTGACCCAATTTTTGTATATCCTGAATTGGTCCTTTTTGCTTTGGAAGCCATGTCACCTGACATGACCTCTTCACTTCTTGGTCCTTAGTGTGGCTTACACTTATTTCAGCACTTTTTTTTATCTGAAGTGGTTTTTAGGTTATGATATCCAAATTTAGCCCTGCTGATAACACTTGGCTGCCAGTTGGCTGGCACTGTATGGAAGTCTGTATGTTTTAGGAAGTACAGTATTAGTTCATTTTAATCCTTTGATCTTCCTGTATGCTAGATAATAGTCTGCTCCAACACCCACATTTCAGAGCATTTTTTTTTTAAGTAACATTTAAAACTTGCAGTGGGGCCATATGGCACCAAGAGAGTAGAATGAGTTTGCTTTGACTTTTGTTGTTTTTTTCTTTTTTAACTCGATTTTTTCCTACTTCCTGGAAAATGATGTGGTCAGATTAACTTTGCATGGTGTTATTGATTACGCCATTTGCACTTCAGAGTTAATTCTATGATCATTCTTGTTTGGAGGCGCACTGGACAGCTGGCTCTGGTAGTTTCATGGAGGCGGCTCGTGAGTTGATGAAACCAAAGCCCACCATGTGGTGTCACAGTGGAGGGGGAGGGGGAGAATGATTGTCATTAACTGAGCTCCTGCACTTACAAGGAGTTCGTAGGAAAACAGATTGAAAAATATTCACTAATGAGCCACTTCTAAACTCTCTCCTTGTTTACCGGTTGTTTATGTTAATAACAGTGTCCATCCTCCATCAGTTTTATTCTATGTGGAAATGTATATTTTGCAAAAGGTGCAAGATTTAATTAAGTCAATGAAAGTGACATTGGACAACTGCTGAGTTTCACAAGTGGTCAATGACAAAGAATGAGCAGAATTAGATGAATCAACTGTTGAAGAAACAAAGACGGTGACTACTTTTTGGTACTTTTAAAATGATAAAAATATTATAGGATTAAGAGAAGGGTTCTTGGGCTGGGGATTTAGCTCAGTGCAAGGTCCCGAGTTTGATCCCTGGTACCAAAAGAAAAAAAAAAAAAAAGAGAAAGGTTCTTGTGAAAACAGCTAACATTTTTCAATAGCTCATACAAATGATCCTCTTTATTATTCTGTGACTAATATTTTAAAATTTATTTTATTCTATGAGAACCAAGTAGAAAGTCAAAGATGAAATGTGAAGGACAAAATAATCCCCCAAAATGAAAACTTGATCATTCTAAGACTGCCAGTAGAGATAATTATTTTTGTTTTGTTAAACGTAAGATAAAATAGCCTTTTCCCTATATATTTTGGTTTTATTTTGCAATATAATATTTCATCCAAATCCATTTCATTATATAAATCAAATCTGTGCTTTCAGTGGATTTACTTTTTCAAATGGCTCTTTTCTGGTTCCAGGCAGGTTCAGTTAATGAAGACATCCCACACATTTCTTTGAAGGAGGCGACTGAAGAGAGTCATGGGAAGGCCTTATTTTTTCCACCCCAACTTTGACAAAGTAGAAGCTGGAGTTTCTCCTTGGCCCAAAGCTGAAAGGCCACTTTTGAGTTGGCAGGTAGAACAGCTCCATAGTTTCTTCATGCTTGTGAGCCCGAGAAAGACCAGTTATTAATGGCTGTGGGTTGATTTAGAGAACTCACTGGGATTGAGAGACTTTGCAGAAAACCCAAATACATTGTTGGTTTTCCACAGAGCCCAAGTAGAAATTCTTCCTGACCCTAATAGAGCAATATGGACCAGTTCTGGAGAAGGCTGCTCAGGGAGCACTTTTTCAAGAAGTTTGTGGACAACAAATAGCCATTCGTTCCGTGCATTTGCTTCTTGCTGGCCAATAAAAATCGAAAGGCATTATCTACTGTCTAATTCTCATTTCACCTCAACTGTGTTTCCTGAGGGAGGTGAATTTGAGCAGATTTTTTTTCTTAGGGAAAGAATATGAATCGGTGAAGCTCCAGTATAGGGTTGGGAGAGGTAGGGATGTAAGCCAAGCAGAGAGAAATGGAAATGAAACTGTAAGCTGTTTCTTGGCTCTGATGGGAATTAAGGAGAAGTGAAGTTTGTGTGATAAGAGTTCTCAGTACAGGATTGATGACATGTGTAAAAACACATGTGTTTTTGTGCTGTTCTGTATTTAGGGCATGGTTAATGTGTGTCTTGTGGTACACGATCTTGTAGGAAAACCAGCTTAGTAGATGAACAGCTTCTGATCTGCTTGCATATAGTCGAGCATTCAGACCATGACAGCTGCAATACAATAGGCAAATTGGGCTAGGATTCCTATACGAGAATGATGCTATGGATCAACCTCACTGTGATCTGCTCTAACTTCTTTTTCTAGGATTGGTAACATCATCTTTACTCATTCCCTCTCTTTTCACGTCTTCATTGAGACTAATGACATGTCTTGGGGTTGTGAGCTACTTTTCATAACAATTAAAAATCTGTATTTTAGCCAGGGATTTAGCTCAGTGGTGTCGTCACCTGCCTTGCAAGTGCAAGGTCCCAAGTTTGATCACTGGTACCGCCCCCCCATCTATATTTTAAAATCTGACTGTGTCATCTTCCTTCAGTGATCCTTTGGACTACTAAAAGAATACACTCTTCAGGGTAGTAAAAGCAAAACCAAAATATTTAGAAAATCTAGCATGGAGAGAAATCATAAAACTGACTTTCAGCCTCAATGGAAATGGTTCTGGGGTTGTGGCTGTTAAGG
This sequence comes from Heterocephalus glaber, assembly GCF_000247695.1. The sequence goes on along the minus strand of NW_004624843.1, from coordinate 1,151,320 downwards.
TTTATCTAAGTTCTACTTTTCATCATTTGTATGAACTGCACAGTTGTGCGCAAGAACGTTCATTTTATTAGGATTTAAAATTCATTCGCTGTATGCCACTGATACTGACAACTTTTGAAGCTTTGATTACTAAGAGACTTGGCCCAAAGGTTGTGCTACTAAGTCAAATGCCCTGAGATTCATTGTAGGTAGTCACAATGAAGAAAAGAGTAGTTTAGGTATTGCTATAGAGAAATTTGATTCAAAAATTACAGTTTTATGAATGGAGGATTTAGGTAAGGTCTTTTTATGACATTTAAAGTTGATTGGCAGTTATCATGAGAGTGAATAATTTCAGGTGGACTAACACTTGACTAACATTGTAGAAACCAAAAGAGAAAGAAAAAAAGAAGGCTGACACCTTGGCCAGGATGATCTAATATTTTGCATTGCTAGTGCTAGAAAAAGAGGCCTTTCTGCTTCTGTTTTGCTTTGAGAAAGCAGATGGCATCTTTTTTAAAGATACCCTTGAAATTCAAGCTCTCTGGATTGCTCATTTCATTTTCATGTTGGCATTCAAAGGAGGTAACCACCAGGATGTGAGATGTGGCATCTATGGCATTTTATGTGGATTTCGTTTGTAATATTTTTGTCATAAATGTGGACAGTAGCCTTCCCAGAGAGCTTGAATATGGAACTCCCAGACTCTTGCATAATTTCAGGACTGTGGAAACCGCAATATGGTATAAAAAGAAAAACCCCCAAAATGTAGCAATTTGAATAAAAAGGAACCAAAAATAAGATGGTATGGGAACCATTTACAGAATGGTAAATTAAAGCAAGTAGGACCTCCAGCAGTATAAGGCACTAAGTGAGGCAGCTCTCATTCCTTTATTCTCGGTATCAGTGATCCCATCTCATGCTTTGAAAGTATCATCTCTTTCCCTTTTATCCTTTCATTCACAAAATTACTGTGCATTTTTTATTATAAAAGCATTTCAGAGAAGATGATGCCAAATGTTCTGAGGTTAGTTTTCTGGGTAATCACAATAGTATTGTATTTTGTAAGAAAAACAAATACATGCCTATTTTTACTTCGGTAGACCACTTGTTAGCTATTTTATTGCATTAGAAGATATTTTATATTTGTAGAGCTGTTTCTTTGAGCTGCTTTTGTGTTTATGTGGCCCCTTTGGATTCTGATTCCTGATGCACACCAAAATGTGTAGCTTTTCTCACTTTACACTAGATGAGGGGCCAACAAAGACAGCCTGTGGGCCAAATACAGCTGCAACCTGTTTTTATAAAGTTTTATTGGAACATCCATTTATTTATGTGTTGTTTGTGCCTTCTTTTGAGCTGTAGTAACACAGTTGAGTTGTGGCTGTAGAGACCATACATGGGCCACAAAACTAAAACTATGCAGTCTGTTCCCATACAGCAAACGCTTGCCAACCCCGTCTCCGTTAAAAGTCTTAGTGCAGTCTCTGTTAATCATGCAGATGCCTCACTGATGTCATCTGTACTAGGTAAAGCTTACAGTGTGTTGTGATTTGCTCTCTTTATCTTTGCATTTTATGTTCTTATGGCATTTTAGACAGTAATATCTGAGGAATCATTGGCTTGACTTGTCATTATAGTAAGACATACATAATGACTTCCCATAGAATTCTGACAGTGATTCCAAATTAGGATGCCACACTTAAAAAGTGATAAAGCGTATTTATTGCTAGGATTTGGAGAAGTGTCCCCAAGGCAACTTGTCGCATCATTGCAAAGTGGTAGACCTTTAGGAGGTGGAGCCTAATGGAAGGACGTTAGGTCATTGAGGATGTGCCCTGGGAGACCCTAGTCCTCCCTCTTCTCTTTGCTTTCTGTCTTCCAAGAGATGAGCAGCTTCCTCTACCATGTGCTCCTGCCATGATGTGTTGCTTTGCCACACAGGCTCCAAAGGGATGGGACCAACCAGCTCTGAACTGAAACTTCTAAAACTGTTAGCCAAAACAAACCTTTCTTCCTTAGGAGTTTATCCTCTCAGGTATATTGTTACAGTAAAAGAAAGGTAACTAACAATTTATATTCACTAAGCAAGATTTTAAAGAGTTTCACAAATCAAACCAAATTTGCATTTATATTTTTCTGGAAAATAGTGGTTGCCACTTACTGGAACCCATTGAACCCTGAGGTTCCTTCTGACTTGCATTCAGAGTGTTGTATAATGAGCAAGGACAGAGTTAACACAGGACTGTAGCTCAGCCTTTAGTGTTGCTTAGCCATTTCACTTCTGTTTTGTTTGCATTTGGGCTGATCAGAATAAAGTTCCATTTGCAATCAAGTAACCAACAGTCTCTGCTAAAAATAATGAAAAATTTTACTTTTCCTTTAATTTATGATGGAAAGTAATGTCCTTGGCAACCTCTGTTTTTTGACCATACTTAGGCCTCTGTCATGATTTCCAGATTGCACTCATGAAACAGTCATTTAACTTTCTAGATTTACAAATTGTAGCTTAACTAACTCAGACAACAGATTTGGGAAATTCTGGCTTATTAAAGTGTCTATAAAACTCCTACTTCTGTGCAAATTTAGAACCTGAGTCATACACTATGTAGAATTCTTTCCGGGGAGGAAAAAGACTTTGGGAACCATCACATCCCCTTTATTCAGTTTAAGGTTTGATAAGAAGCTAAGTTTGTTGATAAGAATGACGACTCACTAGTCAAGGTGGTTGGAATTACTGTAAATAGGGTAATATCGGGGATATCACGGATCATTTTCCAGCTTTTTCTGAGGCAGAACTCATGGAGAGTGGTTTAGAATAACTTAATAAAACCTGCAATCACCTGGGCTGGTATGGCCCACTCTATAGCACAATTTTCACACGTACAAAGTTGTAAGTAGCACCCCCCTGTAGTTGTACGATCAAAACCTCAATTACAATAGCCAAATGTAATACCAAATGCATTCCAAAGCATTTATGCTTTTGTTAAATTACCTGGAGGTTTGAATTTTATTGGTCTGCTTTACTCATTAAAACCAAGAGTTAAGATTTGAAATTGTCTGTATAGTCACATTCCTGCCCACAACTAGTTAGGTGGTGTAGCTTGATACAGAACCCAGCTTGATTTCTAAGTTTAGCTTTACATCGTGAGCCAGCAGTGAAACTTAGAAGTATTGGTTTTCATGGAAGCAGCATGGAAAACCTCAGCAATTCTGAAATCTCTGCTGAAATGCACATATGTGACTCCAGTGCTTGGAGGAGGACAGAGTTGCAGGCTTGGGTTTCACAATGATACCTCAGAAGACTGGCCTTAGCATGATGCATATTTGGTTCCAAGACTTCCAGTGCCGGGAAAAGACAGCACCTTGGACTTCAGACAGCTTTGATGGCGAGTTTTCAAGCTTTGTTCTTATGATAGCTTTTCAACAAGGAATCGTTTGGTATCTGATAATGGTATGCAATTCAATAAAAACAGAAACCTTTCCTGTCCTTTCTTGCTTTATTGGAAAACCAGTAGAAGAGGGTGCTAGAGGGATTAAACATTTTAGCTGCGTGTATGCATGTGCATAAATGGTTGCCCTCCTTTGTGCTCAGATTTCTACCTACCAGCTGTGTGCTTTTGCAGGGACTGGAGGAGTGAGGGTTTTCCTCTGACGTGGAGATATTCCATGTGGACAAGAGTGTAAATGCCCAGTTACATTTTTAGAGGCTTACTAATGGAGCCACAGCAGATTAGGAGGCCACAAAAAAAACCAAAAAACATGACTGCGTATATTTGTAGGGAAGTGTACTGGATGCCCATTAGATTTGCCATCTGTCAGTACCTCTTCTATTGACATTTTATAAATTAATTGGGCATTTTCAGCTCTTGCCAAGAAATAGAAAGGAGGTTCTTAGTGTAGGCTTTTGGTTGAGATAATATTTCAGGCAACCTTTTAGCAAAGCCACTTAGTGAATCTCAGTTTAAAAATTAAATTTTAATCTTAAGGCAAAAAATGCAAAGAAAATTTAATTTGTGCACATAAATTAAAAGACTTAGTTGGAGGGTGGGCTTATTCTGTGCATAGCTTTTCTTTGTTATCCACGTATATGTTCCAGCAGAGTGCTAGGAGACAAAACATTTTAATGTGTTTTCATGGCTCCATTATTCACGGTGTATTTGCATCTTACTGTGACTATTTTTATTCTCTTGGGTTTACTATAAAAGGAGTAAAAGGAGTGCCATGTTTTAAATTTTATCCAAGAAATGTCTTTTGTCATTACATTAATTTTGAAAAAATATGTTTCAATCTTTTTCATTCGTTTAAAAACACATTGGAAAATATGTATCTGCTTTGATCATAAAAACTCCTCTTTGCCCATATGATCTTCATTCAGCTGCATAAAGTGAAGAAATTTTGTGAAGAAATAAATTTCTTTGCACACCAACATTGACCATGTTATAGGAAGTGCTGCAGAGTTTTGGAATGCGACTTGCTTCAGCAGCTGTTTGGTGGTTAATGGTTCCGGACCCTTGCCAGCTGCTTTGCTTCTGCCATGGTTGGTTGGGACTATGTCAAAACTCTTGAAACTTTAGTTCCAGAACCCAGTACTTATTTGTCCCTTTATTTTTATTTTTTTATTTTATTTTTGGGGGGACCAGGCATCGAACTCGGGTCCTTGTGCTTTCAAAGCAAGGCGACAGAACCACTGAGCTAAATCCCCCGGCCCTTTCCCTTTATTAAACGCAAGTACTACATTTAGAAATTTGTTTGCTACAAACCTCTGTAAAGTTTTCTCTGGACACAAAGTTTTGCTTTGTAGAAAGAAATTTTCCACTTAGCAACGTAGCATTGCAAAAATTTCTAGCAACCATATCTACCAGTAATATAAATAAACATTGGGAATTGCCTTTCAAACCACATAGGTGCCTAATGAATACTACCTGCTACTTGGGATTTTTATTTGTGCTTGGGCCTTGTGTAATTTCTGTTTCCCCCAAACTCCAGGATCAGGCAGTTTAGGATAATAGAGCTTGTTTTTTCATTGTCCTTGATTGGGCCTCTAGAAGTCATATTCTGGGCAGAAACAGAAGTGAATGTGTATACAGCCTGTCTTACTCCACAGTTAACTGGAAAAAAAGAATTTTAATGGCCAATGAGTATCTTTGCTAGAGGAATTTACAAAACTGCTTCAAAGATTATCACAAGTATATCTGTAGAGCCCCCCAAAATTTCACATTACTGAGTATTTTAGGGATCAAGACTGGCTGCATCCCTTTTGGCTAATTGTGAGTTTGTTACCATTTGTGTAATCATTTAAACTGAGCTTTCCACCGTACCTAAAAAAAAATAAAGCTCCCCAAAAAACATTATGCCCCTTATGTTTTATTTCAACATTTCTGACAGAATATAACTTAGGCATATAAACGCATCTTAGAGAATATTGTGTATCATCATCACGGTCTCTTGGAAACTGAGGGAATAAAAGTAATTGGCTGATTCATTATAATTCTGTATCATATCAAAGTCTAGTCCCCTAATAGTAACATTTCTACCAAATCTAAATAATCACATTTAGATATTCAGACTTCATATTTTCCTAGTATAGACAGCTATAAATTGGGAAAATATTTAGGCTGAAGGGTAATATAACATTCTGTTTAATGATTTGAAAAAAATACTGGTTTTTATTTATAATTTTTTAAATGATTTTTATAAGTACTCATCTACGTGGTCATGACGGTAGACCAATGGTAGAGCTGATTTCTTAGCAATGTAAAATATTTACATGTGTCTCTAGTTCTTCAAGCTTTATTTAAAAGTATTTGTACCATAACAAGCCATCACTTACATGGCATTCATCGACCAGTGCAGTGAAGGTAAAAATAAAACAGCTTTCATGCATGAATCCTGAAACATGAAGAATGGTTTTCTGAATTCAAATTGGGTCTGTGAGTAATTAGGGAAGGAAGCTCTCTCTCTCTCTCTCCTTTTCAATTTATTTCTTCCCCTCTCATTTTCACTTCCTTCAGACTCAGAGCAACTCAGAATTCTTTTGACATATAGGTATTATGCCAAATTCTAAATTATTAATGTATTAATATCTGTCTCATTGAATAAAAATCCTATTAGAAATTTGGGAGTAAAAATCCAAGTATGGTATGTTCAATTAAAGCATATTTTTAAATGCCCAGTTAATTTTTATCAATTATTTTTTTATCCTAAAGGCATTTCTTTGGCTTATACCTATATTTTGTGTAGCATCTTATCAAAATACTTTTTGGATAGCAAAATTCAAGGGGAAATTTTTCTAGGGAGGGGGTTTATACAGTGTTTTCCAAGTGTGTTTCACAGGATGTTAAAGTAATTAGTATGAAATCAAGACTACGTATCCTCTGCTGCTAAGTGTAAGAAATACATGGTCAAACAAAATGTCAGGGCTCTGACATGAGGTGGGAGATGTCAAGAGGACAACAGCTCCTAAATGCCTTCATCCAGAGCTTCATCACTGGGCTTACGTTCTTTGGAACGTGTTATGGGGCTGCCGCCTTCGTGCGTGCCGGGATTGGATCTCCCAGAGTCCAAGTTTGGTGGCACCAGCCATCCTGTAGTAGTGAAAGCTTCCTACTCTCTGTGTTACAAGTTTTGCCAATATATAACTTGGAGTCATTGTCCGTACGCATTGATTACAGTACTTTATAAATAGTCACATGGATTTGTGCTTGTACAGGCACTTTGCCACTGAAAGCAAGCACGTACTTTGGTCACATAATATACGGCCTGTTGAGGAAAAGAACCATTCTGTTTTAAAGGAGACAGCTCTGCTCTATCCCAGTTGTGGATGAAACATTGGGTCTGACTTCTGGTTGCTTTTATAATGCATCAATAAGCATATTGTAGTGGATCAAGAGGTCATTTAATTTTGTCCTAAAGGAAAGACTATGTTGTTTCCTTTTACTCATCTTCATTAAATTTTAGGTATGCATTAACACTAAAGGTGCTTCTTTGAATGTCAAGACTTTCAGTCGAGTGCGGTGTCACACGGCTGTAATCCTAGCCCTCTGGGAGGCTGAGGCAGGAGGATGCCAAATTTGAGCCCAACCTGAGGTAATTTAGCAATTTATAGAAATCTTGTCTCAAAGTAAAAAAACAGAAAAATGAGTGGGGCTGTAGCTCAGCATGAAGGCTCTAGATTTAATCTTCCAATCTTCAGTACCCCATCCATGCATACACACACACACACACACAGGCAGAGCTCATGTTTAAGCATAATCTTTGGGGATTTTTGAGAGACAGTGATTTGCTGACAAGTGTTGTTCCACCTCCTTCGATGGAGTATATATTTTGAACCACTGAGGTCAGTAATACTATATTGTAACATCAAAACTTTCTCAGTAAGATGAGTTGATGGCCGGGCATGGTGGTGCACTCCTGTAATCCCAGCACTTGGGAAGCTAATGCAGGAGGATCTCCACAAGTTCAAGGCCAGCCTGGGATACATAGTGAGTTCAAGACCAGCCTGAACTACATGGCAAGACCCTGTCTCTAAAAAAAGAAAAAGAAAAAAAAAAAAGAGATGAGTTGATGATCCTCCTTGGCTTGTACCTTAGACATGTGGGTATAGGATAAATGCTTTCCTGAGAGTTCAGGGCAGCCAAATCTCTTACCTGCCTGAACTTACTGGCTCTCTCATCTGATACGAATTTGCTGCTCCTGATAGATACTGTGTTATTTGAAATTTAAGGCCAAAGGTCGGGGGTGTAGCATGGTGGTAAGAGTTCTTGCTTAGTGTGGACAAGGCCCTGGCTTTGATCCCTAGCATCACTAAACAAACAAAACAAGTAAGCAGAGAGTCTTAGACTGTGCCCAGGAAGAAGGATTTCCCTTTGAAAGGACTACTGAAAATACGTGCATGAAGTCTGTGAATGGATATTGTGTTTTGAAGACCTTTTGGCCAAATGTTGTTTTGATTTCATAACCAGCATTCTGAAGATGTGACTCTTTCCTGTTCTTCTTTCACATATATGTGTGATCCTGGAGGGAGATCCGTGCTCATGAGGGTAGCTTTTTGCTAGATTAGTGTTTTGATGCTTGAAGGCAAGAATTTAAAAATTAAAAATAAAAATGAGAAAGGTTGTTGGTATGAGGCCACCCAGTTTGCTAAGCCTGAGTATCAGTAAGGAGTTGAGCAGTATTTATGAGTGGCATGAATTGAAAGGGAGAAGATTATTTAGGGAAAGGAAAACAAGTTGAGGGAAGGGAGGAGGAGGGAAGGAAGTAGGAGATGAAGAGTCAGACAACCCTCCAGTAATTAATTGTATTTATTTTCATCCAGGCTTTGTGCACCCAAGTTCAATTTGAAAAAAGATTTTGGGACTGTCTTAACTTGTTAAACCAGCTGTGTCTTACACTCTCTCCTAAGAAGCACAGTCACGCTAGATCCCATTTTAAAGGTGACCTAGGTATTTTTGATTTTTCTGTAGACTGAGATAATTAACACACTATAGCTTTCCACTTGAGCCATTCAGCTCAGTGGCTGCCAACTAGAATAATGTGCACAAACTTAGCTCTGTTGATATGTAAACTGTGTAATATTTTAAAGCTAACATCATTGTTTTTCTCCTCCAAGTACAGCATGATTTGATCTACATAGGAAATATATTTAAAAAATGGATGTCCAGGAATATAAACAAGTGGGAGGGAAGATACAGCTGTTTATGATTTACTTTTTAATGTTCTGTTCTTTCGTGGCTTCTAATGTCAAAGGACTTTTATTTACCTATTATAGTGTATGGGCTTATGACTTTATAAGTATAGTTTTTCTGGTTTTTATTTTGGCTTTCTAAATAAAGGACAGAGGAACTGAAGGAAAATTGTGGGATAAAAATATCCCCATGTCTACCAGGTCTTGAACCAGAAGCTGTGGGGCTGCAGAGCTCCTGCCCTTATGGTGAAAAAGGATTCTATTTTATAGGGTCAAGAACTGTCAGGACTCACATTTTACCTTTGGCTGTGTTGGTCAGAATCTATTAGTCACACCCAGTTGCTTTGTCTGCCACTGTCTAGACTTTCAGAAATGAGAGATTTCATTTTTCGTGTTTTTACACGAGGACACATAACACGGGATGAACATGTGCTTTTATGATGGCAATCTTTTTTGCAAACTGTGTTCCAGAAGGGAAGGTGTCTCTGATATCCAGGTGCCTATTATGTGGAATGTTGTTTTAGCTGATTTTGTTTAGATTATCAGCATGGTATTTCGGTATGTAATTTCTCATTACCCTTTGTAAACACCAAGCTCACCCTCTGTTTCCTTTTATAAAAATAACTTTGTATATTGCAGTGAACTCTGTTTAGATGGAAGGTTTGACAGCACTCCCACCCATGCTTTTTATAGAATTGTCTATAAATTTGTGGTTGAAAGCATAGACTTTGATTTCCAGTGACCCCTTTTACTAGCTAAAATTTACTCATTTTTTCCAAACCTCAGTTTCTTTGTCTTTAAAATAGGAGCAGGAATATAATCTTAGTATTATCTCAAGGACTAAATGAAATAGTGCACATTGAAACCTTTATTAGGTAGAGTTCAACATGTAGCCAGTGTTGGTGAGTTGGGAGAATCTCTAGATTGCTGTCTATGTGTTCATGGGTTAATTAATTTAGATTTCCTCCCCCCCTCCACAGGAGCACTTTACTAAAATATTCAGGAAAGAAGGAGGATACGGGAGGCTGAAATGACTCTTAATCAAGTTATATGAATTTTGTAAAGAATATATGAGTACTTACTATTTTCTTATGGGTTCTTTTCTTAGGTAGCATATACATGTAGGGAGCTGGAGATTAAAAAAACTTCCAAGAACAATTTAGTGAAGGATGTTAATTATAAGTATTCACTGTCTCAGGCACATCTGGACTATAGTATAAATCTCCCATGGCTAGGCACAATTTTGCCTTGCCTTGCAGCTAATGAAGTATTAAAAAAACATGGATTACAGAAGTTTAGGGTGCTTTAGAATTGTCCTTTTAGTTAGGGACAATCTGTTTCAAATAAGGATTCACTGATGAAAACGAATTCATATCCAGATAGGTAGCACCCTCATATTCAGTGATAAAACAGTGGCAGTTTAGGCCCAGTGGTATCATCTGAGTGTAATTCTCAGAATTTCAAAGACAGGATTCTTTGAAGATCCCCTCTCTGCAAGCACACAAAATAGCAGAGGTGGAAAATCAAGAGTCAAGTACCTTCCTTTCCCCTTTCAGTTCCTCTTTCTACTGTCCTCTCCCACTATGGTTTCTGGTAGCTTATTGCTACTAGATAGACTAAATTAATTATCCTATAACTGGTTTCTAAGATCTGTGCCTCCTGCTTTATGGTCTCGATTGCATATAATTCCCACAACTACTGAATGAGTGAGGTATTTTATCACCACTTTACTCAGAAATTACAGCTCAGTGATGCCAATGAAATGTCTAAGGTCCCTCCAGGAAGGGGAGCTGGGTCCTCGGAGCACTGATGGTGGCCACATGACTGTGGCAGAAAGTGCCTTGCAGAAGGTCCGCATTCCCCTTGCATCCATAGCCCTGGGTAGAATGTGTTCTGTTCGTTCTTACTCTGTCCCAGCTGGTTAGGAAAACAATCCGTGCGAATTGCGAGGCATGTGAATTGCACAGCCCAGCCGTGGTTTTGGAATTAGCTCTTGGGGAGTATCTCTGGCCACATCATCATTTTCCTGCCGTTTCCTAAAGTCATTAGAAGCTTATGTTTGCTTTGCCCAGACTTCCCTTCCATACAGTAAAGCTGCACCTCGGTGTCCGAGCACAGAGGCGGGCCAATTGCCGTCAGATAATTAAGGCCGGGCCATCGCTATAAAACTTCATGGAGTGGAAGACGGAACCTTGTGACTGACTTCTAAATAAATAGGACTGCAGACCGTGTCTGTTTGGCTTCCTGCAGAAATTGGGGCAGTCTGCTCCTGTCTGGTAGCCTGAGTGGAAGTTATTAGCACATACAGGCCTTCTTTTCTCGCTCACGTTTTTACTAAGCAGATTTTGGTACCTTCACATCATTACGGTTTTGTTACTTCCACTGATGTCACAAAATGTGCTACTTCTGGACCTCCCTCTATAAGCAGCAGTGGTTCTGGGGATGAGCTATTTATGCTAGAAATCAATGTTGATCTTAGAAAAGGTGGTAGAGGAGGAATTAATGCTTAGTGGGAAGAGAGCCTGTTTTGATATCAATGTTTTTGATGTTTCAAAATTGATGAAAATGACTGTTGTCATCATTTAGCTGTTGTCTCAGTTCTCCTCATTTATTTGGGGTGAGATCTACGTTGCCGGTTTGGTGGCTCTTACTATTTGCCAGTCTCTTCAAATAATAAAGATGTGGAGTTGGGAATCAGCCTCCAATCCCTGCTTGTGGTTTATTGGATAAAAGATGACTGTGGGGCAAATGTGTTTATTTCATCGAGTGGTGAGGGATGCCTGTTTATTTTGTCCTGTCACCTATTAGCTAATGCTTGTGGCCGGCCGTACCTAGTTCTCTTGACTGAGACCCTCAGATGCCATAGTAATCTGCATTCAGTTTGTAAAGTCATTTTCCTCCGCCTAGTCTGGCTGCCTCAGCCTTCCTCCTTTGTCTAAACACTAAGTGCAGTTAAAAACAATGTGTGGAATCTTAAATATTTGTAATGAAAAGAGAGCAGAATGGAGAGGATTGGGTTGTGGGATTTTATGACATGAGAAGATAAGAAGGACAGTCAGTGCTCATGAGTCCTAGGTGAACTCAAAGCATTTATTTAGACAGGAAGTTTGGGTCACAGTCAAGTCTATGGAAAAGAAGACCAAGATTTTCAGGTTTGATTCATTTATCATCTGTCGCATCTGTTGGGCATCCAAGTCAGAAAACCCAGGGGATGGTTATCTAAATGATTCTGGATGGAGATGAAAATTGATACGGTTATGAGCTCACAATTGCTATTGGTCACTTAGCTCTGGACCAGAGAGGAGGGAAAAAGGGAAGAAGGAAAACGGGGAGAGAGAGACAGAAAAAAAGAGAAAGCAGCAAAGCTGGAATCTCTTAAAGAATTCTGTTGTCTTCCCCGTCGTGTTTATAGTCATCTACTCTGTGTTGTTCAAGGGTAAAAGTTTCTCATTCTTCACTCGTTAACTCTTCTAGGACTTTATCCATCTAGAAATTTTTCTTCATGTTTCAGCTGAACTAGTCTGCCTTTTGAAGATAGAGGATGACTTATAGTGTGACCCTTCTCAGTCCTCCAGCTAAGTCCTCTTACTCTTTCATATGACTTAAATAGTACTTTTCCTCTTTCCTTGTAGCTTTTTTACTTCATTGATAGAGTGTAGTCCTCAGACCGGCAACATTGGGGTGTCTCTGGAGCTGGTTAGAAAAGCAGAAATCTTAGGGGCCAAGGATTTAGCTCAGTGGTTCTGGCACCTGCTGCACCAAGCGCAAGGTCCAGAGTTTGAGCCCCAGTACCAAAAAAAAAAAGAAATGCAGAATCTTGGGCCTTATACCAAATCCAATGAATCAGAACCTTCATTTTAACAAAATCAGAGAGAGATCCTAGGTTTAGGAAGCACTGTTTTATTCCTTATCTTCTTAATTTATTTTTTCTGTGCTTTTTGCTAATATGGGTAACAGTAGAGATCAAAACTAGATGTGGTACTATATTAATGGCTTAGCACCAAATGTAGTGATAATATTTTTAGCAAGTATTTATGTATGGAAAGTTTCAGTTAATTCAACACCCCTGATATTAAAACATTTTAAACAATGTTGATATATATTTTTCCTATAGAAGTTCTCATTTTGTAGTTGATTGATTTGGCTGTATGGAATCTTGCTTTGCACTTACGTTGAATATCATCCTGTTACCTTCATCTATTAAGATCATTTTACTTTTCTAAACAGTTGCAGTATGAAGATCTCAGTGACTCACGGGGTGGCTAGAAAGAGCATTGCTTTTGAGAACGAGGAGACCCCTAGTAGCACTTAGCAGTACTGCTAAAGGGTTTCCTCAACTTGGCAACTCATTTAATGATTCTAACTCCAACAGTTCCACTCAATCAAGAAAGTCCTTGTAATACCAGGCCTGGGCCTGCTTTGATTGTTCCTTTCATATTAATTCAAGAACCCTTTTTGCAGCGAGTTGGTCATGCAGAAGTTACCTGTAGAAATGAGAATGGGGCCCTTAAGATAAAAATTGGAATAACTGCCAGGAAGATGTGTATTTTGGTTAGTCATTGTACCACCCTCCTTGCCACTTTTACAGAAAAAAATAGGTTAAATTGAATTTTGTTAAATTGGGGGGGGCTCTCTCCCTGGGAAAAGTGACAGTAAGCCACTAAATGGTCAAGGTAAGGGGAGAAGAGTCCCAGCTTATTTACTTAGGTCCAAGTGTTTCCAAGGCAACCATGCATTGACCTTCTCTAGCTGTGCTTTGGAGAAATGAGTGAGAATTGAGCGTTGCTGGTACTTCAGTCTTGAAGACCCTGGGAAGCTGTTCCTTGTTTCTACTAGAAATGCCCTTGAGTGGATCCCAGAAGAAGTGATGTGAGGAGAGGTAGTAGCTATGTTAAGGGACCCTGAGTGAGGAGAAAGAAGACGATCATCTCTAAAAAACAAAGCTTGCCGTGACATTCACAGTTCTTCCATCAACGTGCAAGGAAACTTCAGAGAAACCAAGTAAACAGGGAGGCTAGTGTTCACTGGTGACATGGTTTTACAGCAAAAACTTCAGGTGACTTTTGAGCACATTTAGGCAGAGCCTATCATAGGGCTCTTAATTAAGTGTTAATTATAGCCTGTTGATGTTCCACATAATAAGGTAACATTGTGTGGCTCATTCTTGACGGCATTCTGTCAGCATCTCGTGCTACAGTCTGGGAAGAATAGAGGCTATTGTTTTCTTCATGAAGTTTGGTACCACAATGGCTTATGTGGCCGTAATTAAGGAGGACTTGTTATTACTATTGTTACTTGGGGTTCACTCTGAAAAACGTTGTATTTGACCACCTGGGAATCAACTTGTTCTTTCTACTTGTTGACTAATTTTAAGAATCTCGACCCTGTCTACTCTCAGTGATGAAGCTTTTTACACCTAGCCCCTTTGTTATTTTTCTTTAAGGTTATATTTAGGCAAAACAGACTTAAAAATGTCTTCTTAGGCAGACATGTTAAACGGAGAAACTAACTGGAATTTGTGTTTCAGTCTTGTCTATTGGTTGTGATTGTTTTTAATAGAGTGAATCAGAAAGCACTGAGAAAGCAAGGGGAAGATACAGACCTGAGGGTGATACGGGGATTTCCAGGTGGACTTGGTCGTTTTTCATGGTCTGCACAGATGGATTGCGCCTCGTCCTGCTCATGTTCCCCAGACTCTGTGACCAGGGCACCGTGCGCACTACCTGCTGGTCTCGCTTTGGAAGCCAGTCCTTTATTGTAACCTTGCATTGGAAGCTGCTGTTTTCCTCTGAAGGAGAGACAGAAAAACATGGGCCTAAACTGGCTATTTGGATTAATTACTGTCTTCTGTAAAGATGTTACAGGGAATGGGATGCAGCAGAGGTTAGATAACAGTAAGGGTAAGGATAATTTGGCAAAGGCCATACACAGGAGGAGGGACCCAGTGGAACCCTGAGGCTGTGGTAGTGGGCAATCGTAGAGATACAGGACGGCCTCAGAGCAGGAACCACACACACAAAATCCTCTTCCTCGCCTCACACCTAGAGTTGGTGTGGACCCCAGAAACAATTGACAGGCCAAGTGTGAGGCTTCTCCCATTTCTCCAGTTAAAAAGAGTAAATTGTTCCAGAACAGGATTTCTCTCAGCCCCAACACTGGACATTTTGGAGCCAGGTAATTCTTTGTTGCGGGCTTCTGTCCTGTGTATTATGAAATGTTTAGTGCTCCTGACCTCTACCCATGAGAAGCCAGTAGTGCCTCTCCCATTCCACCCTTATTCTAGTTGTACCCCAAAGAATCTCAGACATTGCCAAATATCCCCTGTGGGGCAAAATTTCTCTTCCTCACAGGAATTGAGAACTACTGCTTTAGAGATTTAGTGTGCTCCTTGGAGACCAGGAAAGGTCTACAAAGAGCAGAAGTTTTAGTTCTTTCTGCTCCTGCATCATAATCTGGGTGATAAGCAGCATGCATTTATTTCTCCCAGTTCTAGAGGCTTGGGTAGTCCAATCTCAAGATGCTATTGATCAGTGTCTGGTAAGGCCCCTCTTCAGGGTTGGCAGTGGGCTTTCTTTTTGCAGCTTCTCGTGGTGACCAGAGCAGCTTCCCTGTCTGTTATTGTATGAGTGCTCCACCTTCATGACTTAATTACCTCCCAAAGTTCTCACTTCCTAATATCATATTGGGGGTTTCAGCATAATGGGGATGGGTAATTCGGTCCATAACAGACACTGATAAATATTTCTTAGCATAGGCCCCTTGATTACAAGTTGTCACCACCTCCTAAAAAAGAATTGGGCACAACTGCCCACAGGGATCAGATCGTTGAGTTCAGCCAAGCAGGCAGCTCAGCACCACAAGACCATGATGCAGTTTTAATTCAGAATGCTGTGAGACAATATCTGAGCAACTGGCATTTTCCAAATTAAAAAGAAAGAGGCCAGAATGTCAGAGGATGGAGAAAATAGAGAGGAGCTGGAGTGAAGTGGAAGTAAGACTTGAAAGACGAAAGCAAAAGAACATGAGCCTTGGGGTCAGTGGGTGAAAGGTCAACCCTCTTTGTCAATTGGGAGAATTTTACCTCTTTATGTGAGACAGTAAAGAAGGGTTTGCAGCCAGTTGGAAATTTATACCATTGTCTGCCTCAAAGACCTTAGAGTTGCAAGCAGCAGTGTGTGCATTATCAATTATTTCAGATTATCTTTTCCGATTTTTTTGCCCTCGTCTTCCAGCTGCCAACGATTAGAAGTGCATCTGGCAACAATTTCGGTTTTTCAACTTACTCTGGCAGCACTGACTGGCTGGATCACCCTCCTGTTCAGTTTCTTAAGATGAGAGATTAGGGAAAAGAATTTGGGAACAAAAGCCACCCAATCCCCCCCCCCCATTATAAACATGCTTTAGAACCTGGAAATAGTGCATTAAAAAAGAAAAAAACAACAAAAAACACTGCACTGAACATCTCTTTAAGCCCATTCATGTGATTTCTTTGTAAATGCTTTCACGTAGTATTCTAAGGCTTTCATTAGCAGACTTAGGGCAGGGGGCTTAAAGCTTCTAATTTCTTCAAGCAGTAGAAGTAGCCTTTGAATGGAGTTTCTGTAGGTAGCATTACTTTGAGATCTGCTCAAAGATAATGAATGCTACTGTCTTAATATTTAAGTTGTTCTTTTTGCTGTGCAGGTAAGCAAGTCTTTTGTATAAAATTATATCACAATATTTTTAGCTTCACTACTGTTATCCATCCCTTTTCTTTCTGTTCTGGCATTTCCCCTTGATACTTTCTCTCCAAAATAACTTTGTCTTCCCAAGATGCATCTTAATTGGCTTCAGCTCCATCCCTGGCTGGCATTTGGGCTGTGGATTCCTTCTTGCTTGCAGGTTCCACTGTGGGTTTTTTGAGGGGGCGGTGGGGGGGGGGAGGTTGGTAAGTTTTCAGGTATCAGGAGAAGATGGCCTAGTTTTTAATAAGAGTGGTTACAAAAGAACTAATGATTCAGGGATTGTTATATGCCAGGCACAGTGATAAGAACTTTTTGTTTCATCTGGATGATAACTATACAATGGCCATTGGCATCCTGTGTTACAGATGCAAGCACGGGGGTGGGGGTTGGGGGGGTGTTAGAGAGTGAGGAACTTGCCTAAACTCATAGAGCAAAGAACAGTGAGAGGGCAGATCATGGAAGTCGCCTTAGTTTCACTTTTTTTTTTTTTTTCTGGTACTGGGGATCAAACTCGGGACCTTGTGCTTGAGTTTCACTTTGAATCTTAATTTGGAAGTAAGTTTTGAGTTAAATAGCCTTTAAAAAGTCTGATAGACATGGAATTTTCATTTTCAAAGAAACCATTTTGGGATTGAATTCCCTAAATTATATTTCAGAAAGGTCAACCCTCTTTGCCAGTTGGGAGAATTTTACCTCTTTATGTGAGACAGTAAAGAAGGGTTTGCAGCCAGTTGGAAATTTATACCATTGTCTGCCTTAAAGACCTTAGAGTTGCAAAATGCATACAGGTTATTCATTTTTCACTCAGGTATTGGCGATTTGAGGGAAACACATTGACTACATTACTCCTTCCTTGCAAGCAAGAGTTATAGCTCATCTTCAGCACAACCCAATTAAGATGAGTCTTGCCCTTGGCCTTCCAAAGTCTAAGATGCGCGGCCCTGTTTTCCATGGTCCTTGAAATTGGCTTGTGTTTAAGAATCACTCTCATAGGGCCAGGGATTTAGCTCAGTGGTTCTGCTGCCTGCCTCGAAAGCGCAAGGTCCCGAGTTTGATCCCCTGTACCAAAAAAAAAAAAAAAAGAATCACTCTCATAGCCCAAAAGTCTTTGTGACTTGCAGTTCTTTAAGAATTCGTAAAGTGAAAAGAATGAGGAATGTGGGTTGAATTCATTTGAACAATAGTGCCATATACTTAATATATATATTTATGGCCAGTTGCAGTTGGTTTCAGGGTTTTTTCATTAGATCACTTTTCCTTTTTTTCTTTATGAATAATTCATTTAAACCCCAAGAATGACAGCTAAATTCTTCTCATTTCTCTCCTGATATTCTCCAAGCAAGGAGAAACACAAAAGCGAAAACTTCTTCGTTTGTGATTTGAATGGTGGTTTCCTGGAGATCTTAGCTAGATGTGTGTCATGGAGAAAGTCTTCTACTGAGCTTGAGCCTCACTAGGAATTGTGGGGTGTGGCCCTTATCCTCTGGTAGCACTGTTCAGTGACCCAAAGGAACCCATAGGAAGGGGACCACGGCTGTACTGCTGAGGTACTTTGTGGTTTCCTTTAAAGATGCTTGTTCAGTTCAGTAGATGTTTCTTGCATTACCAAATTCTTCCATAAACCCAACCACAACCCATGTTATCGGGGACTCCAGCTAAAACTTGTGGTGAGTAGGGAGTAGATTAAACACAGGTTTTCCTACTTTCTCCAGCTGCCAAAAGTGATGTCAGTGGTGTTAATGATGCTTACCTCAGTTCTCTGCAGACCCACAGCTGTCTGCGAACGTCTGCTCTGTGCCTGGCTCGTGTGCTGTTAGGGAAAAACTGATGATGCCTGAGAAGCAGTTGAGTAGCTGGACAGTTCCTCAGATGTGCAGTCAGCTACTCACTTTCTTGGACCGTTTTGACTCCAGGGAGATGGCAAAAATGAGACATCTATTTATTGTTTAGGAGAAAAGTAAAGGCAGTAGGAGTAGACCTGCCTGATTCCCTTTTGTCTAATTACAGAAACGATACTGCAAGCTTTTTTTTACACCACATTATAAATGAAGTTGTGATGTAATTTAGGTCTACTGGTTTGTTTCAAAGCCAGACCTATAAAACCTGTGTCCTGTGTTCTGACCATTACAAACAAAAACAAAACCAAAAGTGAAAAAGTGAAGTGATAATGGGTGAAACCTCAGAGCTGGAAAGTAATACATATAAGGGAGAATGTACTGCAGAAGCACCTCCAATGTATGGAAAAGGACTTGACTTTTCTGACTTTTTATTCGGGTAGGAGGATTCTATTATATCACTTTTGTGTATTCCTCTAACAGGTTTATTTTGGTTGAGCTCTGTTAAAATTAAAGCTTCCTGTGTCGTGGTTATATGGCCAGACTTGAAATGTAGGGGGATTTTTTTTTCCCTGAGTCTTCATACCTTGATTCTGTCACATATATGGGACATATTATAATATTGGTAAAAAGAGAGATGGGAGAAATTTTCATTTATGGGGGGGGCTTTATGGCATGGACCCCATCTGTTTTATCAGCATGTTTTTTTTATAAGAACGGGAAGTAACTCAAGTGGATATTCTTTAGTTTAAAAGATTTCTGAATGCGTTTACAGATTGCTAAATACATCATTGATGGGATGTTTAACGATTGAGAACTATATGTTTTTAACTGAAGGTATCTTCTCATCCCTGACCATCCTGAAACATTTCCAGAACCTCCTTCTCGCCTTTATAGCTGGGCTAGGAGAAATCCACAGGGCTGAAAGCTTTCATCCCAGTTGGCCACCGCGAGAGCTGACAGCTTGGTGGTCATTGTCTGCTTGGTCACTCCCGATCGCCCTAATCGTGTGCCTTTCTTCATTGGTGGTCTTCTGGAGTCACCAGCCCTGCCAGAAGGGCTTTCACTGGGACAAAAGGGGAAGTGGAGCGAGATGGCCTCTCACATGTTGGCGTCTCTGGCTGAGTTTCCTTCCTTGGCAACCCCGTGCCCACGAAGGGCTGGCCGGCAACCTTGTTCTCCCCAGCGCTCTCCCACGTGACAAGCACCCAGCGAGAGTGCTATTTAAGCAGCTCCAGAAAGGACTGGCTTGGCTGGTTGGTCGCCCTTTGCCATTGAAGACCACAAAACCAAATCTTTCCAGCCCAATCCTGGCCTGTTTTAAAAGAAATTGGTTTCCTTTCTATAGCTCATATGGCTTTCTCCTTCCAGCATCAAGTAGCAAACATCTTGATCTTACCTCTCTAGCATTAGTCCAAACTTGATTTATTTGTTGATGTTGATGGTGATGATCCAATGGCTTTAAAACTGAGGCTACTTTTTCTCCGCTTAGTTTTGGTCTTTTCCAGAGCTCCAGTTTGTCCCCACACTTCGCAGCTTACCGTGTAAAGAGCACAGAGTTCCTCCCATGTCCCAGACTTTTGAAGATCACTAGATTTAGCTTTTCTTTTTAATTGGGTGATTTTCATAGCTAATTCAATTGACTGTGAAAATGCTACTTCATCCCTTGTTGCTGTCATCGAACTCAGGTGGAAGAACCCAGGCTCTAAGCGCCCGAATTCCTTTAATCAGGGCTTCACAGCCTAGCACATAAATCAGTGAGTGGTCTCATTGATTCACCTGAGATTTTATAGTGTGAATGTTAAAATGAGGAATACCCATCTACTCCCAGAACAAGAAGGTATTTGAGACTGATTTTTTTTTTTTTTAAACTTACTGGGCTCATTTGCCAGATTCAGAAATGCTTAAAAACAAGAGTACTTTTGGGGTGTTTAATAAGATGCTATATTCATAGGCCAACATTCTAGAAGACACAATCAATCTAAATTAGTGGTACCATGAATTAGCTGCAGTGAGGTCAGGGAGGTAGTTGAAGAAATGAATTGTGGTAGTGGTATGCAGATGGATTCAGTGGTGTGAAACAGGAAATGGATAGAACTGAGAAGACAGAATAGAGGGAGAGCCCACAGCACTGGAGCCAGCGTCTTGTCGGGTACAGCACCATCCTCTGAGCTGTCTCATCCTCCCCCTTTATTCTCTCCTTCTCTGTTGAAGGGAGCCTTTTTCTCCTCTGAGAAGAATTCTTCCTCGTCTGTGTTCTTCCAAAGTTTTGTCTACCCCATTCCCTTTAGGACTTAGGCTTTTGAAAACCATATCCAGGAAGCCAGAAGGTTTTCTTACTTTCCATATATATATAGTGAATTGAGAAGATGAGAAAAGAATAGAATACGAAGAAGGTTTAAAAAATGGGTTAACAGGGCCAGGGATTTAGCTCAGTTGGTGCCGTGCCTGCCTTGTAAGCACAAGGTCCTGAGTTCGATCCCTGGTACTGAAAAAAAAATGGGTTAACAGGGGCTGGGGATGTAGCTCAGTGGCGCCACATCTGCCTTGAAGGTCTTGAGTTCGATTCCCAGTAATGGGGAAGAAATGGGTTAACATTTTGAATAGTTTCTCTTCGCAGATTTTTAAGAATGAGAAAGTTCTATGATTTGAAGATTATTTTCCTCTCCTACTCAAACATTCTTGACATTAAGTGTAGACAAACCCTTCAACTATATAATGAAAGTAGAACCACAGATAAATAGTGGTTTTCCTTGGGTGCAAGCAATTACAAATAATGATTAGTTCTTCTTTATATATTTCCCAGTATTTTGTACATTGTTTTATATTCAAGATACATCATTTGAAATATCATGATATTTGATATATCATGAGATATACTCAAATTTTGAAAACAACAGCTATTTATATGAAGTGAAAGGAATATGCTACTTTGATACATTTCTTTAAGTGGAGGAATTTAATTTATATGAATTTTTCTAGTTGAACCTACAGTATAAGATTTCATACAGTGATCTCCATTGAAGAAAAGCCATCAGTACAGTTGTTTTTAAAAACACAGTTGGATTGGGCCAGGGATTTAGCTCAGTGGTTTCGCCGCCTGCTGCACTAGCGTAAAGACCCGAGTTCAGTCTCTGGTACCAAAAAAAACCACAGTTGGATGAGGAAGGGTTTTTTTCTGGCTACATTTTAGTATATGACAATAGCTATGCAACTTATAATATTGTACTGCTTCTTTTTTTTTTTTTTTTGTTACTGGAGAGCGAACTCAGGTCCTTGCGCTTGCGCAGCAGGTGGCGAAACCACTGAGCTAAATCCGTGGCCCCTGAACTGCTTCTTTTTAGTAAGAGTAAAAACTGCTAGTAATGCCCTAATCAGATATTTATTACTATGTTGGACTTGACTCAACAAATTGGCAAGTTGCAAAACATGAAAATACAAGATGAAAACACTTGCCAATGGATTTGACTAAGAAAAATACATTGCTGGAAGGGTACAAATCCGTTGTGCCTATATCTTTAGCTTTCGCAGTTGAAACTGATCAGTAGGTGGGGACTGTGTGGAAGGAAGCAAATGCCTTATTTGTTTTTCAGCTCTGGTGGCATAGTTTAGGTTGGTAGAGTCCAGAAAATGTAAATTCCTACTGGATGCAATAATGTAATAATCCATAAGTCTCAAGTAGCATTGCTCAAGTGTTGACTTACTTGATAATGCTTTAAAAATTACATTTTTCATTACTGGCAATGGGATTAGGTGGGTTTTATCTTACAAGGAGATACACGCAGACAGGTACAGTAGATACTGATGTGGTGATGAAATTTTGTCAAAATGTAATTTCCTGCTACTAAATCTCGTGACAAGTGCATCGTATTTCTGGGTTCAGGAGTTATTCCCCAAAGATAAAACTAGAGAGAATGAATCACAGAACATCACCACTTAATATTTGCACAATGTCTTCTCTTAAGGAGATATTTTGCTTTTTAGCTTCTCGTTTATGCATGTTTCAAATGAGCTTCTGTATTTGTGAAACACTATAGCAATATTTGCTACATGTGGTTGGTGTCCATCAATTGCAGTTGTGTATATAAAATGTGTTCAATGCGCATGTCTGTGTCATCTTTTTTGGTGCTTATTACAGTATGTATCACTGCATTTGTATTTGTCACTCACAGTATTTATTGAATTGAATGATTGCAGCCACCTAGTATAGGTATTGCCTTTTTTCTTTCTTTAAGCATATTTCCAAATGGCAAAAATATATGGATATAGATCTTAGCTTTTGTTCAAATGCATTGCTTTTTTTGAGCTCAGCCTTTCTACGTTACAAGCATGTGGAGGGAGGGATAAAGGGGGATGAACTTAATTCCCGTAAAGTGTATTTTGAGCTGTGTTTATAAAGTCATTGGACTTCCTTTCCAACGAATTCATCAGAGAAACTGTCATGAACAACTATGTTTTTGGAACTTCAGTTTTGGAACTCTTTTGCTTTAGATAATACCTCACTGGGAACCATTACCCTGCCTAATCAGCCCCTTGATTCACCATATTTGGCTCTCAAAGCTTTCGGGCTGTCTGCAAAGATCAAATGTGCTCTCCAAGGGCTCAGGCTGGCTCCTATAGAGACCATTCAAAAGAATATGCCCAAGGCAGTTACAAAGAAGAAATGGAAATTTGAGAAGGCATTCCAAAAATGCTGCAGACAATGGCTGCATGACTGGACTGCGTGCCTAGCCAGCCCTCAAGGTGGCTGCGGAAGGGTCTTTATCACGGGGATGTCTGTTCAAAACCCACGTCACTGCACTGTAGCGATATGATGAATGTGCACATATATGTAAGGGTGAAGTTCAGATTTTCTCTTTAAATTGTTGCAGGCCTCTGTCCCACTGCTCATGTCCGCATGGCCGCCTCCTTCCCCTCCTGCTTTCACTTGTTTGTACATTCCTAAGTCTCTGAAAAACCAAGAAGTAGCATTTGTGGCTGAGACAAATGTTGATCATGATTTACAATAAAAGGCTTCTAAAAGTAGTAGGCCAAGGCTTTAGATGGAAGCTATGCGATCCAATTGATAGGGCCTTTGATTTTGTACCCTTTGAACATGGTTCTGGAAAATTACAGGGAAGGATTCCTAGTGGCCCAAAACAATAGATTTCAGCCTCCAGTGAGGCCAGACTTTCCTGTCTCCTCCCAGGGCCCCCAGTCTCTGCCCTGAGCATCCATGCAGGTTGGCACCTGTAGTGATAAAATTGGGTACAGCTTGTTCCCGTCCTGAGCTGTGCATGCAGCCTTCTGGATGAGAGTCAGATACAAAATGAAAAACATACCGAGTGCCTTTTGCTTTTCCTCCATTTTAAATCTGGCACTTTCATTGTTTGTCAAGGCCCTCTGATATAGTATGGCCTTTTTGCCTAGTTTTAGGCCTAGAGCTGTGAAGCCATGTTCAAGCCTTGTGTAGATACTCTGATAGGAATTTTCCTGTACTAGTTCAGGAAAAACTGGAAAGAAAAGGAGAGCCCTGGAGCTCCTTGCCTATGGAGTTTCCTGGAAATGATGGGCTTTTAATCATAAAGACCACCGGAAGGAAATCCTGTTTCTCTGGCAATTAAAGGGATAAGCCTGGAACTGTGTGTGTGTGTGTGTGTGTGTGTGTGTCGTCGTTTTATTTATTTATTTATTTATTTGCAGTGCTAGGAACTGAACCCCGGGCCTTCTCACTGAGCTGTATTTCCAGGTCTTTTTAATTTTCTTTACTTTGAGACAGGGTCTCACTAAGGCACTAGGTTACCCAAGTTGAGCTTGAACTTGTGATCCTAGCTAACTACCTTAGCTCCCAGAGTGCTGGGATTACAGGCATGCACCACCATATCTGGGTTGTTTGTTGGTTTTTTCACTAGGGGCTTTATGCCAAGGTTTTATTAGTAAGTAAAATAATAGTCTGTTTACCTGCCCTTTAGAAGCAGAGTTCATATTTTAAAATAAACAGAAACTGCCTCATAAAACTAGTTTCCATTTGGTAAACTTCTACTCATCGGAAAGCCCTTACAAGTATGTAAATCATGAATTGCTGATAGATCAAACCCAGACTCACCTCCTTCAAAAGGAGGAGAGAGAGAAAAAAAAATACATTGGTCAACACTGATGGTTGTATTAGAAACCATTGCTGCCCTTGTAGCTGACGTGGATCTTGATCGTATCTCAAAGCAAGTCCTTGTTGTCCCTCTAATTAGATAAAGACCTTCTGGCTCATCTATCAAGGTTTTTCAACATCAAGCCAACCTATATCTGTGGACTTAACTCCTTATGCCCCTCTTCAGCTACCTTGAAGTCCTGGGAAGCCGTGTCCTTCATTTGACAGGTCCATGGCTGTGCTGTCCCCCTGGGACTTATTTAATCCTGTGTCTACAGAGAGAAGTGTGCTATGTCCCTTTCATTCGTTCAGCTCACATTTATTGCCATGTGCCAGGCCTTGTGCTAAACTCTGCAGATGCAAGGCAACAATGACACAGCTCCTGGTTCCATGTCTCCACATTACTTCTTTTCTTCTCATCCAAGCCGAGTGTGTCAGTGAGGTACTTGCTTTATATTCTAAGCTGGAAGTATTCTTCCCATCCTGCATGCATCCAAAGCATTTTTTTCCCCAGTGCACGTATCGTATAACTCCCCTGTCTAGTTTGCATTCTATCTATGTATGAATGGAGCTTGCCTGCCTTTCTAGAATTGCTAGAAGGCAAGCCTTATAGCAGAATTTAACTTTGAATCCTGCATTGTACTTAATGCAGCCATATTCTCATTCAACAAGTATTTATGATTATCTTATTTTGTGCCACGTACTGTTCAGAGCGCTCTATAAATATTGATATGTAATAGATAACTTTTGAATGCATGAAAAATATGTACCTTTGAAGGATCATCTAATATAATAAAAAAAACAGAAGATGTTTTATGAGGTTGTAAAGGGCTCCTCCTCTGAGGGCTGTCTTCTTGAATTGCAGAGAGAAAATCCTGTGCTTCTGCCTAACTAACTTGTTTCTATTAGACCTAAATCCGAATCCCTTTCTTTTCTTATTTAATGATTAATGAAGTCTGCTTTGCTTGCATCTCCTTTTTCATCTAAAATTCTCATGTCGCACAATGTCACATTAAAAATTGATTTCAGGTTTTGTAATAAACTTCGCAACTTCAAATGCTAAAATCTGCAGTTGACTTCTAACTAAAAGAAGACTGAGCAGAGACTGATGGGGAGTAACCTGTTCACGTTTTATAGTGGGTTTACGCAATTACTATAAGGAACTTTTGTTCCTTCAGTTATAATGCCAAACAATTTTGTTTTCTTTTTGTTTCTAAACCTCTGAAATGTCCAGATCACATTGATTTGTTTACTGATTTAATATTGACTACTTTTAGTGTGTGATTGCTCTACACGCTTGCATTTTGAAAGGGAAAAAAAGTTAGAGGTTGTTGATTTTATTTAGGTACACAGTACAGTTTGTGCCTGTAATGTCAGTTTATCTGGTACTCTGTGCCCTTTTGAAAGGAGTCCCAAATTCTGACTGATTGTACAGGCTGAGAGGGTGATAAAGTTTTTTCCTTTTCTTTTTCAGAATGAAGACCTAAATGACCTCAGCAAATCCTCCTTTAACTCATGGGTGCCCAGACTATTTCATGATTCCCAACCAGGACCTCACATCTTCCTCCTCGGTAGATGGTACGACGCATCCATTTCAGTTTGTTTACTTAATACAATCCTCAGGAGTTTGTTGACTGAACTGCATGTTCTATATTGTGCCAAGCAAAAAAGCACTGTGACACCAGAAGAATGAGTCTGCGTAAGCTTCATCTTGAACCTTAAGGACTTCTTAGCTGGCTACAATGAGCTGATGTGCCCACCATCATGCCACAGGAGAATGGGTTTCCTCTCACTGCATTTACAAGATATGTTTCATCTGCTACTGAAACTGTGTTTGACAAAGCATCATTGTAAATTATTTCATATAATATTGTTCATGTTGGGTGGAGAGAGTATTAAATATTTAACATAGGTTTTGATTTATATGTGTAATTTTTTAATGAAAATGTAACATTTCTTACAGCACATCTTTTTTTTGGATGTGGAACTGAGGTATACAATGTTCTGTTGTAAAGAGTGGAGCAAATGCTTTAAACAAGGCTAAAAAGAGTAGAATAGGGTGTATCCTCGTTTTAAGATTGTAATTCAGAAAAATAATATAATAAGAATCATAGTGCCATAGATGATTCTCAATTGTATAGTTATATTTACTGATACTATCTCTTGTAATATAAACTTGATGTTGAGCTGAGTTCCTTATAAGAATTAATCTTAATTTTGTATTTTTCCTGTAAGACAATAGGCCATGTTAATTAAATTGAAGAAGGATATATTCTACTGGGTATTTTCAAATGTCAGCTTAAAATTGGCTATTGAATGGAAGAAAAGGAAATCAAAGTCTTCCATTGTATATATTGTAAAGAGAAGGCAACCTGGATGATCCCATCAAATTGAAAGCTCTCTTTGGAATGAACAGTGTGGGTGTTTGTAAATTCTGGAAATGTCTTTGTATTCATAATAAACTAGATATGTTGAGCTTTTCTTCTCTCCTCTCCCCTCCCCAACTTCTATAGACTTTCTGCTCCATTCCCATTTTTTTTCCTTTGCACACGTTATGATATTTCATTTCCTGCATTATTATGAGAAGGATTTTAAGACAAGCGAGTGCTTGCTAAACAGATATTAAAGTTCCAGGAAAAAAAAAAAAAAAAAAACTTTGAAAGAAAACCATGACCAGGGCTACATGTTAGTGTCTTTAAGACACTTATCTCGTGTGTTCTGAGAACTTCCAGTGTTACATTATTTAACTGGATATAATTGGCCCGTTGGCCCTGGTGCCTGCTGGCCTATTAGTGCTTGGTTCATAAAACACTGTACAGAGAGCACATAAAATCATAATGACCTGCTATCAAAACATCAAATTAGCAGTGAAAATGTTAATCCTTTTCTTGTTTGGAAAGTATACAGATCTTGGAATTTTTCCTTGTAAAACAGAAATGGCAGTGAACACATTTAAAGATATTGCCTGCTGAATTTTAAATCTTTTTGCCAGGAAGCCTCCTAAAGGTTAAGTGAATTAATGCAAATATCAGACTCCCTCTGAGTCAGTGTGAACTCTTTATCAGGCATTGCCAGCCCTGCTGTTGAGAGGAGCAACATTTTCTTTCTGGGAAGGATTGAGCCTTGAATGGGGCTGCCGGGAAGGAGCCGGGGTTAGAGAGCATTGCAGTGGCTGTTGCCCTGATCTACTAGTTGGGGAGCCCTGCTCCACTCAAAAGGGAGTGGAGATAAGTGGAACCCCCATTCCACTATCACCTGTGTTACTGCTTATTCAACCAGATGGCATGTACCTCACAGACTGTTGTACAATGTTCATTGTTGCGGATTTTAATCATTGCATGCTCATCAACTTCTAAAACAGGTCGGTAGTCATAAGAATCCATTGTTTTCTAGGAACTTGCTGAATTATATCACTTCCTATTAGTACAGAACACCATCAGTTTTGAATATCTGATATGAATGTTGGTTTTTTTACTCCCTTGTAAAAAGAAAGACTTTCTTAGGCAAACTAACTTTTAATTTTTAAGCATTCTGATTCACACTCCTGCTAGGGTAAGAACGCAAGCTGTCGTACTCTCTTCCATTGAGGACTTAAACTAAAGGGAAAAAGTCAGTCCCATGCATTTTCCTGTAGAGCTGATTATTATTTCTCAAAGAACCTAGACTTTGAATATGTATTGCCAAGATACCTCTGCGTGTGGAATTATCAACAAATCTTTGGAGAAAACAAAAATGAACTGACTGGAAAATCCGTCTCTCGGTTTTTGTATCTGACATTTTGTTGAGTGAAATATCATAAAGGTAGATCTTATTTAAGCTGCTTCTAGATGTGCCCAAGCTGGGTTTGAGGGCAGTATCAAACTTTACTGATTTAAAACTGGAAGTTGCTGGTACTCAAGCCAAAAACCCACGCACAGGCTACTCGAACGGTTTACTTTGAACACATCAGCTGCTAAGGCCTTGTGTTTGGTTCCTATTGAAGACAGTTGCCTGTCATCTATTTCAAAGTATTTGTGGGCCAGCCAACAGCTTACATTACTGGGGCTTCTAGTAGAAGTTAGTGGCTTTTTCTTCATGAGACCAACCTTTCGCAGAATTCTTCCTTAGAGACTTAGGCAGAGTTTTAAAATTCTCCTTTGTGAAAAGAACAAATGTTTCATGGCTTTGATATCTTCATTCTGGGCAAAAGCATAGCCCAGGTACCAGCTGGAAGTAAGGAGAATCCATTAATGATCAACCACCTGAGTCAATAATGACAAATCAGTACCAATGTTACATGTTTCTTGCTAACTTTCAAAGGTCAGGGACTCTCTTGACTAATCTACTGACTAGCAAAAAAAAAAAAAAAAAAAATTCAGAATCATCTAGCTGAAAGTAAAGATTTTTTAACATTTCTTTGCCTTTTGTCTTCTAGCAGTTTTTAAAATGTGAGACCTAAAGTACTAGAAAGCGATTGTCTTATATTGTAAGAGGCAGTAGTTTACAGTACTGGAGCCCTGTTGTATTCATTCTTGCATCCTGGGTGCAATGTACCATGTAATTGGAAACTTCCATTTTATTTATTACAGGTGGTTTAAGGATGGAGGGAGGAAACTTGTCCCCCGTTGACAATAAGAGCCATGAAAAGTAGTAAGGCTGTGCAGCACTGTGACATTGGTGACAGTGATGGTATATCCAGTCTCACACTGCTCTGGCAGGGCTCTCTGGTTGGTCTATCACACAAGAAGACCCAGAAACCAGATATGGAGAAAGTAAGACCTTGATTGAGATGGTGAAAAGGACCCTTTGGAAGGGACGCAAAGGAGGATGGGTGGAAACCAACTGCAAACTCGATGACGTCTTTGCAGCAACTTGATGGGAGTCAGTGTTCCCAGGACTGGGTGAATGTCAGTCGGAGGTGGTGCTGTGTTCTGTATGTGGGCTGTGAGAAACTTGGAAGGAAGAAGCATGCTCTTCTAGAGGTGTGTGGAAGTACAAACCTTACCTGGACTGAATCGAAGACCTTCATCCAGGCTGTACGCTTCGATACAGAGAACAAAGTCAGTAAACCATCCAGGGTTTAATGTTGGTGCCTTTAGTCATTTCTAAAGCCAAGCTGAGAACATTTTTGAGGTCCTTTCATACATATCTCTAAATCTGTCTGCTAAGTGTCACTACAGGGTGTGTGGGTCAGGGAGTGTGTTGGGTGTCTCTCACTGCTTGCAACCGGAGCATCAGATTGGGGGGAGGTTGAATGATATTGGAAGCGTTTGGCCCTACTCTTAAAAGATTTGTTATTCATAAACAGCGTATAATTAGCTAATAAAATTAGAAAAATGTATGACTTAGAGGGAGCGTTGTCCTCCTTTCCTAGCTTGTCATTGGCATTTGTGATGTATACACTGAGAGATCTGGTGTGACAGCCTTTCACCGTTCGTTCACCTGGCATTTAAATCTCTCATTGCTTCCGCTGTTCTTTTCCCCAGTGTTAACCAAAATGTCATATAATAGAATGAATTCACCACACAGGAAAATGTGTCTGTATTTCTGTAGACATCTTGAGTGCATTTCTCTTTTCTTTTTAGAACTTTGCCATTGATCTGAGAATGTAGTTCTCGGAACAAATTTTTTTTTCTTGCGAAAGACTTTCCTTACATATCTTGGCTACAGGATGGGCCAAATGAACTACATATATATTTTCATTTACTGTGTGTGCAGTTTGGTTTATCATCCGAAGCTGGTGGTGCTGCTCATAGTGCTGCTTTATCTGTGTACAAGAGACCAAGGCACGGTCTGTATTGCTACCAAAACATTTACTGTATATATGTGTAGAACATACGTACTATGTATATATGTAATGGGTACCAGGCCAGGGTTATATTTTTTATTTAGAAGTGTTTCACTTTTCCAAGTTTTCTTTATAGTGTTGTGCTTATTTTCATTTTCTTCCCCCCTGAATCTGTCTGGTACTTAGAACTGTAGTGTCTTCATCATTAATTAAAGAAAACTGTCTAAATGAATTCACGGATGTGGATGTTAGTGATCCTTAATGTCTTTGATTATGGGCCGTGAAACAGGAACTGGGCATTTAGTCGGGTAAGAGAAGTATGCGTCATTTAACATAATTTCACGAGTGATTTTGGAACAAATAGGCTTGCCTCACCCTACCCCTTTTCAGTTGCCTTTCAATGGCCAAGTGTATGGAGCAAAAGACCTCTGAGAAGATTGTAAACTGCTTTTATTGGTGGTGGTACCAAGGAAGAGAGGAGTGGGGAGGGAAGACCCTGCCCTCTCCACTAGAAGATGAATGTTCTGTTAACATACCTTGGAACAAGCTTATCGATCTTGAAGGTTTACCCAGATTCCGTTGAAATGCAGGTTGCTGTTCTGGGGTCTGGGAGCAGGCCTGGGCGCCTGCATTGCTAACCAGCTCCCAGGGGCCAGGGCTGCTAGTCCTAGTCTGACGACACTGAGTAGCAAGGCAAAGGCATGCTTGCCCCTGGCTACATGTTGCATCATTTGGACAATTTTTAAAAAGTGTCGATGGCCAGGCCAACTCTGGAGATGCTGCTTTAACTGATCCGGGGGTGGGATCTGGACATCAGTGTTGATTTTTATGTTTCCCGGGAGATTATAACAAAGAGTCAGGTCTGAGAACCACTGCTGGGCTGTGTTGCCCAAACTTGTCTGATTATTAGAGCTGCTTATGAGAAACACTAATTCCCTGGAGTGCTCTGGGAATGATTTTTTTCAGCAACTGACTCTTGGTAGGCAAGTTTGGGAAATCAGATTTCTGCACAAATGGCGATTGGGGTTTGTTTCACCACCAGAAGGAACAGTGATACCTAGAATTTAAAAAAAAAAATCATATTGCCAATATAGAAACAGCCCCACTCCTTTGAAATTTCTTGCTTAACCAAGTTAAGCAGAAAGACTAACTTTTCCCTCCTTATTTGGTGCCCAGGCTCACAGGCTCTTCCTCCTGCTTGGCAGTGTAATGATTTTTTTTTTTTCATTGTTTAGAAGCAGCACACACCGTGATTTAATAAATGCTTGAATTATTGCTTGACCTTTATTCTACCTACCTCCATTTATATTTAAAAAACAAAACAAAACCAAACCCACCAATCTCTCCATCCTAGTGACTATCACCTTTGAAATTACATGGGAAGTCCTGCTCTCTTGAAGGCCACACTATATTTCTTTGAGTGAGTACTTTCGCAGTTCTGCCTAATAAATCTCTTTATGCCTCTTACTGCCTTGTCCTGCAAATCCCTTTCCTGTGATGGAAGTCAGTGAACCTACAACCTGTCCCAAGGGTGGTCAAGGTTCTTCATCTCCACTTTGGGGACCTCTTGAACCCGTCTGCTGACATTTCTTGGGTGAGCCAGTGGCATGAAGTAAAGGGGCATATCAGCAAGTCCAGCTGGAGGCCCTTCGTTTTTCTCTTCCTTCCCCAACCACTTGTCCTCTGTGCTTAGCTCCTTTTTTCTTTTCTCTATTCTCTTTCCTGCTCTCTCACTTTCTCTACCCTCTCTTCCTTCTCTCTCTTCTCTTGCTCTGTTGCACTCCTCTCTGCGTTGTGTCTTTTTCTGTTTTTTCCTCTCTTCTCCCTCCTCTCTGTCTCTCTTTCCTTTCTCTCTGTCTCTGTCTGTCTCTCTCTGTATCTCTGTCTCTGTCTCTCTCTGTCTCTTTCCTCTCTCTGTCTTCGCAGCTTTGGATCTCTCCAGCAATTAGAGGCTCCCAAGTCCCTAGAAAATTACACATAAGCACATCAAAGATATGAACTACTTGCTCCCTCTAATCAGAAATGCGAGCTACTCTCTAGAATGACTAGTGGCCTCACTAGATAGCCCCTCAGGTTAGCACACCCCATTCCTGGGTCAGATGGACATAAAACTTGCTCACCAGGGAGACACAAATAAGAACTTACCCACCCAGTGTCTTGAGCAAGCTTAAGTTTTCTCACACTCTCATTATGGCAAAACTAGTTCTGAGTCGGAGAGAAGGAATTGGCCTCAGGAGGACACTTGAAGCTATCCCCACAAATCACACACATCCTTGGATACAAACATAGGTAAAAGGAGATCCTCTTTCTCTCTTCCTCTCCTCTTTCACTCTCAGAAACTGAGTGGACCCAGGTGGGCCACCTAACACCATGGCTCCCCTTGTTGGGTGGCTGGAAACACATCCTGAGCCATGCACATTGCAGTGGCCATCTTGGTGACAGCTGATAGATGATGCTCCCCTCGGAACCTGGTAGCCTGTACTCAAATCAAGAAGGAACCCACTGGTTTTCTTTTCTTTTTTCTTTTTGTTTTCTGGTACTGGGGATCGAACTTGGGACCTTGCGCTTGCAAGACAGGTGGCAGAACCACTGAGCTAAATCCCCGGCCCTGGTTTTCTTCTTTCTTGACCTCCTCTCCCTTCCCTAAAAACTCATTGACCTTCCTGTTCTTTCTCCTCTTCCACTCTGAGACTTTCATCTGCTGGGAAACTCAAATCCTGTGCCTCTCTGTGTTATTAATTGGCAGGGAGAGCTGGGGAGCGAGGGGAGGTATGGAGATGAATGGAAGCTAGAAAGTTTTCTCACAGCTGCAGGGGGAAAGTCACCGCTCCTCTCCCTGGATGGGGAGAGGAAGTGCCCCTTGTGTGTATCTTGGTGCTAAGCAGAGAGAAAGAGGAAAGTAAATCAGGTCCGAGCTCCTAGGTTGACAGAGGCCCAAATCCTGCAGTCTGCCCTTCTCTGTGGGGACAAACATTCCCCTTCCACTGGGCGTACCTTCAAGATGCTCTCGCCACGGTCCTCCTGTAAGAAAGGCTCCACTTCAGCTTTCTGTGGCATCTACCATGACCTTCCTCAGTCCTCAAGCCATCTGCTCCACGCTGCAGCTTTGGCCAGGACTCTTCTGGGGTCCCACTGGGTCACCACTCCAATGCCGGCTTGCTCTACCCCTCCACCTTGTTTTATTTAGCCTCAAGTTCATCCCCACTGTCCAGCACTGTGTGTGCTCCATAGTTGCTGAGAGACATCTCCAGGTGCCTTTTAAAAAACCCTTCACAGGTTCTTTACACATGTTACAGGACCCTAGATATAAAGGCCAAAAAGGAGACAAGGAAAATAATAATTTAAAATTTTTACTTTCAGGGAGATGGCATCTTCAGACCCTAAGGTTACCCAAGGTAATCCATATCTGTCCTTTCTGGGCTTATTTATGCTTCTTTTCTTCTAAGCCTAGAGCATCCAAAGTCTCTTAAAGATACTGCAAGTCCATAAACCAGCTTAGTTGATAAAGAACAGAAGCCTGATCTTAAGATAAAAGAACAGATTGAGAGAATTCAAAGAATGTTTTTAGACAAATCATTGTAGATTCACCTATTTTAAAAACAAAACAACGATGACAAAACTAGACTAGGCCCTGCCTTTCCCTGGTAAAATGAGCCATGTCTTTCTACTATGGATGGGCCATCATTTTTTCCTGTAAACCAAGCCCAAACTTTCTATAGATTCACAGATTCCACAAATTTCCAACCCCCAAAACACACAGATATCCCCAGCTCTGGACTACAGCATGCCTCTCCTTTAAAGGCCTGCACTCTGTTTCTTTGAATAAGTACTTTTAAAATTCTGCCTAATAAATCCCTTTATGCCTCTTTAAAACAAAGAAATTACATGTGAATATCACTAATCAATATTCAAATGGAGGAAGTCTAGTTGGAATGAATTAATGTGTAATTTATAGTGTAATTGTCTTATTACCTCTACACAGATACAGAAATAAACTATAGCAAGTAAATCTTTATCAATAAAGGACTTTCGAGAATTAATAGCCAAGGAGAATTTGTAATTACATCAATGATCCTATAATAAGCGGCAGACACATTTATTCTGCCTTTATTCTATAATAGCCAATTTATTTAGCTCAATTAACTTCTTTTATCCTTCCAGCAACCCAGAGAGAGACACAAAGGGTATGTGTGGTCACAGTTTACTGCAGGGGTGAAGCAGTTTCTCTCACTGAGGACTGTTTGATGACAAGGTTTTGACACCACTGCAAGTATTTGCTTTCCAAATACTTAAAAAAAAAATTGTGTCATACATCAAAAACACTACTAGGGCTAGGGGTGTAGCTCAGTGGTAGAGCACTTGCATAACATGCCATAAGCCCTGTGGTCAGTCAGCAGTACTGCAAAAAAACAAAAGCAAGTAATAAAAAACCCCAAACTATTGCTCCAGCTGCCTTATGTTATGAATTTGCTGAGCAAACACGATCTCACTTGAACCTGGAAGTAGGGCTCTGTCCAACTTACACCTTCCACTCTACACAGTCATCATCGGGTCTTATTCCACTTATTTCCATTCTGTATCTTTGTTCACATTTAGCTCATTCATCTCATCTCAATAGTCACTTCCCAATTCTCTGTTGTTCTTCTCACTAAACACACCTCTTTTCAGAAATAGAGTAGAAATATCTGGCTTGATTTTACAAAAACACAGGGACAGTAGGTTAAGTGTGAAAGCCACATGAAATCCAAGCAACTGTGTTTGGGAGCATTGGGTTTTATATATTACCTGCAGTAAGCACTTCTACATCAGAACTTCTGATACTCTCGTTTAGGGTTACCAGTGACTAGAAATATGATCAGGATTGGCAATAGGAAAATGGAATGGCAGATGCCTGAGTGTCATCTGAATTGGAGGATGAGGCCTCACCTCAAGTGAGTAAATTATTGAGGCTTCTCCATGGTACAGGAATCCCCGGCTACATAATGCTCAGTACCAGGAGCAACTGTAACAGAATTAATAAACACCTTATAATGATGTAGATTTTAGCAAAGGCTACATGAAACTATATTTGTAACATATTGGTTCTCAGCACATATACACTCAGGGTGTCCTACACCCAACTTTGAGGAACATATTATTGGAGTTTTTTAGGCAATATCCTACCTGCTCCTGCTCTGTAAGCCACACCAAAGTTCATAGTCTTAAGGGCCAAATTACCCTCATGGCAAATATATGAGAAGAAATGATATAGCTGGAGTTCCTCACTATTCTAAAATCAGTGTATAAATCAGAAATCAGTCAACTTAGTCTAAAATTATGAAGAATGGCATAAAAATTAAAGTATCTGGTAAATTTGCATCATACATCATCATACAGCATTATCATGATTCTATAAAATATTTATGTAAATAGAAAGATATGTCCCCAAGTATTAAGAAGTGGTATGTTTGATATTGGAGGTTTTTAAATTTCTCTATAAATTTTCTGTAATGACCACATATCATTTTTATAGTAAAAAAAGAATCAAGTAAAATATCAAAATTACAAAAAGGGTTACATGAGAATTTCAGTGAATTCCCACAATGAATCTTACTGCTCCATAGTCTACAAATCAGGAGTTGGCTACCTACAGCCTAAAGGCCAAATCTAGTCTGCTGCTTGCTTTCATAAAGTTTTATTTGAACATAACTGTGTTCATTAATTTACATATTACCTATGGTATTCAACAGCAGAGTTAAGTAACTACAAGAAAGACATGATGGCCTAAAAAGTAAAATGCTTACTGTCTGGTTCTTTATAAAAAACGTTTGCTGGACCTTGCCATAAATATTTTTCAATCAGAGAACTGGGATTGAGACAAGGTCTCTTGACCTAGGCTTCTCACATTCTCCTAGACCTGCTAAAAAAGCTGTCATTATAGATGTTGGAGCTCTGCTGCCACAATGAAAGCACTATTGGATGGAGTTCGTGGTCCTTTATTCATCTTTATGCAGTTGATCCCTGAAGCGTCCGAAGGATTTCTTTAAAATGGTTATTTATGTATTTATTTGTACCAGGGAATGAACTCGGGACCTTGTGCTTGACAGGCAAGTGCTGTGCTGCTGAGCTACATCTTGGCCCTAAAATGGTTTTATGAGAAAAGAGGATTGCAAATTTAAGCTCAGCCTGGACAATTTAGAGATTTAGTGAGACCTTGTCTCAAAATTAAAAAATAAAAAGGGCTGGAGCTCAGTGAGAAGGCATTAGGTTCAATCCTCAGCATGGCAAAAATTCATTCATTCATTCATTTAGAAGTGTTTTTTCTATCTATAAACACTAACATGACTATTTTATAGTTAGCCAAGTAGAGCTGAACTGAGCAGGGTTAGAATGATACATTTTTGTTCATAGCTCAGTTTTTCTAGATTAAAAACCAAAAAAAAAAGAAAGAAAAGAAAAGCTACAATTAAGTTAAAGGTTATTATTTTCAAAGAGAGGTCGAGTTTCCTTGAGAGTCCAAAGGAAGTGTAAAATGTAAAGTAGATTTTGGTGTCCAGAAAGGGAGGCTGTCGGTGAAGAGTGGGGAAAACCAGTAAGAATTTCTTCTTCATTCTCCTTTTCTAACTTATGCTCAACTGCAGTACTGAGAATAGAAACGAGTACCACCAGGACTGTGAATTTTGGCCAGCATGACAGTATCTAGTAACTTATGCAGAAAAGATAAAATATTTGAGGATTATTGGATTTTTAAAAAATGAACCATTGCTCCAAATTGAGTCAATAGGGAAAATGGAAAGGTAATTCCTTGATATTTTACCGTAAGATCTCAATATTCACTCATCACACCCACAGCATCACTGAGGAACTATTATTAAGCTGGGTGTGAGATTTGGCATAAAACAAGTCGCTGCTCTTTGAAGTTTGCATATTAGTTCTGGAAGTGATCTCAGATTTCAACTTGTCAGGCTTACTTTTTTGTGTGTGTGTGTGTGTGCCGGAGATCGAACTCGGGACCTTGTGCTTGCGAGGCAGGCACCGGAACCACTGAGCTAAATCCCCGGGCCTGTCAGGCTTACTTTTATAGATAAGAAAAGCGGGTTTCAGTTCCACCTCGACTTAAAATGACTGTATTTTAAAGTCATATTGCTATGAGGTTGATTAAAATGAGTTCCAAACGTGCTGAGCTGTTCCTCTCCTAGCCTGTCTTGGAGTCCTCTCACGGGCCTAGTTTGCAGAGTGTGAAGTTGGTGCAGCAATTTGGGAAGTTACATACTGAAGGGTTGCTGAAGTCATCCTAGCTGGATGGGAATGGGAGACAGAAATGGCACAAAAGAGAAACACAGTAGCAAAATGGGCCAGGAAGCTGGATGAGGAGATGCAGAGCAAATAGTGGGAAATAGCTCTCGCCCCCTGGAGGGCTTTCTAAGAGGCCAGAAAGCGTAAAATCACAACATCTATGCTGGATGGACTGCTTTGTTTATCATCCCATCCAACTCCTTGTTTTTTTCATGTAAATTCAAGAAACTGAGGTCACCAGCCTCTCATTCTTGAGTTCAAAGTCTTTTCTGTTCAGATAATTGGAACCCTACTAATGTCAACAGCTCATGTAGGGAGCATTTGCTTGTTGCTAGTTAGAGAGCAACTTATATGGTCCCCATAGAATTCTTCAGTCCAAGTGTTTGTAGATACTGTGACACCATTTTATAGAGTAGGCTAAGGTATAGATGAGGCCTTGTCCAAGTCACCCAGTTGGTAAGTGGGATTTCTACTCACATCCTTAATAATAGAAAGACATGGAAAGTGAAGCAAAAATCCACATCCATTCTGACATACCTTAATGGCACTAGGTTATTAGAAAATTCCACATAGAGTCTCTTGGTTTGCAGTTTCAAACTGTGACCTCTTCCCAGTCCTCTGCCTCCAAGTCCAACTTCCTTCTCTGGTTCTTTTGCAGGTGTCTTGTTAAGTCAGAGAGGAAGTGCACCTCACTGCCTCGTATTGACCTGTTGATGCTCAACAATGAAGAATTTTTCTCCATGGAGTCAACAGCAGCTTCCGCATTGCTTTCCACAGAAGGCCAAAGCCACACACACACACACACATCCCATTCTACCTAAATGCACAATGCACAGACATAAAGGGAAAATAAAAATGATGCATGTAAAATAGCTAATATACATAGATTACATCAATGGCATGTTTCTGATTTACATTCAAAATTTTTATTTAATTTCTCATCCTCTCATCCTCACTATACACCAGCTATTCCAACCCCATGAGAGTCCTATGCCCTACATGTGAAAAAAAAGTTCTGAATCTGGTTTATTTCATTGGTTGAAAAATAAAATCAGTTTGGCTGAGCTAAACAGCCTTTGTCCCTGAGGAAATTAACCCTTATTTTTGTTTGCAGAAACGTCTGACAGGTGGGAATCTGATGAGAGGTGTTACTTTTCATGGCCCTGTGAAAACTTCAGTTCCCGTCTTTGCCTTGCCACAAACTGTGTGACTTTGAACAAAGTACTTCTCCCTGGCCCCACACTTCCCTGATTATAAGATATGTATCTGATCCGAACCTGGGCTTCAGAAAATTTGCCAATACTCCCCAGTCAAATGTTGTGCTTCTTATAGGCCTGGCTGTGTGCGTGTTTCATTCTTTTTTTTTTGTACCGGGGATCGAACTCAGGTCCTTGTGCTTGCGCAGCAGGTGGCGAAACCACTGAGCTAAATCCCCGGCCCTGCGTGTTTCATTCTTGAGGGAAACGGATTGTAACTTCCAGTGGTTTCACTAACGGTTCTATGATCACAGAGAAATGGTTTCTTAGAATCATCATCAAACTTCATGAATTTTATGACTCCCTAGCAAATTGTGTAGATTAGGAAATGGCCAGGGGAAAATAGGTCAGCAAAATTTATACTGCTTTTTGGGCTCAATACACTATGTAATGATTGGGGGTGAGTGCTCTCCCCACCAAATGCTTCCATAGGACTCGGGGTCTTTCTGGAGTGGAAAAAAGATACCTCTGGTGAACTATTTTCCCTCAGAAGTATGTGAAATTATGTATTAGCAGCAGGGCATTTGCCTATACAAGAAAACCTACCCCAGAGAGAAGATGACACTTTAATTAAGTGTCAGCTAAAATGGAACTTTAGGTATCAATGTTGCAGTAGTCGAGTGGGGGAGGATTTAGCAATCTGTAGGCATGAGCCCTTCAAAATAACTGTGATGGGGAAATCCCGTCCCCCTTATGTAACTAAAAAGAAAACCTTTCAATATGATGCACAATTTGCATATTTGCTCAGTGAAAATAGCTTTTTCTGGACTTCCTGAAAATTTTCAATTCTGGATACATTCATAGAAGATAAACATTTTGACTTTCCCCTGCCTGGCTGGTCGTCTTAAAACTAGCCAGGGTTCAACACTCCTCTCACAACTCTGAAGCCATTCTCTGTAAATGATTATCTATGAGATGTGATAAAAATATGTTGAATTTTTTTTTTTTTTTTTGGTATGGGGGATTGAACTCGGGTCCTTGCGCTTGCGCAGCAGGCAGCGAAACCACTGAGCTAAAAAATATGTTGAATTTTAAAATTAAAAGCTACAGTAAAATTGTCATCAGTCACCCTCAAAATACTCTCCTTGATTTGAGCACACTTACCCATTGTTCTTGCCACTTTCTTTTTCTTTTTTTTTTTTTTTTGTACTGGGGATCGAATTCAGGACCTTGCGCTTGCAAGGCAGGCGCTAGAACCACTGAGCTAAATCCCCAGCCCAGAGCTAAATCCCCAGCCCTCTTGCCACTTTCTGAAGAAGATCTGGAAGTCTTCTTTTTTGGAAGTCTTCTTTGAGATCTTTTGTTATGTTGTTGTGGCTGTCTCAATGTCCTGAGTTGATTGAAAATGTTCATTTTTCATGATCATTTTGACTTTGGGGAAGAGCCGGAAGTCCTGTGGTGCCAGATCCAATGAATAAGGTGGTTAAGGATACACTGTAACATTTTTATTTGACAAAAATTACTGTTACTGGTTGATCAATGAAGGGTATTCAAAAATATGGTGAATGTTTAAATAAAAAATTCACTGTAGTAAAAGACAAAACATTCCACTTTGAACACACTTATCCCTGTTCTTGGCCACGTGTCTTTTAATGTATTAAGTTTTTAAAATGTAAACATTCCACATATCTTTTGATCACCTCTTGTTTTTCACTGGCACTTGAAACTGACTCTGACCTTGCTTACTTATACTGGCAGGAAAAAACTACAGCAGGAAAACAATGAAAGACTATCCTTCTAGCTAATAATCAAATCCTACCTGTTGCTACTAAGGGCAACTCTGTTTTTATTTTTCCTTACCCCAGCTACATGAGTTGATCTTCAAAACAAAAACAAACCCTTGACCAAAAATGTAAAAAGTATGTGACTCTTTGAAGATTATAAACTAAAAATATCTTCTCTAAGAAACTACACTACTTTCAGGTAAGAGGAAAGGCCACTGTATGCATGTTCCAGAAAAATGTGGAGAATCGCAGATGAAATCTGCTAGTTGAACTTTTTTTTTGGATTGGCTATGGAGAGATAATGTATTTTTATTCTAGAAAAGGCATTGGAGTTAGTCCCAGGTCAATGTGGGAACTCCATTCACTAGCTAAGAGACCATGACGCTTCTCAGAGTCATAGTTTTGCCTTCTGTGACATGGAGATGTGGTACTTATTTGCAGAAGTTTGGTCAACATTAGGCACACCTGCCATATGTAAACCCTTTGGAATAGTGCATCATCCAAAGTTGACTCATGGTACATTTAGTCATGATTTTATAAATTAATTCTAGACATCTTTAAAATGTTTGGACAAAAGGTCTCCCTTCGTGAAAAATTGCTCACTTTACCTTTTTATGACTGTTAGGGCCAAAAGGACTTAGAAAGGAGGAGAGAGTCCTTGCCAAAGTCCTTAACCTTTCTTCTTTGAAAAAAAAGTCTTGTGCTCAAGGAAAGTTTCGAATTGAGCCTAGATTTTGTGAGCATGGCACTCCAAAATGCGCTTCTGCAGCTTTCTCAGCATAAACCTGAGCCCTATGAGGAAACTGGATGTTAATGATATCAAACAAGCCAGCTAGCTCTACCTTTCATTCCAACAACCGCATCACATCCTCACCACACCAGCGAGCTGTGAGTAGACGCTCCCACCCAATCCAGGCTTGTTAACCTTTAAGTTGGATTCACGTGTGCTCCCCAAGTGTCACAGGCTCACACTTCTTGCTTATCCAAATGCTGTTGCTTTGTTTGGAAGCACAAGCATTCTTTGAAGAGGAGGCCAATTCATTAGCAAATATCCCTTGCACCATGTGGTTACTGGAGCTGGCCTGATTTGAGCTCAGTTTTTATGTTTAAGACCAAAATTTTAAGAGGAAAATATTTAATAACAGGCTGTTTTTTCTTCTTCTTTTGTGGTTTAGGTTCCTTCCACCGTCGTGTTTTTCAGAAAGGGAGTGGGGTATTCAGAGGGACCCTGCCAGGCCAAGCTCTGCTACCCTACTGGAATGAAGGGCGTGCCTTTTCTCTGTAAGACAAAGGAGCCAGGGCCCTCGAGCCCTGAAGAGCTGTACTGAGCAGGCTCTTCCCGGTTGGTCCCTCCCTCCTGTCTTGCTTCTTACCTTCTACTCTCTTGTATTTCCTATTCCCTCTATTTTTGGGCTGGGCCAACCATTCCTGGCATTATTTTTAGTACTACTCATATGGGAACACTCACTTGATTCTCTCATTTCTTTTTCTCCTTCCCAAGGATGTACAACGATTTTCCTGCTTGTATGTTCAAGGGTGTCAGGAACATTGTGTGCTTAAGTTTAACCCCTTGCATTTCCCTGAGGTGCTTTGTGCACTTGCACATGGACTTTTAATTCTTTCCAGGCTTGGGTGTTTTGTCCAGACTGCAACTTCTCTGGGGTTTGGCCTGCCTCCTTGTTTGGGGGAAGCTTATTGCTTCACAGCAAGACCATCTGACAGTTGTTATCTGCGACCTGAGACACAGAACTGCCAGAGACGGGTGCCAGAGGCTGTGATGAGTGGTTCTTCTGCAAGACCTCGCAGCTCCCCAGCCCCCACCACCATCTGGGACCACCCGAGGAAAGACACCAGTGTGACACCAGATGTTCACAGGAAGATGGAAAATTTCTCCACCCACCACGGCTGGCCTCAGTCTGGACTTGAGTTCCTAGGAAAAGCCATGCAGTTTCATCAGTCTGGATGTCTACTGTGATATTCTGTCCATCTCTCCTTCCTTCCCGTTCTCCCTTCAGTTCTCTTGCCCTCTCTTTCTTCCCTCCTGTCTCCTTTCCCTCCATCACTACCTCTCACTTCTGTAGACTGGGGAACAACTCCAGAAGGCAGAGATAATGGCGGACATAATACTGCATACGTCTGGGTCACCACGTCATCACGTAGGCTCCCAGGCCTCCTGGGAATAAAATGACAGCGGTTCTCAGAGCCTCGCAGGGACTGAGTATTCTGAACTTTTCCTAAGTGCTTCCCTTTCATCCAGCTCTCAGCCAAATGCTCCTACCCAGAGCGGCCTTTACTTATCTCCCCTGTTCCCGTCAGCTCTCTGTTGTATATCTTGTTTTGATTTCTTCCCAGCATAATCTTCATCTGAAATTATCTCTGTATTCATTTGTTCACTTGTTCACTTCCTGCCTTTACCCCTGAAACTCTCTGTCCTTTTCTCCACATGGTCCCCAGTGCCTTGACACATCCTTTGTCCTCAGTAAATATCTATTAAGTGGATTAATACCTTAGTAGGAGACCTAGGAAATAACAAAAATAACATCACTAATAATGATACCAGTAATAATGACGTCTTTCTTTTTGTATTTCACTCCGCACAGTGTTTTATATCTATTATCTTCAACCCTCAAAACAATTACCAGAGAGAGTATAATTTTATATTTTGCCAAAACAAAAAGTCAAAAGCATCAGTGTCCCAGCAATTGATGTTTTCCCAAGGCCAGCCACCTAGGAAAGACAGACCTGGGCTCTATCCTCAGACGGGCCTGCCTCTGCGGCTAGCAGTCCCAATATCCACGATCATAAACAGAAAGAGATATACCCCATGAGGCTACAGATAAAGCATCATGGCAGTTCAGAGGAGGGAGAAATGTCTGATTTAAAGATAAAATTACACATCTGAATCTGTTAGAGTAAGAGGCTTATACACACATCAATGGTTCTAAACTTCAGTTCAAACAAACCTCATTGTTTATCTACAAAAAATATATTTTCACATCGAGTCACATATTAATTTCAGGTGTAGTCTGAATGTTCCCCCTGAATGGGGGTCACCTTGACAGCATTACCATTTCAACCCAAGTTTTAGTGATTCACATCCCGACTGGTTTAAGGAAGACACAGGCTCCCTGCAAAGACTGCCACAGTCCCTGAAGGCTTTGAAGGCACATCAAGTGTGCTCTCAGCAGGTTCCTTCTGCTTGGCTCAGCTGCTGTCATGCTGGGTACCTTTCTCTGAAGCTGGGCATCATGACCCCACCAGCTCTTGGACTCTGGGCTTTGAGCCAAGCCCCACCGCCCGCCTATGGCTCCAAAGCCAAAGAGTCCCAGATTCCCAAATTGGCTGCATTCCTTTTAGCTCTTATGGTACTGGAGCCATCCCCAGAAGTTCTCACAGGACAGTGACAAAGGCCCCTCTTCTTCTAAGCAGTGAGACATGGAGAACAGCTAAGACCAGAATCAAAAGCTAAGCAAAAGGACTGGCAGTCATGACAGAATCCATTTAGATTAATACCAGTGTCGTACAGAACTGAATGTGTATGTTATAAACCATGAACACATCAGTGTGATAAAGTAGTATAATATAATGGAA
This sequence comes from Heterocephalus glaber, assembly GCF_000247695.1. The sequence continues at coordinate 1,107,359 of NW_004624843.1, read as the reverse complement.
GAAGTTTAAGTATGCTACTTTTTCATCTTTTAGATACAAAGTATATACTTTATAGCTGATAAACGAAGTGGTAGAACTGAATGTATATTTAAAGAATAATAATAAATATTCTAAACTAAAATTGAATGGTGGAGGAAGGAGGAGTAAAGAGATAGAGTTCTAATTCTCATCTCCTAGTTGCTTTGATAACCACATCACAAGCTAACATTATGAAGAGTGCAACTGAGAATGACAGTGGACACTTTGGAGCATGCACACCCCCAACAACGCAGGGTCCGTGTGCACAAAGGAGAAACTCAGGACGGTAAGAAATAGGCAACTACACCATGGGAGGAGACCGGGTATTCCCTTAGTCCAAGGGAACAAAAAGTAATTTAAAAAGTAAATCTAAACAGCACAATGAACAACAAAAACCCAACTGATGTGTACAGTCTGACCTCTCCTTATCTGCAGTTTCCACACCCATTCATTCAACGAGCCATGGATCAAAAGTATTTGGAAGAAATTCCAGAAAGTTCCAAAACGAAAACCTTGGATTTACCACATGCCAAGTTCTCTGCTAAATCCATGTGAATGAAGTGGTATGTGAGCAGAGCCTGCTGTAGCCTCCTGCCATTTTATAGACCTGTAGTCAGGCAGTGCTTGTTCCAGTATTGTTTATTTCACCTCTTGATCATGCATGCATGATGTAGTTAGGGCTACATGGACTGAAACCTCTAAACCGTTAGTCAAAATAAACCTCTCCTCCTTTAAGTTTCAGATGTCAAGTATTTTGTCCCAGTAATCCGAAAGCCATTAACATACCCTTGCAAAAGTTAACTTGAAAAGAACCAACATTCTTTTTTTTTTTTTTTTTTGGTACCAGGGATCGAACTCGGGACCTTGCGCTTTCGAGGCAGGCGCTGGAACCACTGAGCTAAATCCCTGGCAAGAACCAACATTCTTATTGTAAAAGCTAAGATGATAAAAATCTTAAAAGAAAACATAGGTATAAGTATTGTGGCTTCAGTTTAGGCAGGGGCTTCTTAGTTATAACATATAAAACACAAGTAAAGAGAGAAAAAAGGTAAGCCAGGCATGATGGTACATGCCTGTAATCTCAGTCCTTTGGGAGGCTGGGGCAAAAAGATTACAAGTTCAAATCCAGCCTGAGTGACTTAGCAAGACTGTGTTTCAAAAAAAATATTTTTTTTTTAAAAAGGGCTGAATGCGAAGGGCCTGTGTTCAATACTGAAAAAAAAATAGAAAAAGAAAAAATAGAAAAATTGGACATCATCAAAACTGAAACATTTATGCTTCAAAGAACACTATCAAGAAAGTAAAAAGATGGGCTGGGGATTTAGCTCAGTGGTTCCGACGCTTGCCTCGAAAGCTCAAGGTCCAAAGTTTGATCCCCGGTACAAAAACAAAAAAAAAAAGTAAAAAGATAACAGATAGAATGGGAGAAAATACTCATAAAAAATAATTTATAATTAATTCAGAATATACAAATAATGGAACAAAATCAAGAATAAAAAGACAAATTAGAAATTGAGCAAAGCACTTGCTCAATGGCTTATTTGCTCAATGGCTTATTTAAAAAGACCAACAGTAACAAGTGTTGGCAAGGATATAGAGCAGTTAGAGCTCTTGCACATTTGGAATTGTAAAATGGTATAGGTATTTGAAAACAGATTGGCAGTTCAATACAGTGTTATCATCTCATCCAGCAATTTCACTCTTAGGGATTCGCCCAAGAGAACTGAAAATATGTTCACACAATAATGTATATATATTATTTATAATAACCCCCCAATGAAAACAGTCTAAGTGCACATCAGCTGATGAGTGAATAAAGACAATGTGACATATCATGTGGTATGCCATGGTATTATTCAGCTCTGCAAAGCAAGGAAGCACTGATCCATGCTGCCACCTGGATGAACTTCAAAAACATTATGCTAAGTGAAAGCAGCAACACAAGGTATACATATTGTATGATTCTGTTCACACGAAACAGCCCAAGTGGGCAAATCCGTAGAGACAGGAAGTAGATTAGTAGTTACCAGGAGCAGTGGGAGGAAGAGAACGAAGCCTCTGCTAATGGATGTGGGGGTTCTTTGGGGGATGATGGTACTGCCCTGGGATTAGCTGGTAGTGATGATTTCATAACCTCATGAACATATTAAAATCAATCGAACCATGTAAGCTAAACATGGGAATTTTATGGCTTATCAATTCTATCTCTAATTTTTAAAAGATGTTGCAATTGTCAGTTACCACACTTGACTATCAGAAGTTCATCTATGTGCACATTTTCACTTTTTAAAAATCTTCATTTCTACATACTGGTTTTTTTATTTTCTTGACTTTTATTTGTTCATGTTTGCAGTACATAATGATTGCATTCATTGCTTTTCTTGAGCATGGATTTAAAACATTTTTGATTTTTATCTGCATATGTTTTGTGATACATAGCAATTGCATTCATCTTGGGGGATTTGTACATATACATATTGAATCTTGATCATGTTAAGTAAAAATGATCAAGATGCGATACGTAGCACTCCTCACCATAGAAGTCACTGCGGGTTCCCGGGGGCGCTCGGCTCTCTCCCCTCTCCATCAGGATGATTCTGAGCCGGGAGTCTCCTCCCTGCCTGAGAGAAGATGGGAAAGGGATGCAAGGTCGTGGTTTGTGGATTGTTATCTGTGGGGAAAACTGCAATTCTGGAGTGGCTCCTTTATGGAAAGCATACTATTGGAATGGAAGATCGTGAAACAATGGAAGATGTGTATATGGCTTCCATGGAAACTGATCAGGGAGTAAAGGAACAGTTACATCTTTCTGAAACCAGAAGCCTACAAGAAGGCGTTGAGATGCCACAGCATTATGTTTCCTTTGCAGATGGCTTTGTTCTTGTGTACAGTGTGAATAACCTTGAGTCTTTTCAAAGAGTGGAGCTTCTGAAGAAAGAAATCGATAAATTCAAAGACAAAAAAGAGGTTGCAATTGTTGTATTAGGAAACAAAATTGACCTTTCTGAGCAGAAACAAGTGGCTGCTGAAGTGGCACAGCAATAGGCAGGAATCGAGAAAGTGAGACTATGGGAGGGAACTGTTACAGATCGGAAAACTCTGATTGAACCGTTCATTTTACTAGCCAGTAAACTTTCCCAACCCCAGAGCAAAACAAGCCTCCCTTTGCCTGGGAGGAAAAACAAAGGAAACTCTAGCTCTGAAAACTAAAAATCAGCAATTACACAATTGTTTGTTGAATAGTGAATACTGAGTAAGCTTAATATTTAAAGTAGGCCATTTGCATCTACCTTTGGCCTTTAAGGAAGCCCCTAAGTAATTTAATGGACTTCAGGTAATAATTAAATTATGAAATTATCTGACTAATAAGTTTGTTACTGCTTGGTATGCAATATATTCTCATTCTCTTTTGAAGTCTATCCCTGAAATTGGCACCTGTCATTTATGTTGTAGTTGTCAAAACAGCAAAATAAAATTTGAACACTAAAAAGAAAAACAAGATGCGATATGTATGTGTGTATCTTCAAAAGACATATTCTAGAATCAGTTATATATCTCTTGGCTACCTTACCCAAGCAACTCTAACCTAGATGAAGGATATAAAAAGGCCAAGAACATGGAAATTAGAAGGTGTCTTGTCAGGATTTTATGGAGAGAGCTTTACCAGAAGTCCCGATCTTCTGCAGAGATTAGGGTTTGCGGGGCATTTTCCTCTTTGGGTTAGGTCTAATCTCACTAGAGAGCTGTGTCCCTCTGTCACTTTAGAGGGCACAGTGGTGAGGTGCCTGACACAGACCTACACAACCAGGGTGTGGTCCCAGCTGTGGTGTCTTCTGGGATCAGAAGCTAACTGTTGTAGGAGGCTCAGGTCCTCACCAAATGACAGCCATAATATTCAAAGAGCAAGTCTGTAAAGAACCCACAAGAGTGGCCATGACAGCACGGGTCAGCTTGAAAGATCTTGTAGTCCCCAACTGACATGGGATCCCTATAGCAGCAATAAGCATGTCAGAACATTTTCCCAATGACCCCCTCCCTCTCTGCTTGGACTTTGGTGAGGCCAGAAACAGCCACTGGTAAGAGAGAGAAGCAGTGAGTAGGAAGGAGGATGGAGATCACTTGAGTACTCCTTTCAAGAGATCCCAGGCCATGCTTAAAGGTAGATGAAATGGCTTCCTTGAGGTCCCCCAACTGATTGCTGGTGAACCCTTTTTCTGAGCTCTTGGTCATCCTGGTGTCCCGAGAGAAAAGATGGACATCTTTTCAGCAAACATGGACATTTGTGATTCCTAGCAGTTAATTGAGTGCAGTCAAAAGACAAGGAGAGTAATGATGCAATGCAGGAGGAGAACTGTGCTAAGGGAGCAAGAAGAAAGGCCCAGAAGATTGCTCTCATCTTCAAGCATCCCGGGAAATGTTCATTGCATAGAGGGTCTTCCCACCAACACTGCCTTCTGGCAAACTAAACACTTTTCTCTACAGAAATGAAAGAGAAAGAGGAAGCTGTTGCCAAGTAAATCACGTGAAGTTAACAGCTTGATGGGCTGGAAATGCATTTTTTTAGCAGGTTGAAGATTGTAGGAAATATTCATTGATAAGTACTTTCTCTGACGGCTCTGACACCTATGGTACTGCATAAATTAATTTCTTTAACAGGTAATGATCAGCACTTTCTGCAGAGTGTCTTGATCTTAGAGACTTTGTACGTTTATTTCAGGATGTGCTTAAAGACAAAGGATATGTTGTGGTAGCTTCCAGAATGTTGTATGCCTCACTCAAATTCAACAAAGGATACAACACAGAAGGCACGTCTATACTTAGGGTCAAATGGGTGGCTTTGCTTTAAAGATGATACTCAGTTAAACATTTGTTGAAGTATCCTAAGACAAGACTATCACAAATGTGATACCTGGTATCATGGTGATTGCTCTCTTGTACTTCCTCTGAAAAATATCCAACTTTATTTAGTACTGAAAAGGATGTTTATTCTACACATTTTTATCTATAAAAGGGAAATATTTTTCATTATATTTAGATTTTTAATAAGCAGCATTATTTCTAAGCTACACTTTATTTATTTATTTTTTTGGTACGGGGATCGAACTCGGGTCCTTGCGCTTGCGCAGCAGGTGGCAAAACCATTGAGCTAAATCCCTGGCCCCTCTAAGCTATACTTCAAAAATGACGCTTAAATATTTTGAAAACACAGGCCAGTGAAATCAGTCAACAGATCTAGATGTGACTCACCAATCTAATCCAAACGTCCCATTTTATAGGTGAGGACAACAAAGGCCATATGTAAAGTATCAGTGGTGGGTTCATGTTACTCTAATACCTTATACCAACCAATGTTGCCAAAAGAGTGCAAGTGCCCAGGATGTGGCCAAACATTATTTATCAAATATCTTGTATAATTTTCTCAAAGCTCTTACTCAGTGCTAACTTAAGCCAAACAATAGGAGTTGACTTACAGTGGCTAAATCTGTTTTTTCTTTAGCTTTGTTGTCTTCCTGTTGAAAATGAGCAGGAAGAATTTTGTACATTGCCCTTGATCTGTGGACCTCATCACTACATTGTCATTTCAGCCTTTCGACAATTCCAGGGGATGGGGATGCAGGGAGAAAGGGGGTTAAGACAGCACCATCACAACGACAAGTGGATTTGTAGTGTTACGCTTTGCTTCTTGTTGTGGAGGAAATGCAGATATTCATAAGCTTTGGGATGTGTAGATCCTACTGAAGCCTGCCAGATACCGGCACCTGCCTCCATACCAAAACACCGGGGGGAAGGGGAAATGAGAAGCATAGCTTCCAGCAGCTGCTGCGGTATTTGGTTGACCAGCTGTGGCTGTTCTCTGTTCGCAAAGCACCTGATGATCAAGTTTGCTTCTTCTTTAATAAAAAGGAAAATGGGGCTGCTAAGTAAACACAGAATCAAATGTCCTTATTCATGAGTCTATGAGTTCATTTCCTATGGCTGTCATGATAAACTCAGTGGTTTAAAACAACATGTATTTATTCCTTAACAGCTCCGAAAGTCAGAAGTCTGGAATTAGTTTCACTGGGCCAAATTCAAAGCATCAACAGGGCTGAGTCCTCTCCAAATCCTGGGGGAGAATCCATTTCCTTGTCTCTCCAGCTACAGCATTCCTTGTGTTCCTTATCTTTGGACATTTCCTCATCTTCAAAGTCAACAGCACAGAGCCTGACCTCAGTGTTCACATTGTCTTATCTCTGTAGTGGAATCTCCCTCTGCCTTGCTTATAAGACCACCTGAATCATCTAGGACAATCTATTCACATCAAGACTATTAACTTACTCACACTTGAGAAGTCTCTTGCCATAGAAAGTATAACATTCACAGGCTTAAGGAATTCTATCCTTAACACCTTGGGGTGTGGGGACTATTCAGCCAGTCACTGACTGCAAAGTCAGTAAACTTCTTCATGGATACACCTGACGTTATTTGTTCTACAGGGCCACTGGGTACGGTCACTGTGCTGTGTACCACAGGGTCCCAGGGGTTTGAAGGAGTTCATGTATTCTTCCAAGGGCCCAACTCATACCCAGGGAAGGGCATGGGAATCCAATTAGACGTGTACACATGGCAGGTACTACACTTTATACTCAGTCTACATTTCTGCCTGGAGGAAGCTGTGACTGTTGAAGTTTGGGGAGATAAAGAGGTAAGGCATAGAAAGATCATTCTTCTCTCTTATCGCCTGTATTGTACTCTTCTAGCTGCAAGTTGAGTCCCTTACGGGAGAACTGAATGGAAGCCTTGTTGGCTGGGATTTTCAGGAAGGGCCTTCTGCGAGGCTATAAGCCTGGCAGCTTTCTACTTCATAGCTTGGAGTCCTCTCCCTCGCCATGGCATTGACCAGTGATTTCTTCTTTTGATTTAACTTAGGAGAGCCTTGACCACTGGTGCTAGGGGCATTATAAATGGAGGGCAGTGAGTTAGGATTATACAGATTGAGTGTCCCTTACCTGAAATGTTTGGGACAAGAAATGTTTTGGGGATTTTTCATGTCTTGGGCTATTGCCTTATACATGATGAAATATTTTGGGAATGGAATCCAAGTTTAAACATGAAATTCATTTATGCTTTGAGGACACTTTATATACATAGCCCAAACATAATTTTTATAAAATATTTTAAATAATTTTATACATGAAACAAACTTTCATGATGTGGGTCTTTTTTTATGTCTGGTATTTTGTCAATGCTCCAAAAGTTTTGGATTCTAGAACATTTTGGATTTTGAATTAGAGAGGTTCAACCTTTAGGAGTAAGGAAGGAGGGGAGATAAATGTGTGTGCTCTGCTTCTGTGTAGAAGGATATGTGCAATAGAAAATTCCACCTGGGTTTAGTTTTGGCAAGTAAAACCACAAAAGGTGAATGAATGTCATAGGACTCTCACTAGTAATTTAAAAAGTTACAATTAAATTATATTACAATATGATAGTCATATTTACATCAACCCACTGAGTCCTTTTGCAAAGGGGTGGAGAAAATGGACAATCTCTTGGACTTCTGAAGAAGTATAAATCAGTAGACTTTTCTGGAGGACAGTGTTAGATCACCCTTCAAGTACCTGAGAAATATATGTAGCCATTCATTCAATTTTAATTCTCAAAAGTTATCTGGAAGAAAAACAAAACTGGGATTTAAAAAAGTTTTATGAATATATATATGAATATATATAATATATATATTATGAATATATCCTAAAGTTATGTTTAGGTCGAAATCAGTTGAGCTGTGGGTATGGTAATAGTTACCATATTAATATTAGGTATTATTGATATTAGGTATGATATGATACTTTCCATGCCACCATTACAAATCATGTTTTAAAAGATTAATGGCATTGCCAAGTGATCATGTAATTTGAAATTTAAAAAACATGCTATAAGACAGTGTTCATAATGATCCCCAATTTAAAAAGTTGTGTGTTATAACAAAAATGAACAGATATATAGGTCAGAATGTTAATTATGTCTGAGCTTATAGGTTGCATTCATTTCTATTTTTGTGTTGTTCTGAATCTATATATTTTCCACAATGAACATATATTCCTATGTATTACTGTTATGGCAAGAAACACAAGAAAGCAATTTGTATTTGTCCATAGGAAAATGTGTATTTGTCAGTACAAAAAAATGAACACAGCGGCAGGAGAATCATAATCTGAGTCCTCATCCCTTCTTGTGCAGTGTTCCTTGGATGGTCCAGGTCAAGCTATTTAGGGAAAGGAATCTATACATACTTCCGGGGCCGGGGGGGGGCAGCTTCCTTCCTCCCAGCTGTCTCCTCTGAGACCAGGCCCTGTGGCATCTGCTTTGCAGCCTCTCTGACCCTACAACGTTTTGCTAAACCTGGCTTTTCCACGTGTCAGCAAACGTGTTGGTCTTCAAGGCTGAATGAAATTGCTTTCCTTTTAGCTACCCATTTAGAGCAAAATTTGAATAGTCTTTTTTTACCCTCTTCCTATCTTGCATTGGTGACCTCTTCCTGTGAATCCCCTAGTTGAGAACGCAGCAGTAAGTTGTAACTACTTATTGTACAACTCTTTGGGTAGTTGTAACCACTGCAGTAAGTTGTAACCTGTCATTCTTTCCTTTCCTACAGTCATGGGCCTTGCCCTGAAAGCTGATCTTTTGGTTAAATGAATAATTTTGAACTTATTTTTCTTTGCATATTAATAAAGTATTTGAAATGTCTTGTTCTTTTAAAGATATTGATTGATCTGTCCTAAATCATTCAGACAAAACACCCAACACCCAGTTCTTCCACTATCCTGGATCCTACTTCCCCCAAACCCTCTAAGCATAGCCAAATGCTATTAACTTCTGATTCTTAGATTATGGTCCCTATTACTCACTTTCACTTAACTTATTATGCCTTTGAGACACCTTCCTGCTGCTCAATGGAGTTTCATTTTCAAATTAATTCTGTGTGTGTGTGTGTGTGTGTGTGTTTGAGATACATAGATATACAAGCAAATTATAGCAGAGCAATTAGATGTGATTGCCAATTTGGTAATCTACCTAGGATTAAAACTGTTAAGAGTCTATTCAGGGTATTCCATGAACACTTACATATTGCCTTTTTTTTTAGGTGACCTTGAATCCTGAAACAAAACATTAGGACACACAATCTGATAAAGTATTTTTCCTGGTATTTAAATATCTATTTCGTTAATGTCTTAAAAAAAGATAACAAAGAATATTTAGCTTAAAAGTTTCAAAAGTTACCTGTACTTATAGTAATAAACTATAATATCATTGAGACTATTTTAATCTTCAGTAGGTGGCTATTATACTATTATTGGGTTTTTTTCTGTGTGTGTATGTGTGATATTCACCAATGCTCAGTCTTCTTTGTATACAGTAGTATTATATGAGTAATTTCATGGATATTAGAATATGCAATGTCTCAAAACAGTTTACATTTACTCATCATTAATTTAGTCCCAAACACATCTAATGCTGAGCGGCAATTGTTCCTGGCAGGTCACTCTGTATTATTCTTGGCCATCTAAAAAGGGCTTTGTAGGTTGGGAAACTTATACTTTAAAAAATGATATTGTTTGTAAGGAATACAGAATAGGAAGATTTGGAACAAGTTTCCAGATTCTTGTTGTTCAGTTGAATGCATCACTCACTGTCCTATCTGATCTATTTATTGTTTGTTTGATTTTAGAAGCTGCTTACTAAAAGTAATTTTTTAAAATACTAAAATATGCAGAAGCACAAAGAAAAAAACAACTGTATTTCAACATGCTGAAAGAGCTTCTATTAAGATTTTGGCATCATTTAATAATTTTCTGTTGATGTGTAATTATGTAAAGGTCATGTTAGATACATTCTGCTATTTTACTTTACATATGTTGAGCATTTCTTCATGTAACTGGTAGCTCTTAAGAACATAATTTTTTTTCAGTTCTTGGTATTGAATGCAGGGCCTTCTCATTGAGCTACAACCCCCAGCCCATTTTTTAAAATTTTGAGATAGGATATTGTGGTGGATTGACTAATGGTCAACTTGTAACACCCAGCTGAACTAAATCAGTGTGATTTGGGCATGGAGGATCCACCTGAGGATTGTTACCAATAGCCATAAAAAGAGAACTGGAGGGGAAGATCTTGGCCTGTGGATTTTCTACGAGAAGTTTGCTGCGGAGGATCATTTTCCTGATGTGAACTAGGCTGTTCTTGTCGGAGGAGGAGCTTGGGACCTTGCTGTCACTGGGAATGGCTGCTGTTTTCATCAGGGGAGCCCTGATCTTCACCTTGAGTGTCACTTCCTGGCTCCAATGTGGATCCTTCAGCTTAGTGGCACAAATCCTTCATCTCACCAGCATAGATTTTCTGGCTTCCACCACTGGCCTTTGGGCCCTCCAGGTGCAGATCCTCAATACGGACAAGCATGAGCCACTGGCTGGACTCATGGAGGACATTGCCTTGGACTCTAAGCCTTTAGCTGGACTTGGGTGGGAAATTGTTGGGATCCAGGCCCTCAGCTGGATTCTTTGGGCCTCTAGTATGTGGTTAATCTCTCTTGTACTCCTTTGTATTTGACTTTTGGGGGTTATTATCATAAAATAATCCTATAAATTATGTGTCCTGTATTTAATGTATTCCCTTGGCAAAAGCCTGACTACAACAGATATCACTAAGTTATCCAGGCTGGGCTTGAACTTGAGATCCTCAATCTCCTAGAGTGCTGGGATTATAGGCAAGTATAACCACATTTGGCAAGAACATAATTGTTTAACTGTATAAACTCCAAGATGATAGAGATCCTTGTTTTGCTAGCCAGTGTCTACCAAGTTCCTAGGACTGGGCTTGGACATAGTATGCACCATATACTTTGTACATTTGTACAAATACACATTTGTAGTAGAATTACTTTAATTATTTACTCCTAAGTAATGGATAATCTTTTTCTTTGATAAATTATATTGCTATGAACATATGGCCACATTTACAAATTATTGTGGGGTGGGGGTTGTGTTAGTCATCTTTTTGTTGCTGTGAAAAAATACTGGAGAAAATCACCTTAGAGATAGGATATTTATTTTGGCTAATAGTTTCAGTGGGTTTAGTCCTTGGTCACTTGGCTGTGGTGAGGTGGAACATCATGGTAGAGAGGATGTGTTGGAGTAAAGCAACTCACTCCATGGCAGCCAGAAAGTAGAGAGGGAAAGAAAGGGAGAGGCCAGGGATAAGACCTAGTCCTCAAGGAAGCATCCTCACAAGCCACTCCCTTCAATTACCCCTACATCTTACATTTTCATCCTCTCCCAAGAATGCCATCAAATTACAAATCCACCCATCAATGGATTAAACCACTGGTGAAGATATGACCTTCACAATTCAGTCATCTTCCGAAACCCCCACTTCCAAACACATGAGTCTTTAGGGGGAAATTTTAAATCCAAAGCATAGCAGAGGTTATTTCCTAAGAATTGATTTCCTAAAAGTGTAACTGCCAAGTCAAACATCATAAATGTTTTATGGTCCTTTGTGCAAATTATTTTGCCATTATATCCCTATCTTCAAGAAGACGAGTAGAGATTATAAATGAGAATGATCTCTATGGACAGAACATCGATAACCAGTTAATAGATTAGCAAACCATGACTTTGCTAAAATAATTTGACCATGATATCTTATTAGTCAGAGATGATGAGGAAGAGTTAAGTCAATGATACTAATATTGACCAACCTACATTTATACTAGGAGGACTCATTCATTTATTCAAAGAATACATATTGAGTATTAGTAATGAGTCATACGTGAAACCCTGGGAAGCCAAGGTAAGCACCATCCCTACTCAGGCCTTAAAGTCAAGTTGGGGGAAAGGAGCTATACTACCTGGGAGTGCTGAGTCAGAGACTTCAGAGTTCATTTCTTCAAGCAAATTTGGGGAAACTGCTTGATTCTTAATGTATTGTTCCTTTCCTTAGGGAAGAAATATTCAATGTCATCAGCATTTGGGGAGAGAACTCAAGGAGTTAGCGGCAGAGATCTGCAAACAAAAAAATCTAGGCAAATTATGGGGCCTCATAACTTCCTAAGGCCTTGGTTTTCAACTATAAAGTATTAACACTTGAAATCCAACTCCTGTCTTTGAAATCTAAGCTTCAGTGTTTTTTGCCTACTGGTTTAAAGGTCATTTCAAAGTTATCCCATAATACAATGTTCACTCCTTCTTAAAGGCAGAACTTTGTGTTTATAGACAAATATAAGACTTAAGAAAACTTAAGCTACCCTATGACTGTTAATATTCTATTCTTTAAAATAAGTTGGCAGAATTGCGCCCCCTGTATCTTGTGCCCAACTGTCTGGATAGCATGTCCTTTCCTCTCTCATGAGTTTGCCTTACTCAGAGCCAAGAGCATCTAGAAATGACTATCTTATAAACAATAATTATAATAGATTTTATTGGATTGGAATAAACTTTCTTAATATACTTTGTTGCCAGTAAGCTCATCAGTAGAATTGACATCAGCTTTCAATGGTTCCCCTTTCTCCAGCTTTCTGGACAAATGCTTTGGAGGAAAGACTGCTAGACGTCTCTAGTTTGGGACTTTTTTATTTATAAGGGTGATTACTGGAGATGAACTTAAAAAACAAAGAAAACTTCTCTTCCATGACCCAAGTCTTAGAAGAAATTGACATCCCTCACTTCCCTCCCCACACTTGAAAGACAGCAAGTGCATTCTGTGTCTATACCACTGTCACTGGTAGAGACTATGATGTCTTTTGTATTTGACCATGTAGATGACTCAAACTTTACTCTTTCCTCACATTAATAACTCCAGGGCTGCCCCATCTCTTAGCACACTAGCTATCTTTCCTTTTTGGACACTGGCAAATGTGCTGCCCAGTTTCAAAGCTATATTGGGTGAGTCTTCCTTGCTACAGAAAGAAGTGCCACTGGAGGTAATAGGGCCAGCTTTATTTGAAGTTTTGTTAGACATCCATCCACAAACCAAGACATCTTGGTTTCAAAAGAAGTTTGCCAGATGTTTACATTAGAAGGTATGTATATCTACACCGGCACCATTTGACTCAAATTAGTACAAAGTATGACCTGAATGAAAATGTATTCCGTATTCAGTACTTACTGATTTCTCACTGTTGATCAGGAATTGACATACTAAGAGATTTGTATTGATAACTGAAATATTCTCTGTTTCAAATAACTCGGTCTTGTGAGGGAGACATATCGTAAACCATTTGTGATACACTGTGATTAATATTTAAGTAACATTTAAGTATAAACAAAGATGGGGCAATATGGAGCCACTTTGAAGGCTCAGGAAAGGAACATCAGGCTCAGAAAACCCGCTGAAATGTCAGGGACCTCTGTATCTACCCTCATGGAATTTTGTTTCTTTGAATACACCAGATGCTCTCTCGGTGTTACATGGTTTGGTGTCCCATCGTCTTCAGGCATCTGTCTCTTCAAATGTCAAATCTTCTGTGCTTTCATTCTTTCCTCCCCCATCTGACACGATGAATGTCTTATGTTTTATTTGTTATTAGTAGTGATAACCAACTATAACGCTCTCTTTCTCATTAGAAATGTATTCTCCATTCTTACACAGCAGTATCTCTAAACCTAGAACAGACACAGCCATAAAGAAAGTGTCCAAAACCAAGGATTTGTTTACCAAAACCAAGGATGAGGAGTTTGATCATTTATATAAAGTTAAAAATGCGTCTAATGGACTATGTGCTTTACTTTTATTTGTTACATAGCCAAAAAATTCAAGGGGAAATATTAGATAAAATTTTGCAGAAAAAAGTTACCTTCTAATTGATAAATTAATAACTATTTATTGACTGCCTATCATATACTAGGCACACCATTGGATAGTGATGGTAAATAGAAGCCCAAGAGAGCTCTTTGCCTTCAATATCTTACAGTTTTAGGTGGGGAAGAAGATAGTAGACAATGTACAAAAAGATAAATAACACAAGGCTGAGGACCAAATAGCTGAAGAAGTAAAATAGAATAGCCTAAAATAACATTGTCATAGTCTGTTTAGGCTGTTGAGACAAAAATATCATAACACGGATAGCTTTAAACAACAGAAATGTATTTGTCACAGGTTTGGAGGCTGGAAGTCAAAGTCCCAGAGCGAGTGGGGTTAGGTGCTGGTGAAGGCCCTCATTTGGTGTGCAGATTGTGGACTCCTTAATTTACGAACTTCTTGTCTCCTGAGGTGGAAAGAGAGTGAGAGAGCTCTCTGAGGCCTTTTGCATGAGGGCTTTAATTTCACTCATGAGGGCTCTTCTTTTATGGTCCAAATCACCTCCTTAATCTGAGTCGATTAAGGGCAGAGTTTCCTGGAAAACTCAGAATTTGATCTTGAGTGCAAGAAAGAGATGAAACCTATGGAATAGGCCTGACAGTGGTGGAGGAATATGCTGAGGACTCATCACCGATGGAGAAGTCCGCAAAGCTGTGGCCAACACTATAGCATGGAGCAGTCTTTTGAGATTTACGAGAAAGTTCTTTGGAGAAGTTATCTTGGGCGGCTTGTAAACCAATCCCAACAACATTATCTGTGCTCCAGCCATTTTGAAATGACCATTTAGGGATGATCTCTGAGGCTATGATTTCATCTTGTGAACTTTCTTGCTGTTGATATTCTTCATCACTGGCACAAACATAGGCTATATTAAGAAAAGCCAACTGTAGCTCAAGGTCAAACTGGGTTGATAAAGTGACTGATCAAGCCAGCCAAATCTACATGGGGTCTCAACTGAATTGTGATTGTTAAATTAATGGGCTGGATTTTTAGATGGATCACATGTCTCAGAGCCTAAGGCAATTCCGAAGCTGGGATCAAACGTTCTGTTTTCACGTAAGTCACCTTCTAAGGTAACTGTTTTGAAAGCCATTGCTCATTTGGATGAATAATTATTTTTACTTCAAACATTTTTTTAATGAAGACATATTTCAGTGCCGAAAAAGCAGAATAATGTAATGACTTTGTGTACCAACCAGGCAATTTAGGAATTATCAACATTCTGCAAATCTTGCTATCTCTCATCATTCTTTCTTTTTCTCTTGAGTATTTCAAAGCTAATACCAGAAATCATGTCATTTTGCAGCATGCATTTCTTATTTTTTCATTAAGTTTATTGGTACATTTTAGGTATACAATACAGTTACATTCATCCCTGGGAAGTTGTACCTGTACATGATGTGTCTTGGTTCTTATTTTTTCCCCATTTCCCTGCCCCCCCTTCAACCCCCCCACCCCTCCCCCTTTACAAAGACTTTGTTTCCATTTTTTCCTTTTCTCATGTTTTTTTCTTTTCCCTTCTTTCCTTTCCCCTACCCCTTCCACTTCCCCTACCCCTTTAGACCTCTTCTTCCTATTCAACATTATTAATTGTACATTTTGATCCTTATTTACAGATGAATAATTATTTTTAAAAAGCAGCCACTGCCACTCCTAAGTCACTCTTCGTGATTGTGAATATAGAATCCTTTCTCATATTTCTCATTTCCCTCTACTAACCCTTTCTTTGCTTCTGTATCTATTGGAGTTTCCCCCATTTGGATTTGGGTATGTTGAGATGGTGAGAAATATTTTCTGTGACTTAAGAGCAATCTAAGACAAAGAGTATAAATTCAGCTCTTTTACTCCAATTTTTGTCAGAAAGCATTTGGAGTTTTTCTAGCCATTAATTTTTAGATGAGCTATAGTGTTGTGGTGAAAGGGGGTTTTAAACTTTGACTTTGACCTTAATTAAAGAAAATAGTTTGATGGCTGGAAATGTAGCTCAATGGGTGAGCACTTGCCTGGCCTGCTCTACCACTAGAGGCCCTGAATTGGATCCCCAGCACTGTAAAACAAATGAACAAACAAATGAACAAACAAACAAACATTCTACTCCTATTCCCTGATGCTCTGCAACACCCAGTTGTAGACTTTAAACAGACTTTGGACTTGGCGTGTGTCCTCAAATACTCAGACAACAGACAGTATTCGTAGATAATCTCTAAACTTTGCCTAGGCTTTCTTGGGTAGGTACCACTTCCAAATTCGTCAGCATTTGATTTTTTTTAGTAATTAATAATGGCTAAAACATTTCTAATTTACATATAAATGGGAAGATCGATAATCAGATTTAACACTGGAATCCAAAGAATTTATTTCCTTTAGAGGAACTTGAAAATTTCTACAGGGCAAAGTATTAATGGGTAATATTAAAAAGGTAGACTTGGTTACTGTGCCTTTGAAAATCGCTAACTTCCATGTATGTAACTTAGTGTGGATGTCAGGGAGGAGCGAGGTAAGTGTAGATATCAAGGAGGACAGAGTTCCTCTAGCTGCTGAGAAATACATTCTAAGGTCAAGGGATCACCTGGTAAGAACTAACCTTATTAAAAGTGAGCAGGTCAAGTTTCAGGAATGGTAGTTCAATTGTCACCTTGGCACTCAGCATCCATAAGACTTACAACTCATAAGGTGCAGGCGTAACAGAGTTCCCTAGTCTTCGTATTCACATGGCATGAAATTAGGGCATCATAGGGGAGAATTCATTTTCCCAAACTCATCCTTAGTTTAAAATTTGTCATTGTCACTTACTGTGGGTTAGACTTGTCTCCAAGACTAGCTTGTATGTTCCCTGAATTTGGTGTGGGATATTTGTACTTACACTGTGTCCACTTAGTCTAGCAATTGTTGAACTGATTAGAAATACTCAGTTAAATATCTGCTGAGTTATTGTAGGGACTAACCATTTGTAATGGGATAATATTGAGTCTCAGAATATCTGTAGAACTATGTAGAAGTAAGAAAGGAAGGAGGTAGGGAATAAAGTAAATATTTCTTTGGGTAAATTATTTTACAGCAGACTTTTCCAACCTTGTGAAACTCCTATAGCTGTGGAAGTCATTTAGGTATGTGGTTTGAGCTCTTCATTCATGACTGCTGTATGATCTATAATTTTAAAAGCAATGTACTAACTGGTGTTTAAGCAGGAAAATAGAGACTGTGGTATTTGCAATGAAATGCAGAAGAACAGGAAAACATGAGCTAGTTGGTGCTTTGTAGATCATTATTACCCTTGCTTAATAAAGTAATAGATGCTTCAGAATTGCTTTGAAGTGGTTGCCAACTTCTGCACAGCGCTGTGAAATCTAATACTTCTGCCTTTAAACAGTGTGTGAAAGTGCAAACAGTAGTACTTGTGAATTCATTCAGTGACTTCCAAACTGTAGTCTGGGTAGGGAAGGGAAAGAGGAAGAGTGAAAAGGGAGGAGGAAGCAGCCTGCACAAAATTCAGTAGTTGGATGTAAGATTTGGCTGACTTTTAGTTATGCGGGCTTGAACTTTACAGAGATAAATGGTGGTTTCCCAAAAGGATCTAAAGGAATTAAAGGAAGGAAATTTGATCTTCTGAACAGTTTTTTTTTTTAAATTTAATAAGCCCATAAAGAGTTAAGTGAAAGGCAGTTCAACCTACATTTAATTAAACACTTACTGGGATACAAAATTTCAGAAGGTGGAAATTAGTGTCCAAATAATAAAGGGGGCCAGGTCAGGAGAATATTTCGTGTGCTTGATCCGAGATGACTACTGCAGAAGACTGGCCCAGTCTTCTGTGGAAATAGTCCTATGTTATCTGCCTTCCCTTCCTGAGCAGGTGGTCCATGTGTTGAAGTTCTTGAAAATGTCAAGAGCCATTTCTATAAGTGTCATAAATGCCACACAGGAAACTGGGGAAGCTTCATTCCCAGCGTTGTGTCAAGACCTTGGATATATATTCATAACCCCTGTTTCATTTAGGAAGAACAAGATAACCAGGCTGCTGTCCTTGCCCAATTTGCTCATTAACAAAGTAGGTTAGAACAAGGGTTGACTTTCTGGCTACTCAGTGCCTGCTGAATTATGTAAGAGAGAAATCCAAATCCGTGGCTTTGGATTTTTCTGAAGAAATAACCTCTAAGTCACAAGAGCACAGCAAAGACTTTCTTGTGACACACAGTGGACATTCAAATAAGTGGCGTCGTGAGATGAAGTCTTTGTTGGAGCATTGGTCCAGAACATGGACTATCTACAAAAGTATATCATCTAGGTCCATGCAAGATCTTCATCTTTGTTTTACTATGAAGAATCTGGATTCCACAGCAGCATTGTTCAATAAAGCTTTGATAATTCAGATAAAGTTCTATATCTGTAAAGTTCAATATGGTAGCCACAAGCCACACATGGCTACAGAAACTGGGGAGGGTAGTAATGGAAACTTATGTTTAATTTTATTTTAAATTTATTTCAAAGTAGCCACGTATATCAAGTGGATTCTCTACAGAACAGCACAGTTCTGGAGGGATGCTGCAAGGATGTAAGCACCTGCTTTTTGTCAAATTTCAAATAGACTGAGAGGTTGGGGATGTAGCACTGTCTTAGCATGTGAAAGACCCTGGGTTTGATCCCCAAAATGGATGATCAGCAAATGAATGAAATTAAATGAATGAATGAATAAAACAAAACAAAATGGATGGAGACATTATTCAATGTATGTTTTTAAAGTTTACAAGTTTCCATTTATTTTTATCATGATGCTACAATACTAATCACAAGAACAAAGTGTGTTCTTGGAGTATAAGACCCTCATGCAGGGCTGGGGATTTAGCTCAGTGGCACTGCGCCTGCCTCGCAAGTGCAAGGTCCTGCGTTCAATCCCTGGTCCCAGAAAAAAAAAAAAAAAAAAGCCACTCACGAAAAAGAAAGAAAAGAAAAAAGCAAAAATAAAACAAAACAACACCTGGATTTACAGGTGTTCCCAGAGAAGGCCTGATGATTATTCCTTGACCAGATATTTGCTATGATGAAAACTGGTAACGTCTCAGCAAGTAGATCACTTCCCTACTATCAACCATTTCCTGTTACTGGACTCTTGCGCTTTCACTATGTTGGAGAGCTGTCTAACTCTTTTCCAAGGTGTATCTTAGGGAAAAACAACAACAGCAAAAAAAAAACAAAGCAAAGAGAAGAAGATGTGCTAAGTGTGAGAAAATGCTTAATAAGGCAGGTTCTCACTTGCTTCTAGGTCATTCCATACATGAGTGTAAGTCACTTATTTGGAATGTGGAACATGCTTCTTTAGGAGAACACTTTTATAATTTGCTAGTTTCCAAGGCTGAGTCCAGGTAGTCTACTTTGCACATCAGAAAACTGAAGTACAGTATATTTTTAATATAAATATTAGGAAATGCTTCTGTGGAATACTAGTTAATGAAAACCCATATCAAAATCCAGAGATATTAATTAGCTAATATTGCTCTCCAAAAATATACATGAAATTTAAAATTTAAGTGAGAGCTAGTTTTTTGTTTTGTTTTGAAGTGTAGATTTCTCAGAGAAAAGCAGAATAAGCTTAGACACAGAGGGAGATTTGGGGGAACTTTCTGAAGAGGACATTGAGTATTCTGGGTTTATTTGAAATGGTGTTTGTACTTTTTTTTTTGGTACGGGGGATCAAACTTGGGACCTTGCACTTGCGAGGCAGGTGCCAGAACCACTGGGCTAAATCCCCGGCCTGGTGTTTGTACTTCTTAATTCTAGCCCTATATTTCACTCCAAAATACTTCACTTCAAAGTTGATGGCTTTCTTTTTCTTGTCTGTGGGCATCCCAATAAGTCTGCTCTTAGAGTCACTAAATAGCTCTGCTTTGACTTGTGAGGTGAACAGACAGGGAAAGGAAAAATTTGAGAGGGAAAAAAGGACAGATAAATACTGGACAGATTTTGAAGAAAGAGAAAAGGGAGAAGTAAAGGTTTAGGATAAATGATGGAGGTGAGATTTATAGACTGGTGAATAATAATAATCTCATCCACTTAAAGAACATTTCCACCTAACACCAACAACCAGACCAGATTATTTACATTAATTACTTCATCTTGCTTTCATGACAAATTCCTCATACATCAAAACCAAAGTTCAGAGATACACCTGCACTCTATCCAGGTAAAAGCAGATGCTTCTGAATGTTCAGGCCTGTCTACCACCAGGACCTTTCCTTTCCTAACCCCTACCACGCTGAGCCAGCACAGTGAAACACCGAAGAGGTGGGCGGTCGTAATGTAAATGAGTCTTTTGCAAAGGATGCCAAGGGTGGTGAAGAGGAGAGTTGGATGGGTTCCTGCTGCTCCAGGTCCCAGAGAGGTTAGGAAATGAGTTAAGAGTCGGTGAGGTGTAGGATGGATTTGGTCACCAAGCAATCGACTGGTAGCAGGAATTAGAGTTCTGACAAGCCAGGAGTCCCAAGGGCAAGGAGGGACTGTTGCGTCTGTGCTAATGAAAGCAGAAGCATTTATGATCACATGTAAATACTGACCATGGCCTGGTGTGGTGGCACACATCTGTATTCCCAGAACTCTGGGAATCTGAGGTCGAAGGATCACAAGTCCTAGCCCAGCCTGGGCAACTTAAGGACTTAGCAAGACCCTGTTTCAAAATAAAAAATAAAATAAAATAAATCAGGGCTGAACATGTGGCTCAGTGTGAAGGTCCTAGGTTCGATCTCCAGAACTGGGGAAGACTTGTACCTATGGCTAGGAACATGTTGGAGAGTTTGTGGATTTGCAGCGGCCACTTTTTCAGGGAACTTGCTTCAAAGAGTGTCTTCCCTAGCCTCAAAGGGTAAAGGCATAAAACTTATCCAAGTAGTCTACCTTTTGGGGGATACCTACTGCCTTTTATGGATCCTTCTACATTCCGCAAATATTTAAACACCATCTAGTATACCTTGGGTACTCTTCAGTATCACATAAAGAGAACACCAGCTCCACATATGGACAAATTTAAATTTGCTTAACCTTTTATTTTAATAAAGGTGCCCATCTACTCTGTATACCATAGTGCTGTGTGGCATTAAAATACTACTTAAAGGAAACAGAAGCATTTTCCTTGTAATATATTTATAACTTTCTCTAGATTTAGGGGCTTGCCATGGCTGAATAGAAAACTAAATATAAACCACATTTGTATTTTTCTTCAGAAGCCTATTGGGCATTAAAAAGGAAGGACAAGAATATGAGCTTTGTGCAAAGGCTTTCAGTGTAAATGAACAGCTGTATATAGCTCAGGGAACCAGTTTATTACTAAAAATAGAATCTCTCTAACTCTAGCAACCCAGAGCATTTAATACTCAGATTCTGCATGGGCAGAAATAATTCCAAAAAAGGGTGGATGATTAAGAAGTGGGAGTGTAGAAGTAATCAGAACTGTGGCCTCACAGCTAGGGTTGGGTATGTGCATGTTAGTGTCAATCACAAATGCTTACTACACACACCTAAGAGTTTCCTAGTCTCTAAGACAATTAGGAATCATTGTGTAACGATGAAGCTAAAGGGAAAAACAGTACATACAGGCTATTTTTAGCATGCTAAGTCAGACTGTTTTATAAAAAAGGCTAGTGAGAGTAAATAGAAAAGAAAAAAATATAAATACTTAGAAAAAAAGATGTGTAAACTTGACATGCAGCAATAGTTTACTAACGATTTGAGTTACATCCAGAAGAACTTTTAAGACATTAGTTTTAAAATGCCTATTTCTGTGTTTTATTAATACAGGTTTAATTAAGATATCTAGAGGTTTATTTCATAAGATGAATTCAAAATTTAACATATAATAAATTGATTAATTACTTAATTTGGTTAACCAGTGCTTAGGACCAAATTGTGTCTATGCCCCAAACTCATATTTAAATCTCAGACCTCGATATGCTAAGATGGGGTTTTTGGGAAATAATTGGGTTTGGAGGAGATCATGAGGTTTGGGCCTTCATGATGGAATTAGAACTCTTACAAGAGGACAAAGCAGAGTTTTTCCCTCCTTACTTTCTCTCTCCCTCTCCACCACGAGAGTACACAGGAAGAAAGGATTTGTTGGCAAGCTTGGAAAACACCCTGACCAAGAACCCAATATACCTGTACCTTACTATTGCCTTCCAGCCTCCAGAACTATGTCGAATAAATGCATGCTGTTTAAACTATTCAGTCTGTGGTATTTTATCATAGGAAACTGAGCAGGCTAGTGTAACCTGCATTGCCACATAGCGTTGAAAAAATTATATGGTTATGGCTCAGTAATCAGTCAATTAGGTACATTTATTCCTTTCTATATTCCTTTTTATTCCTTATCTAAGATTGAAATCCTTTGAAAGTGTCAACAGGTAAAGACTTCTCTCAATATATTTTCTGATCCTAATTGGCCTACACTTGATAAAATGTTTAAAGCACGTCCATCATGCATTGATTTAAAATTTTTAACTAAATGGCAAGATCTAATGTGTCAGATTTCTGCCCCATAGCAGTTGAATACTGAAAAGAGGAAGATCAGTGTTGCCAATGTTTAAACTACTCGTGGTCACACCTTTGTTTTGAAATAGTAATAGTTGGGATCTTGACAATGGAGAATGAACTGGGAAATACGTTAAGGAAATCTACCTTCCCATGTGGAAGTACCTACCTAGCATGGCATGGTAAAGCTTTAATATATTTGATTAATACCTTCCTTGCAACAATTAGGTTAACCTGAGAAATTACAAGATAACAAAAAATTTAAAAGAATAGAACCATACCCCTAGATATGTCACATATGTTGTATCATTTTTATTTGTATTTGGGGGTCAAATTATAGTGGCAGGTATTATTAAAGTATTTTGTTACTGATGGAGAATCTCAACCAAAGAACAGCTAAGAGAATAATTTATTTCTCTGCATTAGATGTTTTCTTCTAGATTTTAAAACCCTAGCTTTCCGTATCTAGAGGATTTATACCCCTCAGTCTTAAGTTCTGCAGGTACACATTTTTTTTTTTCCACAGTGCTGCAAGGTCTAGAGCCGAGGTTCAAATTCTACCCCTGTTCTCAGATGCATAGACCCAAATATGAGTAAAAACAAGGAAGCATTTCCAATACTGCATACTGTTTGGTTTTCTAGGTTTGCCTTGCCTGGGATGACTGTCAAACTGATCAGTTGTGGCTAATATATTTTAAACTTGTTCCATGTGCCCTCCCCTTCCACCACAGCTGAGATCAGTTGACATTCATTCGCACGTGCACTTGACAATTCTCTCTCTGACCAAACTCTAGCCAGGCTACTTTGACAATTTGTCTCAACTGGATCTCAACCTCAGCCTATACAGATTTGAAAAAAACACTACTGTGGCGTCTAGTAGTTCAAAGCCATATCCATAGGATGACCTTAAATTCCCTTAAATTGCCTGCCTGGGAAGACTGAAGGCTGTCTAAAGAGTATACGATTCTTTTCCAGCCAGCATCTGCAGCTAGGACCCCTGCTTCCCATCTTCTAAGGGAAGGCAAGAGCCTAACTGATGAGAGCCATTAACAAACCCAGGAGGGTTTTCTGTGGAACAAGCCCTGCCTTCTGGCTTTCTGTAATTTTTCACTTCCTTGACCATACTGAGTCCCTCCTCATCCCTCCCTAATCTTCCTTTAAAATGCCCACTACCTCTGTACAAATGAAGGCTGAGTTCAGTGCAGTAGTATATTACTGATCAAAATCTATTCTTTCCACTCTAATAGTGTTTGGGTTTGTTTATCTTCAATACTATGTACTTCCTGGCCATAGTCAGATTTTACTGAAACATCAAAATGGAAGTGACCAACAGCAAGAACAGTTCTTATCACAAGAATTAAGTTTGTGGCATAGACAAACCAGGTATTAGGCTACATTTGATTTGCAGTACAGAGGTACACAATTCTCTCTCCCATGAAAGGAAGGGTAAGTGCAATTATTACCGTTATGAGAATAACCTGGAATTGGCTCTGACTTATTAAAGAAGTCAATCATTTTCTCATTTCAGTAATGAATTATTTTCAATATACCTTGGGACTGATTAGTATATACACTATCAAACCTCATGGTTCAGAATCTGTGGTGTTTATGAGACCGCAGGGACAAAGTGACTCATTTTCAAAGCCTTGGGGAGCATATTTACGATGCGCGCTGCCCAGGGATTCCCAAGAGCTCTATGAGGGCTGGGGTGCAGCTCAGTAGTGGATCACTTGCCTCCCTCATGCTGGGTCCCACACTCAGCCTCCTCCCAAGAAGGAGGTCCATGAGTTTCGAATGCCTGGGAGACTTCTTTCAGTTTGTAAACAACCAGACAGCTAAAATCAGTTCCTTAAAAACTCCTCCCAAACACTGCAGCCCCTCGAGGAGCTGGAGGTGCAGATTAAGGCAGAAGGACAGTGCTTTGCAAGCACAACTACCACGGCCATGCCAACAGGCAGCCAGCATTTTAGAAAACATTAAATGAAAGCCATTCAATGGGAATGGGGCTGATAACACTGTGTCCTTAGAACGGCCACTCAATGCAATTGAGGGCTGGGAATCCTTCGCAGCTAATGTTAAATGCCTTGCTACCAAGAGACAGCCCATTGCTGCAAATATTTTTAGAACACACAGAAGTGAGTTTCTAGGGAGCAGAACGAAGTATGAGAGCAGGAATCCTATGTGGCTACAGATTTTTACTAGTTTCTTAGTGAGAAAGGCTAGCCAGGAAGCGAATACCAGAACTTCCCTGCACAGTATTTGCAGTTTGTTTTCTGGGTGTGGTGATGTTAGCTGTGGTTCCGCTGTTGCTGGTTGCAAGGGTACCTGAGCAGGATTGTATTGATGAACTAGTAATCTCTCCCATTTTTAATTTCACAGTGTGAATTTTGTCACTGTCAATGAAATTTTTTTTATAAAGTATTGGGTTAAAAAACCTGTTCAGATATTTTTATACAAATATCTGTACCAGATGGAATCCACTGATAAGTTCATATACAAGGCAAGAACGCTTGGAGAAGGTATCCTGATAAACACTTCTCAGTGCGTTTGGAGAAGGCTTCCTCCAGCCTGGGTGTATTTCATGCTCCCCTAGCACAAGCTGCACATTTCTAGTAGTGGTCACATACCCATTGGTTATGTTTGGCAGAGAAAGGGAAGGAAGAATATATATGAATTTCAGGAGAAATAATCAGATTGGAAGCCTTGAAAATAACTATAAAAATGAGCAAAGTAAATTAGATATCATGATATGATTGAAAAGGGGATAAAGATTTGATTGTTAGGAACAAATATTTGGGCTTTTACTCAAAGTGAATAAAAATTCCATTGAAAGAGGCTAGTAGACTCATTGCATCTATGTGAAGATTTGAGCCTGGGTCAGCATTAATTCATCAGTCTCTCTCTCTCTCTCTCTCTCTCTCTTTCTCTCTCTCCCTCTCCCTCTCTTCCTCTCCCTCCCTTCCTATTTAGACAATGAGAAATTATGCCAATAGGGAATAACCACGAACTCTACTTGGTGTTTTGTACTCAGGGCAAAGCTGTGTTTGATCTTCACTAAGATGTTGTCAATAAAGTGGTTCCATCTGCAGGGTCAGACACAAAATCTGAGTTGGCTGGAGAAGAATTTTTCTTGTACTAATACGTTCAGATATAAGAATGGCATGTGGAACAAGAATTTTGAATCTTTTTTATCAATTAGAGGTGAAGACTCCCTCGCTGTTAGCAGCAGCAGGTACTTAGCTATTTCTCTAAGACAGGTCCCACCTTACACTGTGTATCAAAAGTAGAGTTTGAATGGGAATTCCAAGGCAGGGTCATGGGCAGTTAAAAGCGGACGAATGGTCAATCATGAGAATTAATAACATCACAATGTGATTGTCCTAAAAGACATCATTAAAATAATCCTTAAAATATTTTTAGAACAAGACAGGATAAGAATATATAAAACAAAAATAAAAATATACATTCACACTTTATACACTTTATGCAATTTGTGATTAAAAGAGGATAAGATAGACCAACAAGAAAAAAAAATCCCCAACCTGCCAGTCCAGCAGAAAAGATTTTCATTTAGTGCCGGTTTTTTTTTTGAGAGCTCTCAGATTCACAGAGAGGAGGGAGACATAGAACCGAAAGAAATAGGATGATTTTGTGTTAAAGAAACATCTTCTGGGGTGGCAGTGAAGAGCTCCATTTGTTTTTCTGGTACTCGGGGACCTTGTGCTTGTGAGGTAGGCAGTGGCACCACTGAGCCAAGTCCCTGGCCAAGGGCTCCATTTTCATTGCCTTAGGGTGCAAAGACTGTTATGTTTTGGGGGTCTGGTGAAGCCTGAGTCCCTTTTCAGAATACTGTTTTAAATGTATACAGTAAAATAGAATTGTATTGGTCGGCTTTCCCATCGCTGGGACAAAATACCTGACACTTACAACCTAAAGAAGATAATTTAGGCTCATAGTTTCAGTCTATGGCCGGCTGGTTCCCAGGCAGAGCATCACGGTGGAAGTGTGCAGTGGAGCAAAGCTGCTGACTTCCTGGTGGCCAGGAAACAGCGTGGGGAAGAGCGCTGGAGAGCAATGGGCCAGGGACCAGATATGGACCCTAAGGTCACCTCCATGGCCCACCCAGCCACAGCTTGAAGTCTGCTTTCCCTGCCCACCAGGCAGCTTTTGAGACAAACAAGTTGATAATCAAGATGAACCATTACAAGGATTATGGAGAAAATTAATTATATTGAAACACTGTTATCAAAATGCATATAAAATCTAATTTTATGACAAAGCAATATGTGTATTTCTTACTGAACTAAATAACAGTATCTAGCAGAAAGTCTGAGCTGCCATAGTTTTGAAGTAGCAGTGCACCTAAGTGAGATTTGGGATGTTTTCACTGTTGTAAACATGGTATGAGAATATCTCAGGCATCTATTGATGAGAGTCTCAGGCCCTGCTCTTGGAAGTGTCACATCACATCCTTTAATAAGTAAGATGCTAAATTTCAGCTAAAGGTTAGCAGGTCAGATAGAGGTGAGTGACAATAAATACAGAAGTCAGTTTTCCTGCCCAATTTCATACACCTGCTGAGTTCTCTCCAGGAACCTTTTGTTAAGAAGCCCTGGCTGTACTCTTTCCCGTCCTGCCCAGATTCTTTTACTGGTGACTTCGGGAAAAGGAATTCCGCTCGGCTCAGCTCAGCCTCTCACGAGACTCCCCTTCATCTGTCTCACCTGTCTGCATGGTATAGCTGCCATCGTGTGACAATCTTCTTGTTGACTCTCTGTCCTGCTGGAGCAGCGTGCCACCAAAAGGAAGACCTGCCATTCATTGTCCAGCTGTGCCAGTGGTGAAGTGGGCCAATCTGTCTCTTTCCGGGGTGGGTGTTTATAGTCCTTGCTAGGGTATTAAACCATGTGCTCCAGCTTCATGGGTAATCAAGCTGTCATGTTGCTCTCCAAATGTCTTCTGTGCTTTGCCTCTTGTTTTGATTCCCATGGCATACATACCCAGGCAGCTCGAGATTGCTGCTGGAGTACTGCGATGGTTCCCATACTGTGTCATCTGGACTGTTATGAGACGGCCAGGTAGCTGTTTACTCATTTTTTCTCAATTTGTCTGGGAGGGTGTTTCTGAAAGAGATGAGCATTTGAATCTGTAGACTGAGCAAAGATCACCCTTCCCAATGTGAGTGGGCATCATGCAATCCTGTTAAAAGGCCTGATCATATCTCTTTCTGCCTGAGCTGGGATATCCATCTCCTGCATTCAGACACTGATATTCCCCCTTGTTGAGTGCTGGGCTCCAACAGGACTCACACTACTGACTTCCCTGGCTCTCAGGCCTTCAGACTTGGACTGGAATCGCATCAGTGGCTTTCCTCTTTCCTTGGGCTCCAGCTTGCAAACAACGGATTGGGGGGCTTTTCTGCCTTCATAATCATGTGAACCAATCCTTCATGATAAATCTTTTCTATCTTTATGTGTATCCTAGTGGCTCAGTTTCTCACATAAATGCACGGGCTCTGGAGACAGGGAAGTGGGGTACAAAGCCAGCCTCTGCTCCCACTTACCTGGGACTCTGGAAAAGTGTTTCTCTGTCTCAGTTTTTTCATTTATTAAATGGGAGTGATGATAGAATCCACTCTGTGGGGTTATATGAGAATTTAGTGAGTAAATTCTTGCAAAGGTCTTAGAAAAATATTAGGAACCTGAAGCATGCTTGGTAAATATTAGCTGTTATGAGTATGATTCTGAATGGAGTGCGGGGAAATGGATTGTTATTGATTGAGCCCCCAACCCTAAAAACTTGTATTAAAATACCTGGATGCCTACACGGATAAAGTGAACTAGACACCTGCCTGATCCTATCTATTTATGCTGAATAAATATAACTAGTCCGACTTTGCCCAACTTTAGGGAAACATAATCTCTGCTGACTCTGAGACATGTGTACTAATATGGCTGAGCAGCTTATTAAAACAGTGAGGCCTTAAGCACAACTCTATGAAATCGAGATTTTTATAGCCCCAAATTGACTAAATACCAGTTACTCAGTGTGATTTAACCTAATACTTCCATGATGCTTATTAAAGAGCCTCTCCTCCCGATGTCCAAGGCGTCCTCTGCCCCATTCCTTGGACCTCTCTATCCAAAAGGTCCCCAGGAATTTGCTGTGGTACCAAGTGTGTTATTGTTATTAAGGAAAAAGTGTTTATGGAGTATTTGATGACTTATATTAGTTGTTGAGAATGTGCAAGGCCCTCTTATGGTTTAGACTCCATGGTTCCTAGTTATCACTTTTTAAAAGTAGGATTCAAGGCCTACTTTGACCCACTGAGGCATCTGTGATATTTCTTAAATCTCTGTGCCGTGTCCCTATAAGTCTAATTATCTCAGCTCAGAATCATGTAGGAATTACTGTCTGGTTCTCTTAGGAGAAGCATACAGTGAGGACCGATTTAGTAGAGGCCCTAACAGAATTATCAGCGGGCACCTGGCTCCAAATGCCCGCCAGCTGCGTATAGCCTCAGAGTTGTGAAGTCCCTCTGCCCAGCAAGGGGAAGCCGACTGAATCTGGGATCATGTTATAGTGTTACTTCCTGGCACTGTGGTAGGTCATCCCATGCATACAACTTATGCGACAGCTGAGCTAACTTGGGAGAGCAGAACATGAAAGGGTAATTATTTTGGCTTTCAAGAACCACTAGGATTTGGCTCTATTTTCTTGTCTCTTCTCCAACAGGTTGTCCCATGCAGTTTTTCATTTCTGTATTTTTAGTAGAGCTTTTTCCCCCCTCCCCAAATTTCTTTCCCTTCTACAATTCACTGCTGAAATGTACAACCCAGCCAATAGGACACATTGGTCTGGAAATCTCACAAGACAGAGTTTACAACCTAACAGTGGCTGGATCACACAGGCTGCTTTCTTTATGGCATGTAGATCAGAACTTCGTTCTTCAGAAGATTGTAACAGTAGGAGGAAGAGGAATGGAGATGAAGGTGAATAGGGTCCCTGTTATGAATCAAACACTTCTGAGAACTCTGATTTGATCATTCATGGAGCCAATATGGATGTACCAGACATGTGCCAGGCACTGGAGGTACACTAGTAAGCAGGACACAAAGAGACAGTCCCTAAGCTACCTTTACATTTAGCTTTTTCTCTCCATTTATGAAACATGACTCTCATAGTGACATTGTTTGTCTTTTTTAAATTGTAGGATCATGTATATAAAAATAAATATGTACAGAAAAAGAACTAGATATTTTTGTTCTATACCAGAAAAATTTTCCCTCCAGATTAATATTGTGATCATTATTATTCACCCCTACCCAGATATACCCTGCACACTAGTTGAAAAGAGAAGGGTCATGGAAGCAAAGTGAAATAAAAGAGCCAGGGTACATGCTCCTATATTTCCCTTGTGACTTAAGATGGATTGATTTTTTTTTTTCCCACCTCTCTATGGACTTTGGTTTGTAACACCCACGATAGCACCAAGCATTTGTCACTGGGCTACAAAGGCGGTACATATGCAAGCCAGGCCACCTGCATGGAGAGGCCTGGTTAATTTTCCAGCCAGCTCGTGCAGATATGGAGAGGCCCAGACTGAACTCAGCAGCGAGCTCATGCTCAGATAAGCAAGGTCAGACGTCCCTGGGGGTGCAGACAATTACAGAAAAGCCAGCTCATTGCAGACTCACAAGAGTTTGCAATTTGCTTCTTGCTCTCCTTTGGGCTCAGGGCCAATGTTGTTCAGGAGGAAGTACAATACTCATTTGCAAAACAAAAACAAAACAAAAAGCCTGACCCTTTTGAGGGGGTGAGTAGAACAATTTTATTAATGTAAATTGTTTCAAATTTTATAGGGAAGTGGGGCTGTCATTGTTTTGCTTATTTCGTGAAGTAGGTTTTTATATATGTGATTCACCACTGCTTGTAAGCAGTTTTTTTTTTATTAATGAGAGTAATATAACTGCTATTTGATGCTGTGTGAATACATTACATATGTAGTATTCTGTAGGCGTTGGGTCCAAAGATATTTGGGGGACAGTTTCTTGGAGATGATAATGTGAGGTTAGTGTTTGGATAAGTAGGATAATTACAAAGAGTTATTCATGTTAATGCAGTAATTTCTAATTAACAGAATGACTTTCAAATAAACAATCTAGCTATGTATCTAAGGACCAATATCTTTAATTGCCCTGTGATAAACTACAAACTAAACCCACAGCAGGATAACAGATAGCAGTAAAATCTGTCAATTAAACATATATCGTTATGCCTCTCTAGCCCTGCTCACTTGTTAGAATGCTGAAAGCAGAATTTTAATGGAGAATTATTTAAAAGACATTTAAGCTCATTGGAACATATTTTTGCTTATGTAGCACTGGGTGGAAATTTTTTTTTTTTTTTTAATTCTTCAAAGCTGATCATAAAGGAACAGAGCACATACAAAAAATATTTAGGCAAAAGATTTCCTCCTTTGAAGACTTATATGTCTACAAGGAGAACTCAGCCAGGATTATCAGTTCTCAAATCAAACATTCGTTGTTCCTGTTTGTTATGCATGAACACCATGTACCAGCTAACTGTGATTACCATCTAATTAGGGCAAACTTCACTGGCAGTTAGTAAACACTTTCATCACAGTTCCATTCTTGGTCTTTTCTATCTTGCATATTATTAAATATTTTATTATAGTAAATTTGCCGAACTCTTAAATAATCTATTAAATGATTTCTAAATATTACTTTGATGTGTGTGCAGTGGAATTACCATGAATTTATACTGGAGGTGGGACCCTGAGCATATTTAAATGACTATTCAGGAAATCATAGGGTAAAGATTAAGATCCAGAGGGGAGGTGGGATGGTGATCACTATGGCTTCTCAGTGCCCGACATGTTTTTCCAAAGTCCTTCTTCTGATAGCAGCCTTTGTTCTTTTGGAGCCAACAATGCCTGTTCCATGTGAGTTGGTGGGGTGGAGGTCATAGTAGCCTGCCATATTCTGACCACAGGTGAGAGACACATGATTCTACATACCCTTTTGCGTGGCTGTGCCAATTGGTTTACAGATGAACACATAGGCCAACTTGGGTCAATCACTGCATTCCCGAAAGTTCTAAATTTGGAGTTTACTGTTTTCCTGCTGAAATTACTACACTGAGGACATGGTTGGCAGTCACTAGAGGTTATCTTAGAGAGATGCAAATTGACAAATGAACTCAACCTATGTCAAGGGAGATAAAGAACAGAGAAATTGAGATCTAAGGACATTATTTAGATCAGGACACTAGCTATGCCTAAAGCCAGTGATAATTCTAGATTTTCCAGAAATGAGATGACTTTGTAAGAGCTACTTTGAGCTGAATTTACATCATTTGAAACCCAAGGAGTCGTTATTAATACAGAGAGTTACCTGTTTCTTTAAGCAACATCCAAAGCAAACTTACCTTGGTTAGAAGCCAGAGTGTAATTACTACTTACAAATCCTACCCAAACGGGATTTTCTCCACTACGGTGGAAGGTACAGTTTGCAAGATGGTCCTATTAATTTAACAAAATGTACTGATATATGTTATTAGAAACCTCCCAAGCCAATTTATGCTGTACTTCTACACAATTTCTGCTTCAGTTAATCACTGTATTTGCAGGGTTTCTGCTCAGAGAGAATTCATTAAGTTTGTTGATCCTAACAAAGTAATATAGAAAGCAACAAAAGCACACTGAAATCAAAACAAAAGACAACACTGCCTTTCTCAGTTAGTAGTTAGAAATAAATACTCCCTCAGAACTGGCCCTGTCTTGTCTCTCTCTGTTTTTCCCACTCTTTATGATTTATTTCCTAAACTTTCTGATCTCAAGGGCTGAGTCTCAACCTCTATGCTAATTAGCATGAACACCTTCATCTTCTCTTCATGTTGTCATTTCTCAGCTTTGATCTTATTTCTAAATCTTGCTACCTCTAATC
Source organism: Heterocephalus glaber (assembly GCF_000247695.1). Next base: position 1,075,023 of record NW_004624843.1, on the reverse strand, counting down.
CATGTTCTTACCTCTCCTTTTGGGAGATGCCTATTTAACTACTATTCATAGGGTCTAATTCCTCCTAGACCAACCTATACTCCAGGATGCTTCCTTCCCTTATACTGACTTTAAATTTCCTCCCATCCCCAATCTGGTCTATCATCTCTAGAATATGATACTATAGTCATTAAGGAAGCCTTTCCCAAATAGGACTCTGAAAAATAAAATTCAATGATTCATTTTTGTCTTGTTTCCTTCTTTGAAAAAATGCAGCTGTCTCTGGGAGAAGTGGCACAGGAAGTCTTATTAATAATTTCTTTATTTTGGGAAACAAAGGTAAACAAACAGGTGTGGTTGCCCCACCACACCTTGACCCACCATACCTACTGTGTGGTCTCCCTGTGGGTGGTAGCAATAAGCACTGGGAAATTGACCCCTCTCCAGGGAGGGAGGAATCCTGATAAGTCTCAGTGAATCCTGATAATCTTCCTCTTATCAGCAGCAACTGGTTTAAGAACTCAGACAGAGCCTGACATTCCATGTGTGACAGCACAGGCATAAATGACATGTGTTGGTCCCAACAGAGAATAGTAGAGAAGGCTTTGATTCCATAGGAGGTGGGGGAAGGATCTTTCTCTTCTCTCCTTTCCCATCCCAAGTCCCTTGCTGCTCCTTGGACAAGAACAAGGAAGCCTTGGGCCTTATTATACAGAACTGTTTTATAACCACACATAAACTCACCTTAAGATGAAGCTGAAGTTGTGTTTAACAGAGCAGAACGATAGTATGAATGTTGAGTGTTTCATGACATTGTTCATTCACTGGATCATGCAAGGCCTATCCAGACTTCCAGATAAGCGAGGCATGCATTCTGTGTGGTTTAAAACCCTTAGATTAAAAAGCCTAATGTAAGCAACACATTGGGTTTATTAGCATTCTTTTCTGGGATCAAGTTTTGAGTACAGGAGAATAAATAAAGGGGAAAAAACGGAAACGAGAAACATTTCTCAGAGAAGGAATGGATAGGATAAGTTCAGGGAAAGGGGGTTAGAGATATTAGAAAAATGCACCTTTTATATTTAAAAACATGCCTGAGAGTTGGGCCTCTATCCAAGTATGCTGGAGCTAGGGTTATTCTTTCCATTATGGATAAAGGCTCTTTTCTGACATTTCCCTTAAAATCCTCCGTATGGTACTATAGTGATGCAGAGATGTCTATGTTTCCAGGCAAAGATCATTAGATTGGGTCTCAGGTACAGTAAATAACAGTAAGAGCCCAGCATCAACATTTGTGAATCACTTTCCACTTTACAAGGGGCCACGGCCACCTGATTTCATTTGAGCCTTGGAACGCACTCTGGAGTCAGTTGTTATCATCTGCCTTGTACAGATGCAGCCACTGAAACTCAAGGAGATGAAAGCAATGGCACAGAGCCCTGCCGCTTGTGCTACCAAAGCCAAGACCCACTTCAGAGCCGGAACTCGGAGGCCCTCACTGCCTCTACCACCCAAGCTGCCTCTCTGCTGTTCCACAATAGCTTCCACTCTTTTCTGGCTGGGGGTGTCTTCCTTACATTCAAAACCAGTTTTCCTTATTGGCATCTCTTTGGAAAGGCAGCCCCAGGGCCTTCCTTATCGGTTGTGGTTTTTACATTTCTCTTACCAAGAAATGGGCTTTACTTCTTGGCATCGAATCCCCTTCCTTGTCCACAACCTCTACTTCTTTACTTCACTAGGCTTCCTGTTGGTTTTGAGTTATGAATACTCTGGGTCGACAAGGGGAGTCAATTTCTGCATTTGATTTGAAGGAAACTCAACTGAACAAATTCTACATAAAGGTGAACTTAGTGGGCCATCACAGCTTAAGTAATTCCCAGGAAATGTGATGAAACTGTAGAATGGGTATCCTTAATCCTGAATCATATGAGCTGAGGGTAAATATGCTCTTTGGTTTTTAATAACACCTGTGAGTCTATTGATGTTTCACCACAAATATGGAAAAAAGAAAAAAGGGAAAGAAAATGAAAAGGAGCGGAGACAGTAAAAGAAGAAGCAGCAAGGGAGAGAAAGAAAAACTATTAGGAGTCAAAGTGTGAATATATATGCGACAATTTTCTTTTCAGGACATGTTTGTGATATATAATAAATGTACTCATCCTGGGGAACCGGTCCATATACATATCACATCTTGATCCTTTCTACTTCCCCTTTCCTGCTCCTTTCCCATCTCCCTCATCTCCAAAACCACTTCCATCTTCATAGAAGCAATAATTTTCTGATCTAAAGTTTCTCACCCACTTTTGAGTTGATTTAGACATTACTTAGGAAACACAGTCAGCTGTTTGGATGCAGTCCTTGAGTAACACTGACTGCACAAAATCAGCACCTTCTGTGATGGGGTCATACTGACTCAGCACTGGACGAAGTGGCAGATGTAATCAAGAACCCACTGAGGTACAAGCCCAGCTCATTTGCTCCCTGTTAATGCCTCATACATTTATTTATTGAATCTCATCCATAGATTATGGGCAAATAACAAAATTCTCTCCATCATTTCCTTATGTTGCATGCTTTTCCTTCTTTCTGTAAGTCCTTACAAATTTCTGTGGGAAGCAGAGGTTAGGAAGTTATAGGTCAAATATTGTTTTAATCACTTGTCCCTGTGTACATTTCCATTTTTGAACTTCAGAAATGTTTCTTCCTCATTTAGTGAGTCATGCCATTTTTTCTTGCCATTGCATGCTGGGGTTTTTATTTTCTTCTGTCTTGTAAGTATTATCATTTAGCCAAGGTGAAATTTGGATGGAGGTTGGAACATGTCAATGAGGGATCATTAGATCAAGAGAATTTTCAATTACATTTGACCTAGACTGGCCCTTCTCTGTTGCCTGGGATCTCTTTGACTCCTCTGACATAGTAGATGTGGGTGCGGGGGTGTCTATATGCAAGGAGAATGATAGAGTGAGTTTCTTATGTACTTCCACTTTTACAACCAGGTGGCAGGTGATTTGTTTAAAGCATTGATGAACAAGAGAGGGGAACTGCAAAAGGGAACATTTGACCTTATTTTTACTTTTAGGATAAAGATAATCCTTGGAATCCAGGAATGTGAAATTAAACCGTTTAATGACAGTGTATCTGATTAGTTTCACTAGTAGAACTGTGAGATTTACAGAGAAAAATTGATAGATTTGTACAAATCATAATTATTACATGCAAAAGATAATACAAGAGTTCAAGGAAATCAAATGGGAGAATTATTGTATAAATAACCGTGGAAAGATATCTGTAAAGATGAAACATATAAGGTGCAGTTATCATGCTGTAATTCTGTATAGTAAAACACGTTCACGACAGCAGACTCCATGGAGTATACACCCTAAGAGCTCTTTCTCCATATTGGTCTGGGGGAAGCTGGTAACTGAAACAAAGACATAAATTGTGCAATTGTTGTGAATTTGCATTCAAGCAATGGAAGGTTTTTAATGTCTTTTTGGTTTTTTTCTTTTCTTTTGGACTTTGTGATTTATTCCTACTTCATGGCTGCTGCATACATTTACATGGGATAGCTCAATGGTGTGCGCTTTTAATTTTTTTTCTTTTTCCACTCATTATTATTCTGTCCAATCCAAAGTGAAGCTCAGAGGAGGGCCGGATATTATTAGCAAATCACAGTTAGGACAAAGGACAGGAGCAAGCTGAGCTGCTGCCTCTTGCTATTTCCAGTTTTTCTCTCTTGAGCCTTCAAATCTATGAGTATTTGGCAATGCTAGAGACAAAGGGAGGTCATCCTTTGAAATCCTATTTCAGAAAGAATTATAGACATAGTAGCTATGGCAATAGTCACTGTTACTTAGCCCACAATATTATATCCATTATCTTTCTTAAGCCTTTCAATAACCCAGGAAGGAAAGTAATATTATTGCATCTGACAGGTGAGAAAAAGGAGATACATAAAAAGTTAGGTAATGAGCTCAAAGTCACATAGTTCATGAGAGGAAGTGTCAGGACTTAAACCAGATTTGTCTCTCTGCAAAGCCTGTGCTTTTGTTACTCTACTGAGTGCCTTTTAAAAGCAAGGACTTGAGAAGGTAGGGATAAGATGGGAGTGCCTAAAGGATTTCTCTACACTTGTCACATTCTCACTCCATTGCATTTCCCCCTTGCTTTTCTATCCACGACACTAAACAGAAAACAATGGAGGAACCAAAGGAGAGACACTAGTTACCACCAATTCAGAAAATAATTTGTCTCCTAAAGTAGACTTTAGAACACCATTCTGCCATGTTGCCACATTCTAAACTCAAAGAATTCACTCTTTCAATGGAACCAATGTCAAGAGAAGTATTCAGACAGAATTTCCACTGAAATGTATATAAATCTTATTTTGGAATTTAGGGTACAAAAGACTCATCAATTATTTGCATCTCAGTCTTTGTTGGTTTGAGCAAGTGGTTCTCCAACCTTGGTATGAAAAAAGACTCATCCAGAGGCTGACTCTGTTCATGCTTATTAGTTGTGTATCTCACAACTTTTCCATTGCTGGGACACAATATATGATACCCACAGCTGAAAGGAGGACAGGTTTAATTTGCCTCATGGTTTCAGAAGATTGAGTCCATGGTCATCTGGGTTCCAGGCAGAAGACCATGGCAGAGCAAAGCTGCCTAGTCCATGGCAGCCAGAAGCTGAGCAGGGCAAAAGCACCAGAGATATATTACCCAAAGTTACATCTCCATGACCCACCCAGGTACACTCAGAAGTATACTTTACTAATCTCTTTGGCAGCTCCCAAGCCAATCAAGTAAACAATTAAGCTTAACTGGCAAGGATTTATGTGGGTGTCAGAACTAAAAAGAAACCAGGCCAGAAAAATGACAGGGATAAGGCAGCTCTAGGGGTCTTTGGAGAAGAATCTAATCTTCTTGTCTTTACATTCAAGTTGGTGAGCTCATTTAGTGCCAAGGTTTTAAGCAACTATTTATGATATTCAAAATTCCAAGACAGATTCAAGTTTCCTGTCCCTCCACACAACACCCTCTTGACTGTGGTGGGACTATGATTACGATGGGATGTCACTTCTGTGATTGGGTCACTAATCAGTTGACCTTGAGTTAATCAAAAGGGTGATCTGACTGGATTTACCTGATCTAATTTGCTTAGTTCTTCAAAGAGGGACTGAGTTCTTTCTAAAGTGAAAGATTCTAGGAGGAAGAGGCATTCTTGCTGTCCTTGAAGAAGAAAAGAGTTATGTTGTAGAAAAGGTATGAAACTATGGACTTCTAGGAGTGGTGAGTGACCCCTAACCAATAGCCACCAAGAAAATGGAAACATTGGTCCTACAGCTGTAAGAAACTGCACTTGGCCATTAACCAGTGGGCTTGGATGAAGACCAAAATTTTGCAACATTCCTGGCTAACACTTTGATTTTGGTCTGTGAAAATCCAAGTATACAAACCAGCCATGGCGTACTGGGCTGCTGACCTACAGATCCATGACATAGTGGGTACTTCTATAATGTTCAGTTTGTGGTGATTTTTTATGCAATAGTAGAAAAGTAATGTATCATCTACATACTGATGGCTTCACAATTTAGATTTCTTTCTTTCTTTTTTTTTGAGACAGGACCTCACTATGTAGCCCAGGCTGGCCATGAACTGACTACGTAACCCAGGCTGGCCTCGAACTCATGGCAATCCTCCTGCTTCAGCCTCCCAAGTGCTGCAATTACAGGTGTGCACCACCATACCAGATTTCTCCTCTAGATCTCTCTCCTGAACTTCAGCCTGCTATCCAACTGCCTATTTGATATCTTTATCTGGAGGTCAAATAGACATCAGAAACTTAACATGTCTCCAGCAGACTCCCCACTTTTCCCTTCTTCTACCTTTCTCTTCTACCCTTTTATCTGAAAGACAACAGCTGTACACTTATAATTGCCTAATTCAAAAACTTAAATCATGTTTCATGTTCAACCCATCAGCAAGCGGATGGCTCAAGTCCTTTAACTGTAATTTCAAAATATTTCCAGAATTTATCACCTTTCACTAAATTCTCTGCCATTTCTCTGATCTCTGTCATCATGGTGTTTCACACAGAATAATTTAATAGCTTCTACCTGGCCTTCCAATTCTGTCATGGCTGGCTTGTAGTCTGTTTTCAACATACCCATCAGACTGGTGCTGTTAAACAAAAGATAGATCTGGTCTTTTATCTCCTTAGCACTTTCAGTGGCTCTTTGGTAGACTGGGTTAGTAGTCCTGAGACTCCATTTCTTCCATAGGAGGTCAAACATGCTGGCCCATTCCTAGACCTTGATGTTCCTTTGGACTTGCTTTGAGCAAGTGGCCAGAAGTAGAGAAAGAAACACTTACAGTTGTATACCTCAGAAAGGCTCTGCTTGTTTGTTTTGAAGCAACAGCTGGTTGAACCTGTCATTTTCTGCACTTCGACTGCATTGGCTCCTTTAATCTTCCTTCACGTTGGTAGGCCTGCTCCCACTCAGGCATTTGCATTTGTTCCCTCTGCTGGAATCTGTCTCTCTTCATAACATGGCTTTCTCCACCACTTTCAGGTTTTCATTCAATGTCTAGTGAAAACAGTAAGGTCAGTTTGCAGTTACAAAGTGACCTCCCTTCCCTAGCCCCTTTCCTTGCTCTGTTTTTCTTTACAGTTCTTAGGACTGCACCGCATAGTTTATTTTCCTTTTTTATTGTTTGTCTTCTACCTGCTCACAGTGTTAGCTTCTTTCACTAGAGATTTTTGCCTGATTGGTTTACTCCTGAGTCCCAAGTTCCTGTGATAATGTTCAGAAGAATTTATTGAATAAATCCAGCCATCAATAAATGAATTTCTGGTGGCTTTTTTCAAAGTGCCACTTATTGGGCCCGAGATTTAGCTCAGTGTTTCCTCCACCTGCCTAGAAAACTCAAGGTCCCGAGTTCAATCCCCAGTACCAAACCAAACCAAACCAAACAAAAAAAACAAAGTGCCACTTATTGTTCTCTCTCTCATTTGATAACACTATGCCCATGAATCAATCAATATCGCAGGAAAGATGCGGCCTGGCTTGGAAATAGCCCTGTCCCTTGGCCACTGTTGGGCAAGACATCTTCCTTTCCAGCCCTCCCCAGGGGAGGGGAATTCCTGCAGAGCAACTGGGCATGCTCTGACTAACCAAGGGGGATTGACTGGCAAAGAGCTGGGGGGATTGGGGCATGACCTGGCCCCATTTGATATGGTGCTCTAGAACAGGTCCTACCTGGGTGTGTCTGCAGCTCACATGTAGAGAAAAACTAGATGAAAAAAAATCCTTTGAGAAGCTCAAGGAAGAGCTGGGAAACTGGACCCTGTCTTTATACACAAAACGAAGAAGAGACACCACAGGAAGCTCTTAGACGAACTGAGCCCTGGGGGTTAGGGTGGAAGAGCCTTCCCAAGTTGCTGTCCTCTGGAACCTGGGAGCGAGCACTTCACCAACCCGCTGGCCTTTTCCCCACCAGAGCTGCTGTCCCAGGCCTCAGAGACCCACTGGGGGCCCTGCCCCTGCTTCCCAGCGAGGAGGCCAAATGGATCAGGGGAGCTCTCTCTCTGCTTCCAGGGCTGCACATGGGTGACGCATTCCTGGCCTCTGGGGTGGGGGGCCCAGCAGCAGCACATTCTCATTGCTGTCCATGGTGTTCAGTGCACTGTGGTTGCCTTGAACTTCAGCTGTACCATGTAAGTGACAGACTTCTGTGTCAGCCCCTGGCCTATCGCCTGTGGATGTGGCAAAGAGCAGTCTGAGCAATAGACACCAAGTACCTGCTGTATGTGGCTTGCACTTGGAACAGATTGTAAGCTGGAAATTACGCTTCCAGAAAAGGAAATGAGAGTTTTTCTAGGTAAAGTGACTCAGTAGTTTGCAGAGCTTGACTTCCTTCCTCACTAATCCCTCTGCCATTGTGGTATGAACGCCAGCTTGGGTTATGTCCATCATGAAGCTTCACACAGTAAGAGACACTAGTCCCTTGTGTTCCAGAAACTTATTACCAGCTCATCCTCACTGTAGCTGTCACTCAGCTATCCATCTTCAACAATTCCCATTCAATGGCAAAAAATACAATTCTCATCTAGAGAAGTCATGGGAAATTGGTCAAGGAGATAAAATTCTGTGAGTAACTGAACTTTTTAGAGATAGTTTTTATTTAAATTCATTAATTTATTCTGCATTTAGATAATGTGTTTATTGACTTGTTGGGTTCTTGTATTTTTTTTTTTTTAACCTTCTGGCATTGGTTTAAGGGCATTTAATGTGGTATTTATAATTCCAGTGCCCTAGCTATTTCTAAGTCCGGGAAAGTAGGTTTGAAGAGTCAATCTTTGAATAATAGCCATAGTAATCCTCCTCCTCCTCCTCCTCCTCCTCCTCCTCCTTCTCATAGCAGTAATATGATAATTATAACAATGCTGGCAGTAACTGTTTTGGAGAATTTATCATGTGTACTGGAGAGTGCTAGGCACATATGTCATTTAACTTTTCAAATCTCTGATTCTTCCCCTATTAGTCAAACGGAGGTTCATTTAGGGAATGCTGGTTTTGATATCAGATGAATGCAGGTATGAACCCCATCTGTGCCACCCAACTGGCTTTGTAACAGTGGCCTGGGTACTTAAACCTCCTTAGAAAGTGTTGCTAGCAATCCCTATCTTATAAGACTTGTGTGAAACTAAAATAAAATGCAGTGCTATATGGAAAATACTAGGTATGGAGTCACATAATCTCTCTGAATAGGCATCGGCTCTGAATAATGATAATAAACTTATCAAATGCTACACATACCAAAGGTCCTTATCTGGTTGAATAAACAAACAGGGGTGGGACAAAATCAGGGCTCAAGGAGACAAGGCCCACCTTTTGATTATGATTCATAACAGCAATTTGCTAACCATGAACAAATGGGAAGATCAGAGGAACTTACATAGATGCTGCCCTTTACTTCATCCCCAAATTTAAGACCGGCTGACCACAAGTTATTACCTTTAAACACTTCATTACTTCTCACTGAAGTTTCAGTTTCTGAGTTGTGCAAGGACCATCAATAAAAGGCAGAGTTCATGGGAGGTGGTTGGAGATAGGAAAGACAACCTTTAAAAAAATGCTTGGCCCAAGATAATTATAAACACTGGAGAATAATAGAGGTGAATTAGCATCCTAATCTATGGGAGCGATGGAATGGTGGCGTTTTTCCCACAGGACTGACATGTACATGTATTTTGGCATTCTCAGTTGCTCCCCACTTTCTGTACAATGGAGTCAACGTGGTTGATTTATTGAATCACAGCCTTTGGAGAGTTTTCCTCTGAATTTTAAACCAGGGCAGAGAATGGAGGGTGGGGAGAGGGAGGAAAAATAAGGGAAAAAGAAAAAAAGGAAAAAGAAAAGAGAAAGGGAGAGGAAAAAGTAGAAAAAATACTCAGTGTGCTGTTATTAGAGGCTTAGAATTAAAAAGTTTCACTTTGTTCCCATTAAATAAAAGTTGAAAGTATTTTGAGTTTTAAGGACATCATTGAAAATAGTTCAAATGTGTTTACTCCATCGGTGAGCCTTCTCTGATTAACCAGGGGCCAATACTTTATTGAGTATTTATTGTGTGTCTTGCTTTGAGTCAAATGCTGGGCTGGTTTGTGGGGACTTATCAGTGCATGTGTGTGTTCCCCCAGCACTTGTGATCTGGTTGGGGGCATATAAAATTAGAGAATTAGATACAGTACAATCAGGAAGCAAAATTTATAGACAGTTCATCTTCATTCTACAGGTTTCTAGAAAGACAATAAAAAGAATGTCTCTGTCACATACCTCTGGGAGGCTCTGCATACTTCTTCCAGGACCATCAATGTGCATTTTAGCAGGTGAGAATCTCCCTCTTTCAGTAAAGCAACTGTCTTAGCCTGGTTTCTCTTGAAAGCAGAGAGTATCACAGGCTGTGTGTGGGGAGTTTATCAGCAACTGTGACTCTTGAGAAGGGAGCAAGGAGCAAAGGGGGTTGAGAAAGATGACACAGGATGTGTCCCTCAGTCAGCCACCACAAAGGGCATGTGGTACTATTCCACTTCCAAGGACTTTGCCTGGAAAATGCAACCAAATCATGGGAAGCCAGGGAAGAAATTTCAGAAAGCACCAGCAAAGACTTGGAAATTATTATTTAAGCCTCTTATGCCCTATCAATGTCTCAGGATTGTCCAGCCAGGAGATGAAAGGTAGAGTGTTTACACACTGGATCCTCAAGTGCCCTAGTCTTGGGGGACCCTTGTGTGTATGAATTCCCTTCCCTGAGGGCTGGTGCTTCTCTGAGTTTGCTGAGCAGTTTGTGGGCAAGGATTAGGCTCCCATGTGAGAGAAGCCTCAGGTGGGTGGAGAGGCTCCAGGCACTGGGCCAAGGCGAAACCTTGCTAGCTGGCTCCTGAGTGGCCTGGTTAAAGCCTCACGCATGGAGACTCATCAACCAGTGGCTGGAGGAAGAGGTGGCTCAAGAGCATCCCTGAGCTGTGCTCAAGTGCGGCCCACACAGACACCTATTTAAGCTTTAGGGTTTCTTACTATCTGCCATCCCATGGAATTATTTATTATTTGCTGAATACCTTTTGGTAGACACAGGAATTTTTTCTCTGAAATGATGAGCAAACAAGTTCATAAAACATCAGCCATGGCTCTCTAGGGGTTCAAACAATGTTTTTCACATCTCTTTATTTCCCTCTGATTTTGCCCCGCTTCACTATATTTTAGTTTCATTCTCTCCCAGGCTCCTTTTCCATATGACAGGAAAGGTGGATTCTGGTTATTGCTCTTGTTCATTTGTGTCAAGCTTTCCTCCTTTTGTTCCTGGACACACAGTTAGACTTGCTCCTAAGCTTCTCTTGCAATTAGATGTGAGCCTGTGAGGCTTTCTGACTGAGGGAAGTAGCAGAATTGATGCATACCATCCTCCCAGTGGGTCGTTTGACCACCCCCTGGGCTAGTCAGAACTTCCAGGAGGTTAGAGGAGGTGAGGAGTTAATCCCCACCAGAAATATGTGGGCCATGAATAAGGGATAGTTTATAAAATACAGACCAATGAGACGGGGGTGGGGGGAGGGAAGACGCCACATGATTGTTACAGTATCATAAACCAGGTATCAGGGTGTGGGATTCCAGCTGTGGCTTTACCATAACTCACATATGTAGTAGTCCTGGGTGTGCCACCTGACTATTCTGGGCCTTCATTGCTTCCTTGGCACAATCAGGGGACTGTTTACATGGCTTCTCATAATTTTTTCAACTTTTGAGGTTATTTGGTAATAAAATGATAAAAAATTAAACTGGAGCAATTCTACTTCTCTAATAGGGACTGAGTGGTCCTTTGAGGGTCCTGCTGCCCTTCCACTTTTACAAATGTCGAAGGAAACAATGGCTGCGGTCACTTGTCCTTGGCACTGCCATGCTATAGCTGTGGAAGGTGAAAGTCAAAGTGCTGGGGTCACCCCCACACAGCAAAGAGGCAGAGCCTAGGTAGATCCTTGGCAGGCTCTGCATCCACGGAGCTCAGGTAACCCACCAGTCTGCCCTATGCTTGGCAGGGGTATTCTGAGCAGAGGAAAAAGGGAATGTTCATGTCAGGGCTGTTTCCCTGTGGGTGGTCTCCCTAGTAGCCCTGTCTCAAAGATCCCTAACTTTCCCCCTAAAGAGTGTACAGCAGAAAGGAACAGTTGCCCTGCTCTCTCGATGGGTGTGTAGCCACAAAGGAGACTGAGTCCAGACAGAGACGGCAGAGGTGGTCAGTCCAATGGTGGGCAGTCATACATCCACGTGTGTGGCCATCCAGGCAGAACTGAGACAAAGGGTCCTAAAGAGAAGACAGTGAAGCAGGAAGGCTGTTTGAGGAGCACACCATGTACCTTGCAGGGGACAGAGGTGAGAAATGGCATTTATCCAGATGTATAGGGAAATTAGCAAACGACTAAAAGTTATCAGTAATGACCTAATACCGAGTTACTTTAGAAGCATATGAAAGTTCTTAGAAGCCACCCTAAGAATATAGCAGAATATAACAAAAGAAGCAATGGGTGAAAAGAATTAGGTTGAGAGGTAGATGTTCTATCGGGGGGTACTGGTTAGATGGCATTTGTCCTATTTCTGGGAGGATACATTTGTGGTCATAGGAAGTACAGTTGGGTGTATTTTTAAAGTGAATTATTTTAATGAGATCTGTTTAGTTTTCTTGTGCTAATTCCTTTTTGAGGCAAGTCCTTCTTAAAGACCCCAATCAGTTACTAGCTCTATATTTGGGAAGAGGAGCAGTGTCCCTTTGAAACTGAGCAGAATCTCTGTGGAGTACGAAGACTCCAGGGTAGAGCTCAGACATATGAGGGGGACCAAGTCATGTCTTTGGAGAGGGATAACATTGAGAAAAGATCTAGATTCTGTTCTAAGTTCAGTAAAAAAATGACCCAATGTTCTCGGAGCAGAGTCAACATACTGAAACTATTGTCACAGTAACAGTCCTATAGAGGTGTCTCTGAGTTGGTGGGAGAGGGTGTGGTGTGAAAGGGAACATACAAGGAGAACTGTGTTCGCTGAAAATGTCCAAATCACTGCTTCCTCCCTTAACTCACCAGGCATTTGCTGAGCACTTGCTATGTGCCAGGCCTGGTACTTGTCCCTGGAGTACAGTGATTGGTACCTGTCCATCCTTACTTTCAGGGGGGTAGGAACAAAACAAGCAAATGTCAGCTGGTGATGAAGAAATAATCAGATTAATGAAATTGAATGGGATGAGGGGCAGGTGAAGGCAGGGGACTTTGGGGAAACTTGAAAGATGACAAGGAGCCAGCCATTCATGGAACCGAGTGTTTCAGGCAGTGGGGATGCCAATTGCAAAGGCCCTCAGGGAGGAAGGAACTGGCATGCTCTATGACCTGAAAGGAGGCCAGAGATGACGAAGCAATAATGAACAGAGTTAGAGAGCCAGGAAGTGAGCTGGTTATCTGGAGCAGGATTTCTGAACCTCAGCACTGCTATTGCCGTGTAGGGTCAGAAAGTGTTCCGGTACTGGGGGCTGCCCTGGGTTTTGCAGGATATTTCTCAGCATCCCAGCCCTCTCCCCACTAGATGCCAGTAGTTCCCCTAAGCTGTGAGGGTCAAAGATGATCTAGGGGGTTGAGATTGACTGCTTGCGCTGGGCCAAGTTGGCACATGAGTGCCTGGCTATTTTCCTGAATGCTTCCGTGACGATATTTTAAAGGTGGGATTGGCTTTTAAATCAGTCTACTCCATTGGTTTTGTGTCTCAGAATTCCTCTCACTCTCTCCTCCCTTCCTTTTCTTTCCCTCCCCATTGGCTCTGTTTCTTCCGAGAATGCTGGCTACCACCGGCATTGCTTCTTCATTCTCCTCCCTTTGATTCCAAACCAAGCTGCCCAGGCAGTAGGCTCCATGTTGGGGTGATAAGAGGGATGGCTAGGCCACGACAGAGCCTCAGGAGCATCGCAGAGGACACGTGTTTTGGCAGGGAGGGCAATGTTCTTGTCCGCAGTGCCTTACTGGAGGAGGATAGAGAGGCAGCAGAAGGAGGAGTGGGCAGAGAAGCTCCTCGCCGGTGCACCTGCGATCACCCTGGGGGGAACTCCTGTTTATAAACAGGATTTTCAGGAGGCTGAAATGAGAAGGTGACAGTCAGGAAAATAGGATCACCACTTGTGTGGTGCTCTGTGATCTCCCAGGCTGATGTCAGGGGACCGGGGGGTAGTTAGAGGAGAAATAGTTCAGTTTGGGTGTAACTGAACTATCTTGGGTCCCAGCATGGGGCACAGCTAAGAACAGACCTTCTGCTTATACCTGACTCTACATAACAAAAACAGAACCTCAGAAGGGTGCTTCACACACATGGTATCTTCCCTGCTCTGTTTTCTACTCTTGGAACATGGAAAGAGCTTATATTTGGCTTGTGTTGCCAAATGAAGATGCCTGACTTTTAATGGACAAAACTAAAAAGACACATCATTTTACTGAGTGTCCAGAAGTTGAATTCTCCCCCAAGAGAGGGCAGTGGAAAGAGGGAAAGTGGCTTCTTCTCTATTTCCTGCAAGGAAAACACACAGGTTTGCAATTGAGGGGGAGAGATGGAAGAGAAGTTTCTTTTTATAGGTGCTGGTTTTGGTGCTGGTTTTGGACTGAGCTCCAGCAGTCACCACAGGATCCATCCAGTCTTCTCAGTAAACTCATTGTGACCTGGCCTTAACAGGATGCTTGGCAGCCTCTACCCCTAGGATGTTGCTGACACTACGTGAAATCCTTCTTTAGAGCAAGTCAGCAACATATCCCATGTCTTTTGGGTGATAGGTTCTTTTATATAAGCAAAAGGCCCTTTCTGCATAGTGTTGAATTTCCCAGCAGCTATGACCAGGGATTAGATGGAGGCAGAAATATTTGAGAGAGGGAGAGGGAGAGGGAGAGAGAGAGACAGAGAGGGCGTTTAACAGCACTGAGTAATGCACAACTTGGCTTAGTCATGCCCTTCAAGTATTTGTGGAAAGCAAATAAGACCATGGGTAATTGCAAATAAATGTGTTGATTTTTTACACATTGGGATAACTCAAGTGAAAATGAATCTCCTTGAACATTTTAACCTCAATTCAGTTCATATTATAAGAAATGCATATGCACATAAATACACACACACACACACACACACACACACACACACACATGCACTCACATTTATGTTTTTGGTTTGCTTTGCTTTCTCTGTGGCTTTAGCTTTTCAAACCTGACATTACGTAAGGACATAAAAGCTTTTCTTCAAAATTATCTAGCTTATAATGTGAATGTAAAATCTACAAAATGTACTGTGTCAACCGATCGGTAATTAAGTAGATGCATCTTTTAGCATTTTGGCCTTTGGTTGGCTGGCAGGCTGGTCCGGTATTTTGATAATCATTAGAGGTGACTCGTCCCTATCAATGACCTGTGGCTGCTTAAGGGCAACCTGCCTGTTGATAATGGCTGCTCATGCTGGGCAATGCATAGATAATATTGCAATGTCCAACTCTAAAACCTCTCCTTTCTCATGTATTATTCTCAGATGCATCAATATCTAACATTGTGCTTAGCAACTGCCAATCTGGTTTATTAAATGGTCAGTATGGTAAGACCAATCCAGACCTTCAAAGAAACTTGGGACCTCAAACTCTAATGTGTACTTTGATATCATCCAGGCCTGTTCATTTCAGGCTTTTATTCAAATAGAAGGCATAGTTTTGCCAAACATTAGCAAAAGTTGATATCCTTTAATGAGGGAGTGTTTATAATGGAAAAAAAACCTTTGTTCTTTGTGCTCAAGAGACCTTGGTTAAACTCAAAAGGTTTTGAAGAGATCACTCAATTTATCCTGAGTTTCAGTTTC
This sequence comes from Heterocephalus glaber, assembly GCF_000247695.1. The sequence goes on along the minus strand of NW_004624843.1, from coordinate 1,059,623 downwards.
CTTATTTGTAAAGTGGGGAAAATAATAATTTGTTGTAACTCATACATCTGGTTGGTGTGCTAGTCAGAAGCAATAATATGAGCAAAAGTGACCTGCAAATTTCAAAACATCAGGCACATATAAGATGGCATTTAGTAACAATTTTTGAGCACTTCCTGTGTGGTAGCATCCACTCTTTGCTGCCCCTCAAGTTTAATAACCAATGCAGAATATAACACGATAACAAGGCCCCTGCCATCAAGATTACACAAGAGAAGCTCACGAAATTAGTAGGAACTAAAATTACCTGGCCCCATATAGGAGGCAATGAGGATTTTAACTAGCTTCACCAAGATTTAAAGAGTATTGATTGAATTTTTGCATATTGGATTGAGTTCTGTCTTTGAGTCAACTGGTAAGGTTGACACATTTAATCTTCATTAAAATAGAACTCCTGGGTTGGGAATGTAGCTCAGTGGTAGAGCACTTGTTTCGCATGGGTTCAATCCTCAGCAACCCCCCTCAAAATAACTCTTCTCAAATGATGGTAATAATCCATACTCATTTAAACAAGACTATACAATTTGAAAAAGTAGAAATTACAAGTTCTTGACATGACCTGGATTTGAACCTCAGCCCTGCTCTCCTAACTATGTAGTCTTTTGGCTGTCTCTTTATCATTAAAGAAGGTTAATAAATATGACATCTTGTAACAATGAAGAGAAAAGCAATTTAAAATATCAAGGATAATACTTGTTAGATCATTAATAATTTTTCTCCTTTCACTTTTAAACTTAATTTGAGTAGAATTAATTTTGCATGTAAGAGAGGATCTGAAAAATACCAATTTTTCTGTAAATATGTACTTACTCATTTCCGGTTCCATTTGTTCCTGAGAAAGGCGTCCAGCTCTAGGGCCTTCCTTGTCGTGTTACAGACTGTCTCACAGACTCTTTGGATGGTTGATCATGAGCTCTGGGGAAATCTCTGGGCCCTAAATTATCTTGGCTGTTGTACATTTTGTCAGAAAAGGTGCCTTAAAAAAACCATTTTTGTTTGTTGGATAACTTTCACCTCTAACCACAGTGATGTCCCTGTGGGCACAAGCATAGTAAACTGTCTTTTCTGAGTATTTAATGATTGGAGCAATCAAAATAAGTAAAGAGTGAAGTTTCACTTTCATTAGTGTACAGGAATAGTTTAATTGTAAATTAAGGAAAGGGGATTTGCCAGTTGGCAAAGACACAGAGAAGGTTTTATCTTTCATTGATTTCTCAAGTATTGTGACGCAGGGCGTGTCAGGTGAAACAACTTCTACACTTGCGAAAATAGATTCTGTTTGCTCCCCAGTTAAAGAAGCAGGTCCCAAAGAGCAGTGGGTGGTAAAAGTGTTTCTTGCAGCTCTTCTGGGGGTTCGAATGGATAACATGGTGACACATGAAAAGCAATGTCCTTTGTTTCTGAAGGATGATGAGACAGAGCCTGGACTTTGGTGTCATCAGCCAATTTCGTTGTCTTCTGTGACCTAGGGGAGCTGGCAAGATTCTCAGAGGCTCAGTCTCCATCTCTGAGTGCAGCCTGCCTGTCTCCCGAGAAGGTCTGAAGGATGCTGTGTGTGTGTGTGTGTGTGTGTGTGGTATTCACCTCTTCTGCACATAGTATACATGTGGCAAAGATCTATTCCTTCACACTTTCTGCCTCCCCTACCTAGAAGTTATTAGTCAAAGCGGTTTTAAAATTGTGCAAATCTCACTGGTCTGCAGGGCACCAAGTGCTTTCACACATTATATCCTTTGAGTTTTCAAAACAACCCTGGGAAGTAGGTAGACTCGACTTAGAATTCAATACTGATTGGTAAAGAAACAGTACTCAGGGAGGTCATGAACACGAGTTGCCCAAAGTCACTTGGCTGGTGAAGGAAGATGCCGGGAGAAGATCCAGAGGTCCACTCAGCATTTGGGTCCATGCTGCTCTGTTATACACGGCAGGGCCCATCTCTTCATGGAAGATCTGAATGGCAAACTTAAATATAATCTTCTTGCTTTCTTTTTATAACTATATCCATTGAAATTCAACCAGAGAATCAGAAGTAATGCAAAATTTATAACAAGGAGTTGGCTTATGTAATCGTGGGGCCTGGATCCCATAGGACAGTTCGAAATCCATTTGAACTCCCAGAAGAGCTGCAAGAAACATTTTCATGCACTCACTGTTCAAGAAGGGAAGCCATGAGCATGCCTACCTTCTGTTCCTATAACTGAATATCATACTGTAGAATTTATAAAGAAAAAAGGATTTATTTAGCTCATGAGCCTGGAAGTCTAAGAACATGGTGTCAAGATCCACTTGGCATCTCGTGGGGGCCTTCCTGCTGGGTTACGACATGAGGGAGAACAGGATGTGCTGTGACAGAACAAGTGAGCCAGAGAGAGCTCACTTTTATAGCAAAGCCACTTTTTAGATAATCCATGAAAACATTAATCCATTCATAAGGGCCTCAAATGTCTCATTTGGTCCTAACTCTTAATACCTCAGGATGGGGAGTACATTTCATTTCACTGTGAGTTTTGGTGAGGACATTCAAATATAGCAAGGCCAGAATCCTGGAAGCATGAGCTGAAATGCGAAGTCTCTGAGGTTAGGGAGGATAGAGGCTTTCTTTTAATGCCATCCAACTGATGAAGTCAGACCCACCAGGACAGTCTTCCTATTAATTAACTGAAAGTCAGTTGCTGAGGGGCCTTCATAATATCTACAAGATCCCTTCACAGCAATGCCTGGATTATAATTTGCATATGCACTAGCAGGAGGTATGTGTGTGCCAATACGTGGCTGGTGTCTTCTTTCTCTCTTCTGACTCCTGGGAGAGGACATCCCAACTGGAACCTTACTAGAAAGATAATTCTGGAGATTGCAGTTCAACAGAGCCAAATTGAAAACTAACAAGGCCGTTTCAGTAACCAACCAAGCTCCCCACTGAGTCTTTCTAGTGATCTGTTTCTTCATACCTGGGTGGCCCTCTTGGCCCCTACAAGAGGTATGTGAGTAAAGGGGAAACTGGTCACCGTGAGCTTAGCATCAGCACTTCTGCGGTCAGCTTCGCAGGACAGCTCTCCCACGTGTGCTAGCTTTTAGGAGATGGATCCCTGGAAGCTTCTCAGAGAAGTCCCACATGGGAATGCTTGGATGTTGTGGATACACACCTCATGGTTAAATTGGAGGCGTATGACCACTCTAGGCAAAGCCAAAACAAAGTTAAAGCATCAAACCCAATAAAAAGTGGCAACAAAAACATAACGAGATCAATAGTAACAGTAAGGCTTTATCGGTTCAGATTTTGATTTTGATTTGACGATCACAATAATTTGTTAATGCTGAAAGAACTGGGCGGGGGGGTCAACCTGCAGACAGACAACCATTTGCCTTTACCAGGCATTTCGTACTCTTTTGCTGTTGTGCCTTGCACAGTATGCCAGTAAGTACTTAAACCAGGGCATTCCAGAGAAAGAGCCAACAGGATGCATATGTGTGTGTATAGAGATTTACTGTAAGGAGTTGACCCACGAAATTATGGAGGACCAAAAGGTGGGAGGCGTTGCTGTGAAGTAGCATGCTGAGCTCTCTGGCTGAGCTCTGATCTGTCCCAGTCAGAAATCTCTACTCTGTTGATGATGTCCTTGACCCTTGTCTCGTTGTGTTTAGTGAGTGTGGCATCAGGGAGATGTTAGTGAGCATTTGGTAGATCGCAAAGGTGGCCACAATTTTTCGTGCTTGAAACTTAACTTTGAATCTCATAACCCCACTAGGTGAAATTGATTTCTGAACATCTTGAGTCCAGATTGGCCTTGGAGCTTCCTTTGGCTAGGGAAGGCTATGGAAATGACTGTGCCAGCTCCGAGCCTGGGGCTCCAGGAGGCCCTGCACATCTCCGTACTCTCTCTTGGTATCCTGCCCAGACTATTTATGAACAAGCCCAGCCTAACTGGTTGGAAGATGGGAGATTATTTAGTAAGAGACTGTTCTAGACCAGTACTTCGACTGGCCTAGCAGCCAACCACAGACACAATAATTGACCCAGATAAAATTGGATGAGCAACCAAGATGACCGCTGAGCACAGCTCCATTACTATAGACTTGGGAGACAAATAAGTGGCCATTGTTTTAAGGCACAAAGTTCTGGTATTGTTTGTTATGCCATAAGAACTGCTAGCAGTTGTCATTTTTAGGTCCAGAATGGTATTCTTTATATAGGCTCTCTGATCATTATTTTGGGGGGCTCCCTGTTTGGGGATAAAGAATTAATGGAGTACTTCTGCTAGGAAAATTAACAGGTTTCTCTTACCTACTATTTTTTTTTTGATATAGCATAGCTTCAAAATTGTCAAAATACTGGCACACATGTACAGAATAGTTTGGTAGTTTGGTAGGCTCTTCAAAATTTAGCATATAAGCCTGGATGACATAAGCTACTGGCTTTGAATATCTTTTAAATAAATAGCTTTTTCTTGGATCCCTAAAACGTTTAAGAAGGCATGGACTCTGGCTTCCCTCTAATCTTTGTTCAAGTAGATGCAGGTTCCAATGAGCCAAGTGGCCCGAACAGGTGACAACTACATTCATTTCCTACCACATTCCTGATCTACTGCAGAAACTACCGGATCTTCCTGGCATAATAGATCTGAGGATTACAGAGCTCTTCACTGGAAGTGAAAGAACAACTTTACAGAACATTCATAGATTTTGATGACTGTGAATCATACCTTAAGAATTTGTGGCTACCTTTGAAGTACAAAACCACAGGATGTATCTGATTTATTCAGCATCTGTGCTATTCCTGTGGTTCAGTTTCCCAGAGACCCAACTGAGCTGAAAATGACCTGTGCCCACCAAGAAGACGTTTGGTAAGAATTTTGGGTCCATTACCCAGAATTGTTTTGAATTTTCTGGCCACAGTGACAAAATTTTGCTGAAGTCTTTTTTTTTTTTAACTATGGAAATTTTTCTTTCATGGAATGATTGAGATCAAAGTCGAGCCTCTTTTAAGGATGTAGATTGTAACTCTAAAATGAGATGTACTCTACAGTAAAGTACACCCAAGATTTGCCACAATCGCTCAATTTCAAATGAATATTTGTATGGGCTGATTGAAATGTACCAGTGACTGTCACCTGACTATGTGAATGGGTTTGTGAATGAGTTTGATTGAACAATTTCTTTTAGGGTGAAGAGAAAGGCTATCCCAGATTTTCCTTTAATTATAAGCCTAATTCAGTGTGTCTCAGGAAAACAAAGTATTGTGTATTTTTTTTTTTTTGTCTATTTTCACACCTCAAGCAACACAGAAGAATTCTGACACCAGACGTCTGTGTGTGGTCCCCCGCATTAAGCAATTGATTCTGCGGGAGTGAACCCCAGCTGGGGGTCTTCTAATCCAATTTAATTTTGACACAGTCTACCTGGAGATGGTGCGGATCCCACAGGTTGCAAGGACTGTGCCCAAGACTGCTCGCCCCACCAACTGCAGATGCCAACTGCAAGCCCAGCTGTTCTTCTTGTGCCAAGGAGTGACTGGCTCTCCAGGAGCTTCCCACAGCCTCCTCCTCAGGTTCGATTCCTGTTCTGGAGCAGCTCACGGGGGAGCCAGGGAGACCCTTACTTATAAAAGATGCAGATGAAGAGGAGCAAGGCGAGGTTTGGGAAAAGCAATAAGGCGTTCCATGCCCTTCCCGGCACACCACCCTCCACGAACCTGTCGCCCTCAGCTCTCTGGTGCTCTCCCAACCCAGTCCTCTTGGATTTTTTATAGAGACGTCATTGCACAGGCAGGACTGCTGATAGATTGGGTGGGGCAACCCAGCAAGGCCTGTCCATTTAGATTCTCCTTGGCTCCTCCAGACCCTCTGGAATGGGGAGGGTCATTTCAGAGGGCTTCTTTACAGCCAGTTCCAAGACAGAAGGGTGGGGGAAAATCAGAGTTTCTATGATCCACCTTGGGGAAGGGAAACTTTAATTTCTATGATCTATCTTGGGAGCAAATTGTGAGCCAGAAACCATGGATGAAAACCAGAAAACAAAAACCAACACCACACAAAAAAACTCTATTATAACATCACATAGAGGTAATTGTACAAATCTGGCAAATATTTCACTGTAACACAAAGTAATATTTTCATTTACTTGACCCAATTAGTTCAAGGTTCTAAATAACCTTATAATGTGAATTTCTTTTAACAATGTATCAATCGAAGTGATTTAATATATGGGATTTGAGCAGGGTGTGGTGGCCCACGCCTGTAAACACAGCACTCAGGAGGCCTAGGCAGGAGGTTTGCCGCATGTTTGAGGCCATCCTGGGCTCCATAGTGAGTTCAAGGCCAGCCTGGACTACCTAGAGAGACCCTGTCTCAAAAACCAAAACCAGTCACCTGCATCCTTCGTCAAAAACAATTTCCATTTAGAAACTTAGTTTCATTTTGGCACAAGAAAGAGCCTGTACCTTCCTAGGGTGTGACATTGTGCTTCCTTCTTAGCGAAGGTCAATTTACTAGATAGCCAGTCAAAATAATTGACCCAGTGAGTCTTGATTGGCTCATATTGAGTAGTAATAGTATTATTGGAAGTACTAATGGTATTATTAATTTAGTACTAGCATCAGTACCAAAGCATTTTAGTACTGGTATTGGTATACTACTAGTAATTACTTTTTTTTTTGGTTCCGGGGATTGAACTCGGGACCTTGTGCTTTTGAGGCAGGCGACAGAACCACTGAGCTAAATCCCCAGCCCCCTAATTACTTTTTTTCTGTACTGGGGATCGAACTCAGGACCTGGGGCTTGCAAGGCAGGCATGGTGCCACTGAGCTAAATCCCTGGCCCCACTAGTAATCACCTTTATTGAGCATCGGGTAGGACGTTAAGTCTAACTGGCTCCACATCTATCTCACTTAATCCCCAAGGATTAATCCCGTGAGGTGGACACTATTATCATTCCCATTTTGAGAGGAAGAGGTGGGAAGTCAGATGACTTATCAGAGGCACAAATAGATGTGGACTGGGTAAGGTCACTAAGCTTTGAATAAAAAGTCATTTTATCAAAATATAAATGACCAGTGGAAACTTGTATAGTAGGCAAACTGGATTCTGGAAACTTAACATCCTTCATTGTAACTTTTGGTTAAGCAGCTTTGAGTGCTCTGGGGGATGGTGTCAAGGTCACCATCGCTGTTGGGTCATCCTTGGAAGAATCTTTAAAATAAAATTTTTTTATCAGTAGTATATGTTTATGATACACAATTATATTCATTGTGGAGCATTTGTACGTGTACATACTGCATCCTGATCCTCTTCTCTCTCCCCACACTCTCTCCCTCCTTCGGAAGGATCCTTTAGATTTTACATTCTATTCATGGCAGAATGTCTCATAAAACCCTCAAAGCAGGGAAGATAGGCTCCAAGAGAGGAAGTGAGGGACAGAATGAGAGAGAGAGAGAGACAGAGAGCAAAGTGAGGGAGAATCAGTCTCTCACCACCAGCCAAGCATTGACCATGCTCTTTCATGGACCCAAGACAAGTTAGTGGAGCTAAGTATTTCAGTTACAACATCAGGAAAATTAAGGGCAACAACACACTTTAAGGTATGATTTCTTTCTGATCATTCTAATTAGTTTTGGACATATTTGGTGTACCGGAGCTTGGTCATTTATCCTTCACGGGCATCTGAGGTTTTCTGGCTGGGCCTCAGTTAGTCAAGCACATGTTCATCAAGTCTGTGTCCTCCACATAATGAGAAGTCCTGGAAAGGCAGGCATCTTGAATTTTCTCAGAGCAAGCCTCAGTGGTCCTTTCTTTGCAGAACTGACTTTCGGGCTGAAGGGCAACCCATGGCCAGCCAACGCCTTTCCCACTGCCTGTGTAAACACTGACTTTGGTTAGCCTGGAAATCCCGAGGTGTCTGGAGAGGAAGGAGAAACGGATTCTGAAAATGCTAATCTGCCGGGAGGGGGTGAGAGGGTGCAGGCGGTGGGGACTGGCTTTGCATCTTCCCTGCAGCTGCCTGGGAGAGAGCTGTGAGCAAGGAGTAGGAAGCTCCCAGCTCCCAGTCTGACTCACTCCGTGTTTGCTGGGTGGTTCACAGGCCCTCCCGCCCCGCCGGAACAGGAAGGGCCTTATTGAGCTCAATTGTTTTCCTGAATGCCTTTTTCAACAACAGCAAGAGGAAACATTACTGTTTGGCATCCAGCCACCCTGGCCACTTGGTACTTACAGTGCTTAGAATGCAGAAGTCGGCTCAGCCAAGACATGCAGAGGCACATGGCTGCTGTTACTCCTGTCTGTGTTTCTCAGTAAACAATCCCGGGAGATTTAGGACAACGGGAACGGGAACTCCCTTTACTAGCAACAACCTGGACTTGAGATGGACCATTTGTTTAATGGAGCTGTTTTGTGTCCAGTAACCCCATGGGGGGCCTTGACACCACCACCCACTGAGGCGTGTGAATAAAATATGAAAGACTCTGCTTGCTGGCTTCCTCCTCGGATCTGATTGCTCCAGGGAGACCGGGAGAGTAGGGAAAGCTGGCCAGGGCTAAAAGGGAAGGAGAAAACCATAAGGTGGATGTACCAAGGCAAGAGAGCCAGCAGGCCCGGGGCTCTCCAGCCTCTGGGTGTAATCGCAGGTCGGGTACCACCCTCAGGACAGGGCTTCTGTGTTGCACATGCCTGCATAGTCCTTTCTCTTCTGTGCCCAGTGATGGGCTGGATTGTTCTTCCCCTCCAGGTGCCCTGACCAGGCCCTTTGCCTATTTCTCAACTGCTACTGCCCTCCCTGAAAAGGCTGTTCCAGTGGGCCCAGGGCTGAAGTCATGCTGCAACCGCTTGTAACCAAAAAATGGGGACTGGGATGTGGTGGCAATGTCGTTCTCCTTAACTCAGTGTTACTTTGGGTCCTGAGTGACCTCCGCTGCATTCACAGTCTCATGAGAACCACCTGCCATGGAGTCCTGGGCTTCTCTCAGCTGTAGATCCACGGGGGCTCAAGCTGTGGGCAAAGAGGGAGGGTAGAGGGGGACAGGGGTAGCAGGAAGAGGCGATAATCTTCCTTCTTCTGGTTGAACACCACCCACTTCTTTAGCTGGAGACCTGTCACTCCCTACAGATTGTCTCTCACCAAATGACATGGGTGAGCCCTCCTAGTCCACCTGTTCTTGTGACTAAAATAAATGAGTTCTCCTTTTGGTGAACACAAAGCAGATAAGCGCAGCCAGGGATAAAGGAGTGAAAAAGGCTTTATTACTCACAGCAAGTAAAGAAAGCACTAGAGTTAATTTGAAAAAGCAGCATTCTTGAACAAAGAAAGCAGGGGGACTTAGATGCAGTCAGTTAGAGAACACTCATTATCAATTCTAGAGGCAGGCACATTTCTGAGCATGGGCAGTTCAGGGTTCTACATCACGTGTTCACAAGGAAAGATGGTGGCACAAATGGCCTTGGGAAGGAAATGTAGCATTATAATGAGCAAAGTTTCTACCAGCTCCTAAAAAAAAGGAGCCAGAACGACTTGGTGATTTGAGCTGCTTCCTTGTAAGTTTCTCCAAAGAGACTTAGCTGAAAAGGAACAGCATTTTGAAGGTATGGTACCAGTCTTTTAAAGGGGCAGCAGCTTCCTCCATAAGTGCAGGAGCCTGTCCCTAAAAGTGCCTGCTCACCTAGTGACTTTTTTTTTAAGTTACTGAGGATTGCACCCAGAGCCTTCATACAGAAGTACATCCCCAGCCCTTTTAAAATCTTATTTTAAGACAAGTTCTCACTAAGTTGCTCCCTTGCCCAGGATGGGCTCGAACTTGCAATCCTTCTGCCCCAGTCTCCCAGAGTACTAGGATTACAGGTACATGCCACCATGCCTGGCTGCTACCGACTGAAAACTGAAAACAATTTGGGCTCACCCAGACCAGCCTGTCTCATGAGCCTCTTCCCAGTCCTCCAGAGGTTTTTCCAGTCTCGTCAACATGCACCCCTAAAAGACAAGTTGGCCAAAAGTGTGCCATGCTCAAAACTAATCAGAAACTAGATTAAAGAGAAGCAAGCAGGTCCCTTGCTGTAGGACTTAGACTTCTCAGGCCTTAACTGTACAGAGACACAGCCATGCAGCCTCTTCCAAAAGAGGCTGAAGTGTGCAGGATCAAAGTGCTTTTGTTTGGTTAGGTACTAATTTGTACTTCCAGTGGGAGACAAGAGATCTTTCTTCATGCGAGCAGGCTTTTCTCAGAAAACACAGTCTCTTCAAGCGGGAGTAAAACTATGGCAAGATTTGTGTCTGTCTCTAGCATCCTCCCACATGGGGGATAAAGAGAGAGCCCAAGGTCTGGAGAGAGAGGGGTTAGAGTCCTAGGCAGGGGACCAGGTGTATTGCTGGCAGGTGGGAACCACCACATCTGCCCTGAATGTCAAGGGGAGGGATCCAATGGGACCAGCCATTGAGATGCGGGTTGCAACACAGGGGACTAGCAGTGAAGGGTCAGGCTGGTGTGCAATCTTGTTTTGCTGCATCAGGCTGCTCCTGGGAAAGGACCAGAGGCCTCATTCTTTTAGAGAAGTGACTGGTGGAGCCAGGGCTCCTGATAAAAACAGCCAAGCTTGTCCTAGCCAGGCTGTGGATGCTTGCATACTTAATGATTCTTTCAGGTACCTCAAAAGGTGAGTCAGCCAAATACCAAGCACAGCAAAAACCAAGTCCCACTTCTTAATTCAACATCACACGTGTTCACAAAGCATACTGCCAAGGTGTTCTATGCAGATGGAATCATCTTGCTTGTTTCTTGGGGCCAGAATGAATAACCTCAGTACAGCAGAGCATTTGCTTGGAAGCCTAAACTCTGAGTACAGGGTGAGGTAAGAAGGTCTGGGAAACACAATGGATGCACGATCTTACTGACTTAGAACCACTGCCATCACCTGTTTTAAGGGGAAAAGAAATGTAAAGAAACAGCTCCAATTCAAATCTCTCGGAAGTAACATTTCATGGACCTCAGGAAAGTGCTAGTTCAGTATGGATTTTAATGTTCTTTGTTCTCTTTACAAATCCTCAGAATAAGGAAATCAGAAATAAGCAACATTTAACCATGTGGGAAAGTGACCAATAAAGGTTAAGAAGCACTGCCTTCCAATTTCCTTTGCTCTTTTGCATTTCCTAAGCAAGCAATATGAAGGATAAAGTGCTGGATAGAGGGAGGAGAGGAGGGACCTGCCAAGCAGATATCCAGATTATGGCTGTGTATCTGGTGGATGACTGTAGGCTTTCATGGAGAATGGGAGCAAGGTATCCCCACTGTCACACCCTCCCATTCTTCAGAGACACATTCCTTGGAGGAGAAGCCTGATAGGGAGTTCCTTTTGGGCAGGTTTAGGGACATCCACATGGAACCAAGCAGACAGATATATGAGTCTAGAGTTCGGAGAATCCTGGCTGGAGGCACAACTGTGGGTCAACAGGGAATTGAAGCCAAGAGCATGGATGAGATCATGAGAGAAGACAGTGTGTGAGAGAGCCGGCCTGGCCTGGGCCTCAAGAACTGACTGGACAGAGCCCAGGCGGGGAGGCTGTAGGGATGGGAGGAGCGTGAGAACCAGAGCGTGCTTGCATTCGATTGTCAGCAAATGTGCACAAGCCTGCCTGATCCCTGAGGTAGCTGGAGCGTGTGGGTGTGCAGTCAGCAGTTACACAGGGCCTCGTTTTCTTTCTTCCTTTTTAAATAATACCTTCCATTCGCATACTGAAGCAGGGTTCACAAGAGGCCTTTTCAAAGATTTTAGTTTTTAAGAAATTTATTCTTAAACTAGTAAGGAAGTCCTAGAAGGTGTTATGAGCCCTGTTTTCAATGCTTTGGAACATTCATCTGAAGGTCAGTGACTTCTTTCCTTTCTCCATAATGGCTTCGACACCCAGTAGGGGATTTTGTTGTAATCAGCATTAGGAGAACAGCAAGAAGAGATTAATTCATTTTGCAAGAACTCTTCCTAGGGTTGCCGCATGACTAGCTCAACAAATACTTTTTGGATCACTATGTATTTTTACACAATCTCCCTTCTTTTTTTCTCCCTAGTCATACACAACTACGTGAGAATTTGCTTTTGAAATTGGATAAAGAAAATGTGGTGAATCAGTCTACTTTTATTTCTTCAGAGTTTAAAAAAAATCATTTAAATTTATTTTTAGATGACATTTTGTGAAATTGTGAATTCATTTTCCCTGAGTCTAGACAATCAGTGGATTCTTGATATTGGCCAGTGTCTGCACTAGGATATGGGATCTGAAAGCAATTGCTGTAGTACAGGGGAGAGAATACAGGCTTCGGCCTAAGCAGGTCTGGAATGGTCTCTGAAACTCAGGTGAGTTACTTCTGAGGCTCTATGTCCTTGTCCCTAGAGGAGAGAGATGCTATTGCCTTAATGGAGCTCTAAGGAGAACTAAGTAAGATAAGACATAAAGCTAGTTCCTAGTGGCTTATTGTATATGCTAGATAAATGTTTATTTTCCTTCCATTCCCTCTTATTTTTAACTCTGACAATATGCATTATGTAACCTTGGGAGAGACCTTTGAATACTTGAGCATAATATTCTCTCTGTCATTTATTGCTTCTCACTTTTCCCCATTGGCCTGTGCTTTCCTACAGTTGATGCTGAACATCTCAAAGATAGAACAAAAAAAATTTGTTTTAGGTGTTTTAATGACAAAGTGCAGATAGTCATGCTCATCCTCAGGTGGGTGGGCAAATATTTTAACTAACTTTTCTTAATTTCAGCTTCATCATTTGTCATGTAGGGATAATGACAGCAGTTGCTCCTCTGTAAGAATTTAATTAGAAATTTAAAAAAATCCATAAGTCTCCCAGGTATTCGTGGTAGAGATCTGACGAGGTGCTATTGTTACTATTGATTTACCTCAGAATTTTCCTAATCACAGGACCCTCGGATCATACTCATTACTCTTCTTTCTCTGCATGGCAGGATTCCCGGCACAATCAGCAAATTGCTGAAGAGTGAAATTTGTGCAGAAATGCGAGTCAGTCAGAAACACAGTGACTATATAATTTGTTTTCCGAAGGGAGAGTTGTTGATGATTATGGTTACTCAACTGTGGTTAAACCAGGGCTCTTCAGCAATCGAGGTGACCCTGGTTTTAACAGATAGGTACCGCATTCATCTCTGCCTTTCACAGCCACCCCAAATGGACCACACAGCTCCTATGGTGAAGCAATTACAATGCTAATTAAGAGTTGTTTGCACTTGACAGCACACATTTACTGTGTGAATTTCTGTACCTCTCTTTGGTAGAACCCTGATGGGGTTTTGGTTGGCTAAATTAAGCATATTATGTTGAGGAGAACTACCTAAGTAAGAGAAGAGTCTAGGTACAGTGGAAAAGACGTTACACAGTCTTTCAATCATGCAACTATTTGTTTTTTTGTTTGTTTGTTTATTTATTTATTTGTAGCACTAGGGATTGAACCCAGGGCCTCATGCATGCTAATGCTAGGCAAGTGCTCTATTTCTGAGCTACATCTCTATTTTTTTTCTTCTTCTGATGCAGGGTCACACTAAGTTGCCCAGGCAACTCAGTTGCATGAAGGGCTCGGGTGTGGAAATGCTGAACTGTCTCACCTGGGTTTCTCCCTTAGGCTCCCTGATACCTCTGCAGCCCCTGGGGAATGTCATGCTAATACTAAGAATTTTGTTTGAAAGGCAGCATAATCATTCTCCCCCAGAAGATCTTTTTTTTTTTTTTCCTTTTTTTCTTTTCTTTTCTTTTTTTTTTGCCCGACACATTACTGTTTTTTAATATAATGATAATTGCGTTACATCAAGATTTCATACATGGCAAAATATGGATAATGATCAAAAGTTTCCAAATGTATGTGCTTGCTACTGTGAGACCAAAGCGACTCCATTTTGCTAAATTCCACTATCCCCTAGCCTCTCAAATTAATGGTTAAAATGTGTTTGCTCTGGGACAAAAGATACAATCTGTAACAAACCAAAGTTCCTAAGCTAATTACTCAGCCATCTGTTTGCCCACGAAGTAAACGTTCGGGGCCCCCTATTTGTAAAACAATCTGTCAGTGTGCCGACCATCAGTACATAGTGGTCGTGACCATTAGACATTGTGTCTACTGACTGCCAGTACTTGACAGTCAGCCACTAACCTTTGTCCCTCTTTTCCCTTGTAAAACCTATACGTAATCACCCCTCAACCCCCAATGGGCCTAGCCAATTAGAAGTATACACTTCGTGCTTGGTAAATGCCAACCAATCATGTGATTGCTAAATGGAAAATCCCCAAACCTTGCTGTAACTTTAGTGTTTAAATCCCGCTAGTTTAAAATGCGGGGCTCTCAATTCTGATCCGCTGCGTCGGTGACGGTTGGGAGCCCCTGCTCGAGCTTGAATAAGCGACCCTCGTGTGCTTGCATCGGAAACGGCTTCCTGGTGGTCTTTGGGGACTTCGCAATCTGGGCACAACACTACATGTTAAGGTCAAAATATAAGTTAAGGATTTGGTTTTTTTCTTTTTATTTTTTTTGTTTTGAATTTACATTAAATGTTTTTTTAAAGGCTGTAACATGAAAAAAGAAGAACACAACACACATTACATTATGATGACCAAGACAGTGTTGTACATGACAAATCAAAACAAAACAAATGTATACAGTAAATATACCAGTGCTGAACACGGTACTTGAAATTTAATCCAAGTTGCATATGCATAAAATGATCTGACTACAGGATTATGCAAAATAAATTTTTTTAGAACACCAGAATGTCATCCATTCGGACTATAAAGTGACTTATTCCCCTAAAGAGGATTTTGAGACAATTTCTTTATGACGTGAAAAGAACTGACATAACACTTAAATAGTACAAAAATAATTGAAAACATATTTGTAATGCAATTCTCTATAAAATGTACAGTTAATCTTATTACTTGAAAAACTGAAAAGCAAAAGACCACCCTGAATAATGATGAAAACCTCAACAAAGAAAAATGCTCATCATTTGGATATCATTGGCAGAAAACTGATAAGATTTTGTTGAGGGGAACAAGGAAGGTGTCTAATGAAGTCATTCATGTAAAATTTGTTCAAAAATGTTCATAAAGTTGTAAATTTCTGCTTGTAACATCTTAAACACACTTTCTACTATTTAACTGGAGGACAAAAGAATATCTTGAAGAAAGTGTTTCTTAAAATGAGGTTCAAAAGTCCAAAAGAGTTCTAATGTGGGCTCAATAATAAACATGGTAAACAAACACCCTGGGTGATTATTCTACACTCTGAAATGCCCTTACGGAAAAGAGCAACACTTTATAGACATGTTAGAATTCTCTGTAAGTTTATGTTGTGAATAAATTCTCCTTTTTGTTTTAAAACAAGTTCCAGGCATTAAGAGAAACGTACACGCCTTGGAAATGAACAGGAGAATGTCTATAAACGTTTTCCTTTGATGTTTTCATTAGTTTCAAACTAAATTATATGAAGAACAGACAATACACGAGTACAAGCTTTGAGGCATCTAAAAATGGTTAAAAGATAATTTCTTAGGGCCGGGGATTCAGCTCAGTGGCCTCACCTCCTGCTGCGGAAGCACAAGGACCCGAGTTCGATCCCTGGTACCAAAAAAAAAAGAAAAAAGATAATTTCTTAAATGTTTACAAATTTTAAATCATTCCGAATTTAAAACTAGATCATTAAGTAAAATTAGGATGCTATATATCATCCTTCTGTTTTAGTATCATTTTTATGCCAAGGATGTGAAAGGTAACCATCATCATCTAAATGTAAATAAGTTATAATGGTACAATCTTAGTTTAATTTAATTTTAATGATCTAGTTTCAAATTCAGAACAATTCAAAACTTATAAACATTTTTTTTTTTTTTGGTACCGAGGATCGAACTCGGGTCCCTGTGCTCATGCAGCAGGTGGTGAAACCACTGAGCCAAATCCCCGGCCCTATAAACATTTAATAAATTATCTTTTAATCTTTTTCAGATGCCCCATTTCATGAGAACTATTACCTTTCCAAAGCTTGCAGTCGTATACCGTATTTTCCTCATATAAGAAAGATACAAGTATATGTGGTTTTAGTCACAATTGTTGGTATTTTTTGGATTTTCCTGAAGACTGCATAAACTCACCCCAAAAGGTGGTCAGTTTCAAAAGTGTAGTTGGAGAGAAACTAGCATAGGTAAGATATTTTACTGAAAAGACAAATTGTTTTCTTGTATCATAAGTAAAAAGAAAAAGTATTAGGCATTATGTCCCACTCAACAAATGGAATGTATGTACAAGTGTGGTTAATAAGCGATTGCCTCATTGTTATTTAAATCAGTTCATAAAAATCCAATCTCTGAACAAAAAGTTCCATAGTCTCTACTACAGACTATAAGAATCAAGTATTACATCTAAATATAGCTTTAAAACAATAAACTAAAATTAGCTTCCTGACATCTCTGAAATGGTTAATTCTACCTAGGCTGGTAACAAGTTTTTCCAAGCATTAAATGGGAACATAAGCAAAAGGCATAGTTGAAAAATAGGGATCAGACCCCTTCTTCATACATGGTAAGATGATTGAAATACTCAAAACCTGCAAATTCATATCCATCAAGCTCCCTCACAACATCATTATCATCTGGGGTCAGCTGGACAGGTTCATTAGTAAATTCAGGATCAAAGTTGTCCAAACCGAATCGCTCAGAGATATTTGAGGGGTTTTTTTTTTCCAGAAAGAAGAAGCATTTATTTGTATTTTCAGTGGACTAAAAGAGGTTTTAAACTGTCACAATTAAAATTTTATGCTTCCAAAAATAGCATGTAATCAATGCAGTTAACTTAAAGCTTCAGGTATTAATTAACTTCATTTAGACTTCTTTAAAAACCAACACAAACATACTTTCTAGAGTGCAAAATGCTTATTAAGTACTTCGGTAACACAAAAGCAATTGGTTTTGAAGTGCAGGAATCCTTTTCTGAATTGCCACCACACAAAGATACCTATTGCCGGCAATGGGTGTGGAACAGAACTGCCAGTTCTGGGTAATTGCAACACTGAGATTTTGTGTTCAGTCTCTTCACCTCTCAGGATGACCCATTACTTGTATAAGCTCATGGTCGGGCTCTGGTACATGCACATATATGCATCGCAAAGAAGTCTGCGAGCACAGCCTTGGATTCTCCTGGGGTCCAAGGAGTGTAGGTCCTCGGGAGACATCTTCAGGTACTTTTCCACTTCTGGGCAGGGGGTCACCTGGGGAATGTTGAAGCCATTCTGATCACCTTCCCGGTCAGCCATACAGTCAAAGAAGACCCAGGCAGAATCGTCCTTCCCATACTTCACAAATGCAACGTAATGACTCGTTTCTATGCAGAGAACAGCAAACAACTCCATCTTCTGGCAGGGGATGCAGCCGTGTCTCCAGTCCCAGTCAGGCAAATCTTTGGGGAGTGACACTGGGTTATATTTATGATTCAACCTCTTGGGATGAAGGTGGACTTGAGTGTTGCAGGTTTTACAAAACCGCTCGATCTTTCCACCTGAGATGTCTGGATCATCATACTGCTCTCTACACCCATACTTGGCGGGCCCTCCGCAGATCTGGCACTGCCTGGGAGTATCTTCAAGTAAATCTGTTATATTTAATTCCAAAGAAGGAAAAATTTTTTTAAATAATTTCAAGTCTTTTCCAAATCGAGGCATCTGAATAATCAGACATGATGGTGCCTCTGCAAATTTCAGGTTACTGTAGATAAATGACCATTCTAATAACTGTTGAATTGTAGGAACTCCAACTTTCTCGTTTTTTTCAATAAAAATTTGATGGAAGTAATAGTCTTGTACTGTTTGACCTGCTGATCTTATTTTTAACAATGGTTCTACCCTTAAAATGTGGTGAAACAGGATATTTAAGAATTCTTCAGGATCTTTTTCTTCACAGGTAAATCCTGATGCAGGTTCAACTTTTTCAAGTATTTTCCTTAGTTTCATAATTTTTGTGGCACATACATATCCATATAGTCTCAGAGGATTAACAATTTCTGTCCTCAGTAGTTCTTGTGTTTCACTGTAATACTCTACATCATTCTTTTCTTTGGCTCTAAGTAATACAGTGTCCAGAACAGAACTAAAAGCAAATAAGTAAAATAAGGTTGAATCTAAGTAACAAGAATTGCAGTGACCCTGGATCCCCTTCTTCTTTCCAATCATTATCTCCAAACCTTCTTTTTCCATTTTTGGTGGAGTGTTTTCTTCTACCACTTCACTTAAATAGCCTCCAAATTCTAGGGAGTTGCAACGCTCGATCTGATTGGAGGCAGGCTGCAGGAATGCAAACCTAGAGTCTGGCCTGCAGCTCTTCAGTTTCACGAACAGCGCTGTCTTCGGGGCACAGGTGAAATATCGAGTGCCCCTGAAGGTTCCGTCTGTGCAGCCTGCGAATTCATCCTCCAGTTCCAGTCCAGCTAGAACTTCATTGAGCCCTGGTGGCTGACCAATCCAGCGGATGACCCCATAAAAAGGAGGATTCTCCATCACTTCAGCCAGTGAGCCCACTTCCAGGCCATGTGACCCATTTAAGGTATAAAATAATTCAGATCTATTTCTATTTCCAGGGTCGGAGGTAGATTCTGTAGCCTTTGACTTATTATGGCTGGATGAACCTTTGTCCCCAACACCTCGTGACATAAAGGCAAGTTTGGGAGGCCTCCTTTCCTGTGTCATGCTATCTGGGATGATATCACTGATGTGCAAGAGAATTGCACTTTCAACACTTGCAAAAGCACAAAGCTGTACTCCATCAAACTTTCCATCCCAGTTGCCAATAGGGTTATCCATGTCCACACCAACAAAATATCCTAAGCTCTCTTTTCCTGGCAAAACATCACAGAATATAACTGTTCCAGATTCTATAGTTTTTCCAACCTTCAAAGAAACTCTGGAGTTTATTTCCAAAGGGGGGTGTTCAACCTGCATTGTGTCCACTGGGCCTGTAGAATCACTTTCCGGTCCATTGTCATCATCTTTTATGATTTCTAGCTTGTCCAATGCAACAAGTGCTCCACAATCTTCATCATACTGAAAAAGCTGTTTCCCTTGATATGCCCCATCAGTGAAACCTTGACCATGACCTTCTTCCTCCAACATGCGGGCCCCCGCACAGCCGAACCTGCTACCTGAGATATTTGGTTTAAATGGAGGCACCACCTGCTTTTGTTCCGTCATGTCCCAGTCCACATTTTGAAAGAACAGATGCTCCTGAATATTACCAAAGCCCCTGTGAGGATGACAACCCAGTCGTTCTTTTGGGTATTTGTTTAGAAAATCCTTTTTCACTGCTTTCATGGCATACATACAATTTGATTCTTTCTGTTGGACTAACAGTTCTTTCCCATAACTTCCTCTGCCATTCACTCAGAGCAAATCAAAGTCCTCAAACCCAGATGAAGCTTTGGCACTTTCCCTGGTGTTCCCTGCCTCATTCTCTTCATCAACTTGTTCTAAAGTCTCATGAGTTGAAAGGTTCTGTGGGATCGCTGTGTGTGCAGGGTCTGAAGCCATGGATGATGGATCAACTGGCATCGTGGGCTCTGATGGTAAAGAACACTGCCCACATTCAATTGTAATATGTTTGTGGCACTTCTTGTGAACTGGGAATTTACAGTTGGTGCACTTATACACCTGGCGGCCAAGTCCCCTTACACGGTCTGTACAGACAGCACAGTGAGCTTGTTTGCTGAAGCGTGTGGCCTGAAAAGTGTGGCCATTCACATAATACAGCTTTCTCCAGCAGCCTGCAGCTCTGTGGTGGATGGATTTCTCTTCTCCTGGAAAAGGCACTTTAGGATGTTCTGGTATAGAAGGCGATGAATGAATTAAGAGCTCAGACTCTTTCTTTAGCTTAGACACCCTAATGGCCTCTTCTAACTCCAACTGAGGTGACACAGTGTCCGGGTCTCCTCCTTTCTCTACCCAGTGTGTGGTGAAAAGATGTTTATTGTCCAAACACCACACATCTCGATCTTTATCACACAGGCCCTCAAAGTGGATGGAATTCTCAAGAGACCTTGTCATGGTGTCTCTTCCCAAAATCAGGGCAGATCGGGTAGAGGTGTGGGTGGTGGAGGTGCCTGGGAAGAAGGGACCATAGACGGGTTGGCTGCCCAGGGAAACAGGCAGGCAGGGCTCAGAGAACGAGAGCAGTCTGACTTCCTGCAGGGACCACACTGGCCGGGGTTCTGCAAGGCTCTCTGTGAAGTTGTTTCCAATAGTGCCGGCCAGGCCTGGGTGGATGGACACCAGGCTTCTCAGTGTCTCCCGGGGTCCAGTGGCTGTGACTTCGGTCTCCCCCCCTGGACTTTGACTCTCTAGGTTTTTTGTGCCCGGCTCTGGGGAGACCTGCCCAGAGCTACTGCATGTTTCTGGGCCTGGTGATACTTGCCCCACACTCGTCCCAGTTTCTGTGCCATTATTTGGGCTTAGGGAGACTTCACTGGGGTACCTTGATTTTGGTGGATCACTGGTGCTCACTCCCGGGGAGACCGTCCCTGGGGTGTCTGTGACAGTCCTGCGGCTGCTGCAGCATGGCCTGCGGCATCTGGATGGAGTCAGCCTTCTTCTTATTCTTTTACAGATACTGTCTCTATCTGCAGTCTTGAGGCTGCGGCCTCTCGAAGTGGAGAAGCAGCTCAGCATGTTCGCTGTTGACCGTCTCTGGCCAAGTGAGCTTGGGAGATGGCAGTTATAAGCCAGTAGCAAGAGTTCCAAGTTCTGTTTGGAGATGTTGCCAAGGAAGTGACCTCATGTCCTGGGGTTCCATAACCTGAGTCTCCACGTAATAGAGAAGCCTATAACGCTGTAGGGATAGAGACCCCTAGGCAGGGAGAGATGAGCCCCTCCCCAAAGGACTTCAGATAGCGGGCAGAACAGGCTTAACCACCCATAAAAAGCTGACAGTCTGCTGAGGATACACCTCCTCTTCACGCTGTACCCTGCAAAGCTTGGTTTGCTAAGATCAAAAGGAAAAAGAACCTTGGCCCTAAGATGTAAAGAGCCCCTGAAAAGACCCTTCCTTGTTGTCCCTAGTAATGAGGTAAGTTAATCATTAACCAATCAGGTAGGGGCACCCTCAGCCCAGAGGCAGGACAGGCCCCCAACTACTACAAAACCAGCATCTTGAGCCCCCCTGCAATGGTGGCTCTGTTTTGGGCACCCCTGCCTGTCTCTCTGAGAGAAGGCAGCTGTACCCTTGCATGCTTGCTCAATAAAAGTACAACTTTGCTTCTACGCTTTTGGTCTCTATCTGATTCTTCCACAACCTTCTGTGTCATCAGGAGAGTCAGGCTTGGGACTGTGCGGACTCCTCCCCCTGTCTCTGCCCATGACAGCCATCTTTTCTCCATACTAAATAAATCAGTGGCCACTTCTTTTGTTATTTTTATCTAAGTATCTATGAATATATTTTTCTATTTCTCATCTATCTGTTAGTTTTTCACTTTCGTATTACTGGGGCTTGTACTCTGCATCTCCTCAGTGAACTATATCCTCAGACATTTTACTCCAGATACCCACTAAGGGTCTCACTAACTCACCCAATTGGTCCGGCTGGACTCCACCATGTGATCTTCTTACTTCACCTGTCCAGAGTGCTGGGACTGCAGTCACGCACCATCCTGCCTGATTCAGTGTGCAACTACAGTGGTCTGCTGTGCCTTTATTGCAGAGATTTTCTTCACTTTTCCAATGGGCTTCCATTTTCATCAAGGAGCTTGAGAGAGGCCCTCTTTCTGTTGCTCCCTTCTGCTCTATCTTCAGGAGCTCAGAACAATGTCCTTTATGACCCCCTGTGCCTCTGTGCTGTGGATCCCAATACTGTCTCAGAGCAGCCTCCGGGGTGGGGGAGAGCAGTGCTGCTGGCGCCCACACAGCTCACCTCCTTGGCACTGGGGGGGGGGGCTCTACTCCTCCAGCTTTTTGCTGTTTTGCACTGTGAAGTGCATCTGAGGATTTTATGTGGCTATGGTGTCCCTGGGCCTGCTCTAGAAAGTTGTATAACAAATTTCTTCTACGTGAGGGTCAACCTGATTCCAGCAATGTTGAGCTATTGAAATCTTGATTTCAGGATCTGCAAAGAGGTGAACCTGAAGAAGATAGCTCTTACAGGACAGTCCCCTTCGGAGCACCGCTTGTTTACTTTTCATGACTGTGTGGCCGGCTGGGAGCAGCAGCATTTATCAGGAAGAGAGTATCAGCTCATGTGTTGCCAACAAATTGTTAACTGCTTCCAGGTGTGGTGGAGGATGCTTGTAACCCCAGCACCATCCCCCAGAAGATCCTACTGCAGCTTATTTTTTACAGTTGTAATTGTACAGTTGGGAGATAAATTCATTTGCAAATAACTGGAAGATGTATGAACTGCCAGAATACTAATTCTTTACATTTTTAGAAATGATTTTTTCCTCATTTTCTTAGAAGTTGCTTCTTTGAACACTTGTAATGTCTTCAGTGATGTGATAACAACCACTGAGACCACAGATCGATCTTATATGAAAGGCAAATCAATCTACAGAGAATTTAAAATAATGATGGAGATTCCGCGGATTCCTCGAGCTGTAGACAGTGTGCCCCGTGCGCCCCGCGGGGCCGGAGCAACCGAGCACCGGCGGCTCAGTCAGGAATGGAGACGCCGTTGGATGTCTTATCCAGGGCTGCATCTCTGGTGCATGCTGATGACGAAAAGCGTGAAGCTGCTCTCAGGGGAGAACCCAGGATGCAAACCCTCCCGGTGACCTCTACCCTCAGCACCCACCGCACTGGCCCGCCCCCCCATCAGCCCCAGCAAGAGAAAGTTCAGCCCGGAGCCGGGCGACGAGGACCTGGACTGTGAAGCTGACCACGTCACCAAGATGGGCCGCATCTTTAGCCCCCACCTGAACAAGACTACCAATGGAGACTGCCGGAAGGACCCCCGAGAGCGCAGCCGCAGCCCCATCGAGCGCGCCGTGGCCCCCACCACGGGCCTGCACGGCAGCCACCTGTACGCGTCCCTGCCCAGCCTCAGTGTGGAGCAGGCCCTCGCCCTGACCAAGAGCAGCGGGGATGCCAGCAGGGCGGCTGGCCTCTCTCCCACGCTCACGCCGGTGGAGCGGCAGCAGAACCGGCCCTCGGTGATCACCTGTGCCTCAGCTGGAGCCCGAAACTGCAACCTTTCGCACTGCCTCATCGCGCACAGTGGCTGCGCCGCACCTGGGCCAGCCAGCTACCGGAGGCCACCCAGCGCCGCCCCCGCCTGCGACACCCCCCCCCCCCCCCCGTGGTGGAGGAGCACTTCCGCAGGAGCCTAGGCAAGAACTACAAGGAGCGAGAGCCGGCACCCAACTCTGTGTCCATCACTGGCTCCGTGGATGACCACTTCGCCAAAGCCCTGGGCGACACGTGGCTGCAGCTCAAGGCGGCCAAGGACGGCACCTCCAGTAGCCCCGAGTTGGCCTCGCGCCGTGGCCAGCCGGCCAGCCCCTCTGCTCACATAGTGAGCCACGGCCACTCCCTGTCGGTGGTCTCCTGAGGGTGCCCAGCGCCTCGCCCGTCGGCAAGGTTTGCCCAAGCTTTGAACAGTCAGTGCTTAAAAAAAAAATTGTGGGGTGGGGCGGGGGGAGGGAAGAGGTGGTCTAGCCGCAAACCCATGTGGCGGGATTCTGTGCTCTTCTGTCTCATACTTGCTTGGTGTCCGCGCAAGGGGCCCTCCGTGTGCCAGGAGGCGGCGTGCGGGTCGGCGGGCGCTCTGCGGCACCTGCTTCCTGCCTTGGTTACCAAAGAAACCTCTGGCACAGTGTGCGGCCGGCCAGGACTCCAGCGTCCTCAGCCACAAGCCATGAAGACTTCGGGGGGGCCCGGCGCTCTGTGCTCTTCTTGTGTGCTTCCCAAGGCCCGGGAGTGTGTGCACGTGTGTGTGCGTGTGTATACTTGAAGAGAAGCGTGGTGTCTGATTTGCACTATTGGAGGACGGAGGCTGCCCGCAGCTGCCGCAGGACGCTGGCACTGAGGGCAAAGTGCTGGGACCTCAGGGTGGCTGCTCCTGACCCTCTGTGGTGGGGTGCGGTGAAGTTAGAGGAGCTTGGGGGTGCTGCACAGGCTGCAGCCTTCTCTAGAGTCGGGGCTGCACCTGATCATAGGCGCCGCCGCATGGGCATTCACCCTCTGGGATCACTGCAGCTGTCGGGCAGACTGAGGTCAAGGACTCCGTAGTGCTTTAAAGAGGACGCATGTTTTAATGGAGAAAAAAATAGCTGGTTTCTATTAATTGTACAGACAGTAAGCAAACCTGAGTACTTATGGCTTCTTTTCAGAACTAGTTTATTTTGTCAGTCCCGGTCCTAGATCTACTTACTGCTGGTACAGTTGTACTCCGAGATCTGTATTTGATACTCTACTCACAAGGACCGTGGGTGGCCGCAGCTGGCAGGCGGTGGGCAGTGGCCAGCGCCACCGCCTCTGCGCATCCCCGCTGCCTGGTGACGCACCCCAGGGAGCTGGATGGTGTCTCCCAGCTCCCTGGGCGCAGCCTGCTCCCTCGGCTGACCGCAGATTGCTGACAGTCTGCGCCATGGCGTTGTGTGTGCTTCTCGGTGAGTGGGGCCAAGGCCGTGTACATTCCTGCCTTCAGTTACGACTGCATTTATCGACTGCCATAGCCACAGCTACTAACTAGACATTAGCAGCACCCAAGACAGGCAGGGCTGGGGGGTGCCTCACAGCTGCTGCTCCTCGTGGTCAATGAGCGTTTCTGTCCTCTCCTCCAGGGTCTGCAGCCAGCCTGGCCCCCTAGGGGGCTTGGGATGTCACCTGCTCGGGTGACACGGGGTGGCCAGCCCAACTGTGAGGCGTTAGGGGCTTCTCCCACAGAGGGACAACGCCAGGCCCACTGTTGCGTCTGGGGTGTGGGTGCAGGAGTGCCTGGCTCTGGTCGTGCTGGTCAGGCTGCCGGCCCTCACGGAGTGAAAGGAAGCCCCTCTCCAGCCTCCCAGTCACTCCCACTGTACTGGGCTTCCAAGCTTTGGCATTCAGGCCCCTATATTTTCTGTAGGAAAAAAATTGTTGAGAACACTTTTTTTATATAGGTAACTTTAAGACCGTCATTACGCTGTGCGTAAAGAATGTACAGAGAAATTTGTGGGTATTTTTTGAAGAACAATTAATTTGTTAATGATATGTAGCTATTTAATTTTTCCCTTTCCTATCATAATCATTCATTTTTTGTTGTTTGGAAAAAAAGTTGATCTTTTTTGGGTCGTGGATGTGTCCGTAAACGTGCAGGAACACAGGTACTCTGAGACCGCCATCCCCATTCAGAGCCGGACGTTTGTTACTGCTACAGGCTACTGAGCGCGAGCTGGAGCTGGAGCCGCCGCCGCGGACCCTCCCTCGGCCGGTGAGCGGGGCGCCTCGCGGGGACGGAGGTGCTGGTGGCCGGGTCCCCGCGCCGACCTATCTGGGATAGGCTCTCCCCCAGAGCCGGGCCGTCCGCGGTGCGTTCTGACTCCTCTGCTATGTGTAAATCTGTAAGATACCATTCTCTGTGGCCTGTTTTTCCTGGAAGAAGAAGAAAAAAAGGTTTGGCAGGCCATCTTTTTTTGTACTTGAAAGTAGCCTTAAGAACAATAATAAAGTGCTCTTAAACCAAAATAAATAAATAAATAAATAAATAAAATAATGATGGGTATTTAAAGTGCTCCACAATGGGAGATTATTCCTGTTTTCCAGATGATGCCTTCTTATGTGCAGCCATCCAGCAAACATCTTATTCTGAAGTAAAAGTGACACTTTGACCAAGAAGATGAGACCCTCTTTTGTCATTTTCCATTGAGCCATAGGATACTGTGACCCAATGGAAGAGACTAACGAACGCTTATTCCAGTGTCATAAATTTGTAAAATTTTGTTCATAAGATACTTGAGTGAGAATAGAACATGAAGAAAATCAGGTTTATTCCATACCCTAACCCTGACTGGATATCTGATTTAGGCTGGTCACTTTTTTACTATGAACCTTTGCAGTTTCATTTGTAAAACTAGGTCATTTGTGGATCAAATACGACAGCAAGTGCCCAGTACTTATCTAGAGTCAAAGAGTTAATAAATGTAATTAGAGTATAATTTCCATTCTGTGGACAACTCTAGTATGCATACTTGTATACTCTATAGATATTGGTTAGATGAGTGCATAGTATTGACTAGAAGGTAAATAATCATTTTAATATACCCCCTTGAAATCATTTTGCTTACTGCTGTACATATGTTGTACCATCCATCCCTCCTATTCTGGGCCCAGAAGTAAAAATATATGTAATGAATAGAGTCAGCACAATTTCTGAAATTATTTAAGATTTACATTATTTAGAAAGCATGTTCATCTGCTTATTTATTCCTCCCCTTGCTCCAGCTCCCATTACACGTGCAGGTCACTGTTAATCTCAGTGGCCTTGCTACTCATGGTCAGCAGCATCTGGGAACGTGTTAAGAATAAAGACTTTCAGGCCCCACCCTGGCTGTCCTGAATCAGAGTCTCTGTTTTCAAAGATTCGGAGATTCAAGTGCAAATTTTTAGCAGATTAGCTCTGCTATCATCATCCTGGAGGAAAGGATTTGCTTGGTGTCTTTTAAAAGGAACCCACAAACTTAATCAGAAAACCAAATATGTGCATTGGTAGCTAGTGTGGATCTTATAAAATGCAATTTTATTTTTTCTGCAACTCAGATTCTGTTTCCAGCTCATGTTGGAGGAGTGGAAATTTTACCTCAAACAGTTTGGAGCTTTTCTCACTCTCTTGTGTAACAGAAAGTTTTTGGATGAAGGGATGATCAGTTCATCTATCCATGTATTCATGCGGGTGTCCTCTGAGACCCCCATGAGTGTCCGTTCCTTGGCTGGCAGTGAATGCAATAGACTTATTCTTCCTTCATTGGCCCCCTGGAATCTAATAATAGGTCTATAACTTTGATGCAATGACATGACATGGAAATCTCTGTGAGGCTTCTCAGAGCCCAGCTGGTCTGGACACAGCCTCTGAGGTTCTGCTGAGAAGCAGAACAGGTGAGCAGTGTGTGTCTGTGTCATTCTATATGTGTCCTAGTATGTATGTCCATGTGAGTCTGTGTCTATTTGTATGTGAGCATCTGTGTGTATATGTGCATCTGTGTCTGCGTCTCTGTGTATCCATGTGTATCTGTGGGTTTGTGTGTGTGAGGAGGAGTTCTTCTGAGACCAATTCAGGACATTGCTCTCATTACCCTTTCCCTTAGTGTTACGCAACTTGGGGAAACCTTTTTCTAGTGTTGGGAAAATCCCTCCTTCTCTTGACTTGTTTTGTTTTCTTCCGGGGCAGTGCTCTTCAGTGGTGTCTGCCTCTGAGACATAATAGCATTATCTCTTAGTGGGTTTAAATTCTTGGAACTGCAAAGTCCTGGGAGACTCTGTCACAGCAGTTTCCTGGAGCATGGGACACTGAGTGGTGGAGGAAGAAGGGGAATTACTTTGAGGCAGAAGCAATTACAATAATATCTCAAGCATCTCTGAGATCTTCTGCAGATGGAAAAGTGACTAAGAGGTGGAGGGAGGGAAGGAGCAGGGTTCGAAGGGGAAGGTGACATATACAGACTTCAGGTGTGTTATTTACCTATACCAACTCCTCACAATGAACGTAATGACTGTGACTGTAAACGTGTACTAATAAAAATAAAAATAAAAATTATTTCCCTACAGGAATGAAAGAAAAAGTAGCGATCAGTTACAAAGGAAGCCCTGAACTGGGGCCTGACTATGTAGGTGCTCATGAATGAGCAGGTCGCCCATTGAACAACTGTCCCATGAGGCACCATCTTGCCCCAGGGAGGGCAGAACACTCCTACGGGCATGGCTAACCCAACTCTCTACCAGCTTCCAGGATGGAGTCAGAGATCCCTGTGCTTCTGTGTGGGGCTTGAAGGGGACTGACAGGGGCTTCACCTATACCATCTTCACCTTACCATCAACTGTAAGCTGCTGTCCACAGTGAGCTCGTGTTGCCCCAGCCAGAGCCATCTTCTGAGGGTTGTGTGGCTGAGCCACTTTTGAATGTGTCTGCTACCTCAGCTGACCAGGTGAAGGTTGTTTGGATAATCTCTTATTTTCTGTTTGCTTTATAGTTCCTTTTTAATGGAGAACATCCAAAAGAGTGAAAGGTGTTGAGTATGAACTAAAACCATGTGCTGTCTACTGTATACACTTGCATTGCTATTTACCAGGAAACTCTGAGCTCTGCTTTGCAGTGCAAAGGAAATTTTCTTTGTCCCTTTGTCTGTCCGTGCCTGCTTCTGCCATTTCACCTTCTAGAACTGTGGGATTGTTCTTCAGCCTGATACCTCCCATGGTCATGGAGTATGGTCTCTTCACGAAGACCCTACTTCAGCCTAATAAAGGCTATGTTCCAACTTGTCTGATATGCAAACATCTGGCCACTCTGTCTTCCTTTAGTCTCTGAGGACGCTACCTTCAGAGAGTCTTCTTGCTATAATAAGAAGTAATCAACTTACATGGGGAGTGTTTTTCTGACTTACCTGCATTTATAGGTTTAAAACAAATAGGCATGAGGTGTGGAGGTTGTGGTGATGAAGTTGGTCATTGTTAAGAAACATTAACTACACACATGTGACCTATTTATTTCACTTAAGAAGATGGCCTTGATATGCATCCATTTAGCTATACATGCCTCTAGTTTCTCCTTCTTTATGGCTGAGTAGTACTCCATTATATATAAAAAAAATCACATCTTCTTTTATCCAGTTTCCAGTTGATGGGCACTTGGGCTGTTTCCAAGCTTTAGCTATTACAAACTGTGCTGCTCTGAACATGGGTGCACATATTTCGCTGTGGTATGATTCTTTTAATTCTTTGGGGAAGATCCCCAGCAGGGGAATAGCTGGGTCAAATGGGACCTCTAGTCCTAGTTCTCTGAGGTATCTCCATACTGATTTCCATAGTGGTTGCACCAGTCTGCACTCCCACCAACAATGGAGAAGGGTTCCTTTCTCCCCACAGCCCCGCCAGTATTTGCTATTGGCTGATTTCTTGATAGCAGCAGTGTGAAAAACTGAAAGTGCAAATAAGGATTAAAACGAATAATTGATAATTTGAAATAGGAAGAAAAGGTCCAAAAGGGTAGGGGAAGGGGAGGGGAAGGGAAAAGGAAAGAAGGGAAAGGAAAAATTATGAGAAAAGAAAAGAATGGACACAAAGTCTATGTAAATAGGGAAGGGTGGAGGGGGTGAAGGGTGCACAGGTAATGGGGAAAAAATAAGAGCCAAGATACATCATGGACAGGTACAAGCACCCAATGATGAATGTAAATGTATTGTATACCTAAAATGTACCAATAAAACAATTTAAGCAAAAAAAAAAAAAAAGAAACATTAACTAGTACCCAGTGTCATGAGACATGTGCAAGTTATTCTCAAGTGGGAGCCACTCTCTAGTTTTTAAAGTATTTTGTAAATGTATCTGTTCATTTATTTGTATTTGTTAATTCATTCACAGCACCGTACTGAAATAGGGAAATAGGTTTTCCCTATTATATAAATGCCAAGACCATGGCTCAACAACTTACCCAAGGTCACAGAAGTCATAAATGGTAGATCTGACTTGAGCCTAAGCCTTCTAAGTCCCAGATTTTTTATGCACAGTGATTACCAGAGTGATGTAGGTTTATTTTGTCATGTGCTATTTTATTGGAAAGACATGTGCCAGTGGGTAAGTACAATGGACTGCTTTTCACAGGGTTAATGTTCTTAAAATTTTAATAGATTGGCTTATAAGGTAGCTGGTGTGTATACTCGTGGATTTTTGCCTTTTACACATACAGTCCCCTCACTTCTGATAACAAAATGCTGATTTTCCTTTGTTCTGTATACATTTGGCAGGGCAGTGTTCTGGCTCCTTACTGGCCTAGGGTTGAGCAGAATCACTTAACTAGTCTCTGCCTTGAGAATGTGAATCTTTAGTGGAGTGCTCTGGGGATGCAACATTTCCCCTATCCCCAATTCTATGGCAGAATTCTCCAGACACTCTTTACTAGTTTCTGCTGCTTAGATCTTTGGAACTTTTCTAGTCTTTGTCCTTTCTGCCTGTATGATTAGGGTTGTCTGATTCTTTGAATTTCCCTATATTTTTCCAATGAATTCCTTCATAATTGGTTTACTGGGATTGATTTTATTGCTTATACCCAGAAGTCTCCGATACAGGAATTATGAAAAAAAAGTAGAAACAAGATTTAAAAGAAAACTGTCAGATATGTCCCTTTCCTTCACTTCCGTGGAAGGAATATACTTCCCCAC
Source organism: Heterocephalus glaber (assembly GCF_000247695.1). The sequence goes on along the minus strand of NW_004624843.1, from coordinate 1,029,235 downwards.
TCCATTAATGGCAGACTTGGGCATGTAACTTTGGCTGCAGAGTGGGCTTGGAATGTGATTTGCTTTGGCTAATAGGGTGTTAGCAGTTGGGACTCAACAGAGCTGGAATTCGATTGCATGGTGATACCTAGGCTCTTAATTTCTGCTGTTGCCATGACAAAAGCATGAGAAGTTGGGCAGGCTCCCAGAGGTAGAAGAGAAACTCATGGTACAGAGCCAACCCAGCTAGCTGAATAGCCCCATCCTAAACCAGCACCCCGAGCACCAACCAATCCACAGATAATGTGATGTAAATAGACATTTATTGGTGCATATGACTGAGATTTTGTAGCTGTTTGTTATGCAAGATTGTTGTACCAAATGCAAACCAACACATAAAATTATGTTAATAAGTGGTGTGCTAGCTATAACAAAAATCAAAAATATGTGGGACTGGGTGGTGGTGGCAGGCTGGTAAAATACTGAAGAAAAAGCATCACAAAAACCTGCAAAAATGATGATCCACACTGTCCAACCCTGAAATATTTGGTATTACTGGCTTCTGTGATAAACTGGATGGTACAATGTAACCAATGAATTTGTACACTTGAGTAAGATAGTTTCATTAGAATGGGAAGTATCAGCTGACTTGTTCGATGAACTCAGAAAATATGTTGAACTACATATGATGAACTCAGACAATAAGTGGCTGGTTTGCAAATAGAATTTCAAGGTACTGTAGAGAACAAAGAAAAAAAATGCTGGTTTAGTACAAAAAGGAGTTTCTCAGAATATTTTTTCCCCCCATTCAGTAGGAAATTCTTAAATGAGGTTCCTTGCTGAGAGCAAAGGTCAAGTTCAAGGTGTCCAGCAAGACATGACCTTTCACTCTAACCTATGCTGTAAGCAAGGGCCAGATTGAACAACTTTTAAAGATTCATAAAAGGAATAAATAAATCCCTTATTGCCTTTCAGCTGGAAACCTCAAGAGTGTCATCCTACTGTGGCCTAATCTACTGATAGGAACTGTCTTTTAGGCTGGTAAAAATCTTTTCTTGACATTAGGCAATGCCAAGCAAGAATGAAAATGACAACACTAGGTCAATAAAATCCAAATTATCTGCAAAATCACTATACAGTGTATATGTACAGGACAACTGGCTTTGCATGCAAAAGTTCTTTATTGGCCTTCCACATTATTCCTTGTGGTGGTTTAAGTCCCTCCCAAACCCTAATAAAAGGGGAGAAACTGCTTTAGCAAATGTAGGTTGGAAGTAGATTCCCAGTTTGGCGAGTTTCATGTTCTGAGCTGTTTTCAAGCATTTTTATCTAAACATGGTTAATTTTCTTTCTCTGGGGTCAAACTCATGATGTTTGATGAAATTTTTTTTTTCTCTTAAAGTGTAACTGTTAAAACAGGAAATACATCCATGAATTCTTCTGGAGAGTTGTTCTGCAGAGGTGATAATTTGGTGTAACTGGTAGAGCCCCAAGTCCTTTTTATATATAAAAAAACCTCTGTTCCCATAGCCAGAAGGATTATTTTGTTAACATTTTCTCATACTCTCCTCTAGTCTTTTGTTTTTATAAAAGAAATAAAATGTCCCCTGTTCTCTTTAATAAAATTTTACACATGTAAACTAAGAACAAAGGATTGTTTTGACAGTGTGGAGTTCTAAGAAATAGAGACCCAGATTAAACAAACAAGTGCCACTACCTCAGCTGCCCAAGGAACAACAGCACTTGATGATGTTTTCCAGGTAACTCCAGAGCATAAATCTTTAATCCCGCTGCTTTTCATGTGACATTTATATATAAAAACTGTTTACAGAGCAATGTAACCTTTTCGTGTGTTCATTTGGATTTATCTGGCCTGCCACGGCCTCGGATCTTATGATATAACTGCTCACACTACGTCAGCAAGTATTATCAACATATTTTGCTTTTGCTTTTTGTTTGGATTCTCACGAGGACCGAATAAGGGGCTGACGTACCAGTTACACAACAAGGTCAGTGGCAAGAAGAACGAACACTTGACACAGCTGTACTGGCAGACTCCGATGTCTACATACCAGGCCACCAGTTGTTTTTGCAGTAGGCTAGAGGCAGGACTTTCTCTTCATGGCATGCATAAATTTTGACTTCACAAAAATTCAAGAGGGGAGAAATTCATCTTTCCAAAAAAATCAGGAAAGGAAAAAATTCAATTTTATTTAAGTAACAGAAAACTGGTTCGGAAATCGATAACTGGTTGCTTTATTAGAAAATAATCCACCCAAGTTGGGAAACGGAATATTTTTTTAAGGGTAAAAATTTAGAAAAGGCCATTGCAGATGATTTGCCTATTTATTAAATAAATTAGAAAAACAATGATGGGAATATTCAGCTAACAGTATGTGGCTCTTAATTAACCACTCCACCAAAACCAACTAAAGTTAGGCTTTGTAAAAAGGGGGAATTGATTGACAAAATCAACTGTTAGTTTTGGGGAATCAAATGCCTTGAGCATTGCTGGCTCCAGTCCTTTTGGCTATGTTTTCCCTGCCTGGCTTCTCTCTCATCCTTTTCTAGGTGGTGGCTCAATGTTCTCAGGAGTGCCATTTGCATGTACATGACTGCCAGTCTTCATGGCTATCCTATTTGACCCAGCTACTCCCCTGCTGGGTATCTTCCCAAAAGAATTAAAAGAGTCATACCACAGTGATATATGTGCACCCATGTTTATAGCGGCACAGTTTGTAATAGCTAAAGCTTGGAAACAGCCCAAGTGCCCATCAACTGGAAACTGGATAAAGATGTGGTTATTTTTATAAAATGGAGTACTACTCAGCCATAAAGAATGAGAAACTAGAGAGACATTTATAGCTAAATGGATGCATATTGAGGACATACTCTTAAGTGAAATAAATAGGACTCACATGTGTAAATTCCAAATAGTTTCTCTAGTGTGAGAAACTGAAAGTGTAAATAAGGATTAAAATGATTAAAATGAACAATTGATAAATTAAAATAGGAAGAAAAGGGCCAAAGAGGTAGGGGAAGTGGGAGGGGAAGGGGGAAGGAATGAAGGGAAAGGAAAAATTAGGAGAAAAGGAAAAAATGGAAACAAAGTCTTTGTAAATTAGGGAAGGGTGGAGGGGGTGAAGGGAGCACAGGGAATGGGGAAAAAATAAGAACTAAGATACATCATGGACAGGTACAAGCACCCAGTGATAAGTGTAAATGTATTGTATACCTAAAATGTACCAATAAAACAATTTAAGCAAAAAAAAAAAAAAAAAAAAAGAATGAAGCAGCTTCTGTGACAAGAGTGTGGTAGCATTATGATTGGTTCAGAGCTCTTTTTCTGATCTAATCATTGTGCTCAGGGAAATGGACTCAGTTCTCTGAGTGGCCTAGCCTACAGTGGTGGCATCAGTTCTACTTACACCACATATATATGGAGGTAGCTATGGAATGGTAGCGGGACACTCCCCTGCAAAAGGGGTGCTAGATGGACCAGAAAAATATCTGTCCACTAGACCTGGTCACTAACAAGTAAAACTCAAGAATCTCAACTCCATGTTTACTTATATTGTTTGACTCTTAGTTTCTGCTGCTGCCTAATCAGTCTGTGAAGCAAAAACACCAATGGTGGATACGTGTTAAAGTCAGCATGCATATATGCACTTGGATTTGGAAGGTTTAGGATTAGCAAAGGAGAGGGTTGATGCTCATGAGTACCTCTTCTTTGTGAGGAAGTTGATAAATGGATTATAGACCCAAAATATTGAGAGAGTTTCTTCTCTGTTGAGGCATACCATTGTCTCAAGATGATTGGCTTCGTATTACTGTAACATGTAGCAGTAATTGGGGCTTGGCTGATGGGCAAACTAAAAATGCATGTTTGAGTTAAGGAACTTGATTCTTTTTTTTCTTTGTGGTGCGGAGGATACAGCTCAGGGTCTGAAGCACTCTAAGCAAGTGCTCTACTCCTGAGCTCCATGCTCAGCCCAGGAGTTTTATGATAACTATCTGAGCATCAAGGTGGGAAATCATAAAATCTAAATAAGATTTTTTGTACATTTGCCTTTGTCTCTTATAGTGGTCTAAAAACTTGAATGTACAAACTTTAGAGGACTTGTTAGAGCCTAGAAGGTTGGGCCATACCTCCAGAGTTTCAAGTTCATCAGGGCAGTGGTGGCCATCGAATTTGCATTTCTAGCAAGTTCCCAAGAAACACTGGTGTTGCTCATTTGGGACCACCCTTGGAGAACCCTATTCTAGACAAATCCCAAAGCTAAGCTCTGTGTGAGTAATTATGATCCATGTTTCAGCCAAGAAGTGGGTTGAGCTGCCCCGAGGGCACCAGTAGCCAGAGTTTCTAGCAGTGGTGATGGTCCTAATTATGGCAAAGGGAGAGTTCCAGACGGAAGCATATGGCTGAACTCCAGCTCGCGTGTGGGGTAAAATGGTAGCGCTCGTATCCTTGAGAAGATATATCAAGTAATAATTAGGCCGATTTTAGCAAATACTCAGATTTAGAAGAAAGTTTTAGGACTGGCTGAGAATTAGAGTGCTAATTAGCAATCTTTTTAAAGGACCTTGGATATGAAAGGGAGCCCAGTTAGAGCTATTGCTGGAGATGATACACATTGCCAGGAGCTCGCCTTGACCAGGTTTAATGCAACCAGACCAGCTCTAGCCCCATGATGGCAAGGTGGGGCTGTGTTGGCACTGACCAAGTTCTGATATAAAGACAAACAAAGGAGGTCAACCTGACATCTGTGTCTGAAAGATGCCTGTTCAGGCTCTGCCGTGGTCAGGACTAGAGCAGGCAGGGCCTATCTAGAACACTATTTGTCTTTCTTAAACTTTTCTTGACCTTGACATACATTAAGAAAAATAAATTACATTGAAGAATGGGACATGCACGTACACACACACACATACAGTTTCCCCAAATGATACTTTCTTTACCTTATGTAATGTACTGTATTCTGTTTTATTGTATTTATTCTCCTATATCCTATTATTTCTTGAAAACAGCACTATTTTAACAACACTGTTTCATGATCTATTAATGGGTGGAGACTTGTGGTTTCAAAGTCATCATCTAGAAGTTGTAGTCTATGCCACGAGAGACCTTGCCCTACAGCTGGCCCTTCCATCTCCTGTGCAGGAGTTAGCACATTAAAACCTGGCTGTCCAAGATGAAGTCAATTCCAGTTAAGAAGCCTAACATCTTCTGGCTTCACCCGATCTGCATTTTCACTTCCTGGTAGTCTGCTTCCTGTGTTAGCATCCTCTGTCCCAGAGCTTCTGGACCTCAGGCCAGGCAGAGCTTTTGGTTTTGACATTTCCAACAACTTTTGGGAAAAGACTTTCTCCTGCAGACTTGGCCTGGGGGTAGCCCTCAGCTAGGCTAATCCTTCTTCCTTCACCACTGAAGGTGGATTAGACATAGAGAAAAAAGCAAGTTATGTATTCTAACCCTGTTGCTTTCCTTCATAAGATAGCAGTGTAATTCTTCTTGCTGAAAATCAGCTTTATCCTCCTTTCTGATTTAAGTATCCGGGGCAATGATGAAAAACCTTTTCTTATATTAGAAACAATAGCTCAATAAATGCAAATAATTTGATAAATTCCAATTGATAAGCCAAAAAATACTCATGTAAGAAATAAATCAGTATTACTACCGACTAGAAAATCATTTCTATTACCTGTAGTACTTGTAATGTGGAAAAGATAGATGGTAACTAGCAATTCCTCAACCCGAGTCTTATAAGGAGCAAGTCTTGGTTGAGTGACCTCTATAAAAACATAACCAGATGAAAAGACCTGTTAATAAACCAAGTTTTGTGTTTCTATAGCAGTAGTAAAACAAGGAAAGATGCTAGAACAAGGGCAAAATGTCTATTTCCAAACCACCAAGTCCATCTCTGCCAGGAGATATTTTCTAGCATTTTACAGCTTTACAGCTTGTTATCACAGTGTCCAAAAAAGTCTTGAAAAAGGCTTTCACCTCCTACCACTCTTTCATGTTCAACCCAAGATGGAACTTTCTTGAGTAGACTCTTTACTTTCAAAAACAACTGCTTTGAAAATGACAATATGCAAGAGTTACTCAGAGGAATGCAGGTTCCCAGGATTTTGCCCAGCAACTCTGGTTGACCATGTCTGGTAAGGAGCCAAAGAATCTGCATTTTTACACTATGGTCTACTCCTCTTCTTCCCACTCTCCCACACACTGCGAAGGATGTGAAGGCAGATGGTTCAAGACCCACACCTGGAAAACACTGTCCAGAGAAAAGCAGTTTATTTCAAAGCACTGCTGTACTTTTTCCTCAGATGCACTTGCCTATGACTCCGTATCTAATGGAATCATGATATTGTTTTCAAGTTTCTTCTTGCTTAATGGTCAATTCCCAATACTTGCCTGTCCTCAAACTGTGGCAGACTGGCTGGCTTGGAGCGAGGTGGCCAAGTTCCAAAGCCAGCATCATGATGAGAGTGCACAAATCAGCAGGGACCAGAGTGACAGGAAAGACCCAGGAAGCATCCCAGCTCCTGACCCCTTCCCAGGTAGCACGGTCTCCCATTGCAGTTATGCACCCACCTACCTGCTCTTCCCTAGTGGAAGTGCAACTACAATCATTTCTGATCTACAGGAAGTTTCAGAAACTCCACAAATCAATATATAAGACCACAAGTAGAAAGATGGAAGCACAAAAGACAAAAACAAAAATAAAATTAAACACTAGGTCATTTCCAATAGAATGTTCCAAAAAGGGATTTAAATAAAATAGAGTAATCTTAAAAAAATAAAGTCCTAAAACATGCTTAAGGAAGGAAATGTAGTCTGTAAGAACTTGCCAGCTGGTCTTCTGGCTTTGTCTCAGAGCCCCAGAATTTGGTAGTAGACTACAGGGAACTTAGGTTGAGCTACAGAGGATGCCTTTTTTTTTTTAAATATTACCAAATAACACAGCACTTGATGGAAAAAGCAAATAGTCACAATACACACACACACACACACACACACACACACACACACAAAAGGAATATCCCAGAAGAACAGAGCACTTAAAGAATGAAGTTCTCTGTGAACTGATTTGCTCTCAGTCGATTCACCTGGAGATATTTTTCTCCTATTACTAAAGGTCTGGCCATGAAGACTCTTGAGTGACACGTTCAAAAGAAGATGTCTTGGAAGGCCCTCTTAGTTCCTCTTTGGGATCCAAGAGAGGGACAAACAGACACGAGGAAACATTTGGCTGCCTCTTCATCGGAAAAAGAAAGGTTTAATCTCATTTAGTATTACATGCAGCTTTGCCCAAAATAAAGCAGCTGGCTGGGAAGAGATTGGAGCCCATTCCCATCCAAGCACCTCCATGTTTTTGGTATATCTCCTTCAGCCAATCTGATGCGTCAGGCTGAGGACATATGTGGGTGCCATACCAGAAAGAAGGCACATTTATTTTCCTCTCATTTAATGTTTAAGCATGATCCCAGTCACCAGATGGGTCAGAGAAACAATGACAGCATGGTATAAATCTTCAGAGGGTTTATCAATCTGATTGAATTGAGAAGATAAAGTGGATTTTGCTAGAAATCCAATAAACTCTCTCCACCTCAAAGAATAATAAGGGTTGGTGGCAGTTTTCTTCTTTATTACCACTCTGATCTTTCTTTTTAGTATATGTGCTGCCGAAGGGAGCACATGATCTTTCTTTTTAAATTCTCGCTTCTGTTTCACTTCCTTTATAATATAGGACTCATTTATTCTCTAAAGATGTCAGGTGAGTCCCCGTTCATCCAGCCTTATTAGTTGAAGAAATGGCTTTTCTGCTGGATAGACCTGAGTTTGAAAATAGGCTCTTTCCCTACCTCATTGTGTGATCCTTGTACCTCAGTTTCCTAGTATAAGAAGCAAGACAAACCTTTATGGTAGTTGGGAGAGTTAGAAGTTATGAGTGTGAAGTACTTAGTGTGGTGCCTCTGTAAATCTAAGGCAGGAATTGCTGCTAAGAGGAGTGAAATGCTGTTTATCAAAGACTTTTAACTGCTCTATAGAATTTAATTTATATACTCTGTTATGGGACTCTGATGGTAGGAATGGCAGAGCCAAGTCTGTGGTCTTCTCTAAGCAGTAGAATGTTACATTTGCTACTGCATGTTAATCAGAAAATTCCAAGTCCCACCTCAACACACAGTGATAGGCACAATCAAATTCTGTTTTGCTTTAATATGCTGCTTCAAATATCTGTATCTTAAAAAATAAGTGGCTGAGTCTACCAGATGATGTCAGTTGGAAATTAGCAGAGCTCCTGTTAACTACTCACCATGGTAACTCTACCAGATAGAGATTCACAGCTAACCTAGTAAAGACATGTGACTTTAACATCTTCATTTTGGTCACTGAACCAAGTAGTTTGCCAAGATGAAGGATTTCATTCAGGTCACTGCTGATGTTTATTCTTCCTGGATAAAGTGTACGCCATCCTTAGAATGATATACAAAACAAAAATGAGAGAGATTTTAAAATTCACTAAAAAATAGAGTTGATTTTATGATCACATTTCAAGATTTAACAGGAAAGGGGCAAAATTTCTTTTAGGAGGGAAAATTCAAAGAAACTAGTCATGCAAAGATTGGGCAAGAACATCCTAGGCAGAGCCATCAAGAGGCACAGAAACGCTGAGGTGGGAATGGATTGAGGATTAAGGGACAGGAAGAAGGCTGTAGGGCTGCGATGTAGTGGATAAGGGAGGAGAGAATGAGTTCATGGGGTTAGGGACCACATGTAGGGAGAGGTAGGCCCAAGTAAGTTCTTGAAGCAGGGGCAGGCAGCCCTGGAGGTATTCAGGCAGGTAAAGAAATGACCGCCCTGGCAGATATGAGAACCAAGGAGACCAAATAGGAGACTGTTGAGAGAGCACAGGTAAGAGATTAATGGCCTGTGGAGGCATGGAGAAAAGCAAACAGAGTCGGGATACATTTGTGAAGCAGCTTCCAATGGAATGCGCTGCTGACTTGTCTGTTGGCAAGTAAGGAAAGGAAGAGTTGGGGTGGCTCCTAGGTTTTCGTTTGTCCCAGTAGTAGGTGGTGGGTGCCATTAGAAATGGGGGTGGGTGGTCAGTGGAGCAGGGAAAAAGACAAACAGGCTTGGGGATCAAAACCACAGGTGTTGTTCAGGCTGTGTTCGTCTTCTCCAGTGATAGTCACACATAGCATAACTAGTGAAGGCATGGCTGACTGAAAGATGTAAGTTCAATCTTATTAAAGATCAAGTTACTGCATATCATGTGCAAAGAGCAACCTAACTTATGGAGGGAGGAAACAGTGTAATTCAGAGATTGTTTTGCCCGGCTGTTTCCTTTGGGTGCCTACCTTCCCTTCTGAGCTTCCTTGTAGCAGCCAGAGCCTTCGAGTGTACTCTGTCTGCTCTTTCCTTGTGGGGCTGTGTGGTCTGAATTTCTACTAGTTTTTGGTGCCTGGGAGCGAAGTGGTGACCACGAAGTGTTTTCTGAATGAATGAAGATGTGCCGAGGGCTCCTGGTCTCCACTCTCGTTAATCTCATTCCAGAATGTAATTGGGAATTGCTGGAGGGGACTGAATTTAGGGCACACATCAGTGTCATTTGGTTCTGATGTGGACTTCTGTCTTGTTCATAGTGCAGAGTCCCCCTCTTAGACTGTTTTGGTAAATGGCTATGGATCCTCTTGGACGTCAGTCCCTACCTTGTTAACCTGCCTGTACTGCTGGGCCTTTGAGACTTGAGCTCTTCTGGCTCTTGCCAGCTCATCTTACCTGGATTCTATCCTCTTCATGTGCCTTTGAGCCCAGGTCTATGAGGATATTTACTCTTCATCATCAGTCATGCTGGTCATTTTTCTGAGGGGCTAAATATTGCTTTTGCCCAGGTCCCTGTTCCTAAGTTATCTGACCTATTAGTGAAGTCTGTGATCCCTCCCCAGACCTCTGGTGTGGTAACTGATTGTGATGTTTCATCTACTGCTTGTCATTTTTTGGCCAGGGCCTCTATCCTCTGAATAATGCGGCTACTGAGTTCCATCCCAACCCCTACTCCAATTCATGCCCCACCTTGGGAAAAATCGCTAGTTCAACTTCCATGTAGCGTCAACAGTCCGGACCCAAAGCCATAATTCTTAACGTGGTCAAATCATTAGATGCAACAAATGTAATCACACAAAAAGCATGGAAAAAATACATCCTGGTAGTAAAAGGAAAAAGGAAAAGCTGCATGTCAAACAACTCTAGAAGGATCTGCTTGTTAGGAAGCAAGCTGATGTGTGCGTGTGCACACGTGTGCATGCATGCGTTTGTACTTGGGCAACTTGATATATTTACCTGCAAATACTTCCATTTTTTAATTGTTCATTCCATCTTCTAGGAGGAAACTTAAGCTTTATCACATACTATTGCAGGTCATCTAGTATTGATTATATCCTTACTAAGCAGTCAAGCATGCAGTAGTACAGGGGTACCAATTTCTATCTATTCACTGGTTGAATTAACACAACCTATCCCCTAATATGGGCTGCCAGGCACTTCATGGCTCAGGACCCATTCTAAAACATCTTTGCCTGAGATCAATTTTGGAAGGCCCCTCTTTTCTAGAAAATTCCCTGAGAAACTTCAGACATAAAAGAAAAGAGTATTGGGCCTGGGATTTAGCTCAGTGGTTCCGGTGCCTGCCTTGCAAGTGCAAGGTCCCGAATTCGATCCCCGGTACCAAAAAAAAAAAAAAAGAAAAGAGTATGGCGACCCCTCCCCACCCTCAGTACAATTCAAACTTAAGTGATACTGAACTATAAAATACATGTAAGGAAGTCTGACACAATACTCAGTTTCCCTTTGGGGATTATATCAATGATTTTGTTAAAATAAATATCAATAATTATCCAAATCTCTCTCTCTCTCTCCCAGCCCTATCAGTATCTTATTCCCCCTGCCCCATCTGTGTCTTTTTGTCTCTTCTGGTTGGTAATTCAGCCTACAAGTTATTGAAGCAACAGATCGGTAAGCAGATCTGAAAAAACAGTTACAGCCTAAAGAGACTCACTTATTCACTTGTAATAGATGAATATTCAGAGTGCTAAGGATGTAAGCAGGGGCTCTATGTGGGCACAACACGTCCCACCCTTTCCTTTCCTGCCTTCTCATTCATAGTCAGGGGAAATTATTTCCAGATTCAGGGTGAAATGGAATGTCTGTAAATCATAGCTCTCACATAAAAATAAGGTAACATATGGCCACTTAGGTTTTTGTGTGAGATGAAGGAATGAATTTAGAAGTATCCGCCTGTACTTTTGAAGTTTTGTCGGTCTTGTTATTACAACCCTAAAGTGTGAAATGTTTGTCCTGTGTTTGAAATTAAGAATTAGGATAGCTGCTAACTCAAAAGCTTCCTTTATATGCTGCTTCCCCTCGACTAAGTTTTAGCTTACACAACTTGTTCAAAGGATAGCATCAAAGGATTGTTTTATCAGTTAGTTTAGGATAATAGATGAGGGTTGAACTCTAGGCTGTAAAGGGAAACTTTTCAGACGCGGAGTTAAAGTTCAATCTGTTATTCTTGGCAAATGGCCCAAGAGGGAAGTAGAATTCATGGAAGAGGCATGTCTGCTGGGCAGCTATATGATCCAACAGTCACTATGAAGAGATCATAGAACAGAATGATCAAATGAGTGTTCACACACCACTGACAGCATGGAAATATATCACTTCCCTTGCATAGCTCTTTCTTCAAGTGCTGTTCAAAGTGCTCCTTCAATATAGCAAAATCTCACTCACTGTGAGTGAAAAGATAAATGTTTCCATGTGGATCCAATTCTGGTGGTCATTAGGTTTTGGGGATCAGTAATGTATTCTCACCGGGATCCTTGCTTCTGCTCTGTGTAGAAGGTGATTACTTGGCACTCGGATCACATTAGTTATGATGCTTCCATCTCTGATGCCCAAAGATAAGAAAAAAAGAAGATGTGTCTGGTGTCACTTGGGCAATGGTAGAGAACAATGTTCACCTGGGCCACATAACAATGACCGTAGTCTTCTTCACTGTCAAAAGCGATACTCTTGTAATCTTGGCTCCAAAAAAAGGAGAGGGTGGGCAGATGAGAGGAGGAGAGGGAAGGAGAGGACAGAGAGGGGCTAAAGAGGGTACAAACCTATGTAATGCACAGACACGTTAGGAGAGAAGGGCAGATGAGTCAGAGAAAAATGTAGTGGAGGAAGAGGCAGGAGAGGGTCAGAGCATGAGAGGGGACCCTACCCACTGCTGCTAGCTGGGAAGATGAAGGAGGCCGTGAGTCAGTGCATGCAGGTGGCTTCTTGAATCAAGGAATGGCCCTCAGCTTACAGCCAGGAAACAGAGATCTCAGTCCAAGGAAGAGACTTGGGCCAAAACCCCGAGTACACCGGGAAGTAGTCCCATCCCCCTGGTTTCTGCAGGGGAGCACAGTCCTGCTGACATCAGTGACTTCCGCATACGGGATGCTAGCAGAGGGCCGTGGCTGAGCCAAGGCATCCCTGGACTTTGAGCTACAGAACTGTGAGATGATAGCTGTCTGTTGAAGCTGCTGCGTTTGTTACCAATTTGTTGGCTAGAATAGAAAACTGATACAAGGATGGACTTTGAGAAATTCGGTGCTGGGAATGTAGCTGGGGGTAGACAAATGGACACCTGTGAGACAGGCTCACCTGAGTGAGCCCTGGCACGAGCAGACCCAGCTCCTCCTTAGTCTCGTTTGCCAACTGTTCCCAGGGCAGTTTCCTTGCTAGCGTGTGCCTCAGTCTCCATGGTGGAAGGGCAACAATAATTGCACAGGACTCGTCTCCAGAGTCGAAGAGCAAACACTCTAGAGTTGTTTTCCGTGTGGTCCTTGAAGGACCTGTGAGACTCAGCCGCCTCCTGAGGCCGCGATGTTTCCTCTCCAAATATGGCTGAGGCTCTGCGCTCCCAGATGTGGTTAGGAGAGAGGCGGCCTCCAGCCGAGGGGGAGCACTTGTTTGATGGGATAATTGAATTAGCTGTCCAAATTAGTGTTTGACGAAGATTCTCCTGTGTATCTTTTCCTAGGGTGGCCCCTTTGCAATTTTTACACAATGGTAATTATCAGATGAAGGGAAGAATTAAAACTGAAAAGACAACTGAGTTCTTGCTGTCTTGATCCCAGGCAAATTGGAGATCGTCAGACAATTGGTTGCAACAGACCAAGGTCATATGCAAGCAAACACAATTATCTAAAAATACAAAATACTGCCTTCAGCAAACAACCTTAAGAACTGAACAAATATTTAGATTTGACAGCATCTGTTGAAAATCTGTCTGAAATGTCTCCAATAAACTGGACAATGCTGAAGAAACACTTGGGTTAAGTAACCTGAAAAGAAATCATTCATATTTACTAAGGGATTACATAAATCAAAGCCACATTTGCCTGAATATAATCCTATATGGAGCAGTCACCTCCTGGGATAGATAAATTCTTCCAAGCCATCTCGTCTACTTTATTACACCAGAAAGTCTCTCTTCATCCTATTTATTTTCTTTAAATACATACTGATAGGCATTGTCTTGTGTATTTTCCGCACTGTCTCTTTTCTTTCTAGACTATGAGGTCCCAGAGGGAGGGCAGGACCTTGCCTAAATATTTGATGAGGTGCCATTTATGTTTCAGCTTGCACTTCCCCTAGTTTTCCCCTAGAAAAGCCATAGTCTTCCTTTGTCAGTGTATTTCTAGGGAAGCAGATGCCACCAAGTCTTTTATGTATATATACACACATATATATGTGTGTGTGTGTATATATATATATATACATACATATATACTTTATCTTAAAATATTTAATAATTGACAAAAAAATTGTATGTCCTCAAGGTTTAGTGTATAGTGTGCTGGTTTGATAGATGTGTATGTACCTTGAGTAATGACTGCCACAATCAAATTAATTATCACATCTACCACCACCCATGCTGTATATTCGATCCCCAGAAATTTTTCATTTTGTAATTGAAAGTTTATACCCTTTGATCAACATCTCCTCATCGTCCTACCCTCAGTTTATGCCAACCACCATTCCCCTAATTCTCTAAGTTTGACAATTTAAAATTTCACATGTAAGTAAGATTATGCAGTATTTGTCTTTCTGTGTCTAGTTTACTTCCTTTAGCATAATCCCCTCTGGGTTAATGTATGTTGTCACAAATGGCAAGATTTCCTTCTTTTTATGTCTGAGTGGTACTCCATTATATATGTTTATCACCATTTCTTTATTCATTCATTGTCAATACACACGTAGTTTCTCTAGCATGGTTATTATGGATAATGTTTTAATGAATATGGGGGGTAAATATATCTTCAAATTACTGCTTTTGTTTCCTTCAAATGTACCTGAGAAACGGGATTGCTGGATTGTATGGTACTTCTATTTGCAATGTTCGGAGGACCCTCCATGCTACTTCTGTGATGGCTGTACCATTTTATGTTTCCACCAATAGTGTACATGGGCTCTGGTTTTCCCCGCAACACTATCTTTTTGTGTACCGGGGACTGAACTCGGGACCTTGTGCTTGCAAGGCAGGCGGCAGAACCACTGAGCTAAATCTCCAGCCCGACACTATCTTTTCGATAAGAGCCACTAGACTTCAGTCTTGAAACACATGTAAACACAGCTCAGGCAATCAGCACATCGCATCCTGCTAGCTAGAGAGATGAACTGTTCTGGGCCAAATAGAATGGGTGTGATGGAATTCTGAAAGCTTTTGCTTGGGTGTCTCCACTGAGTTTGTAACCCTGAGAGGGGCCAGGGCTTTAGCTGCAGTTGCCATCTTACCTCTACCTCATCTGTTATTAGAATGGATGACAGGTTGAGCCCAGAGACAGAGGAAAAGAGAATATGATGGCATAGGTGGAGGTTCTAAATTCCTAAATTGTCCGTTTCAGCACTAACCATGGAGTTTTAACTTATAGTGGCCACTAAATCTCTTTCCCAAAACAAAAGTCCAAATTGAATTCCCAAACAGAGTCCAAATTGAATTCCAATTGATAATCTAGCAAAGCCAGAGAACCATAAAGTACTGTACAAAAATTATCTCTTCAGGCCAGGGATTTAGCTCAGTGGTTTTGCCACCTGCTGCGCAAGTGCAAGGACCCGAGTTCGATCCTCGGTACCAAAAAAAAAAAAAAAAAAAGAATTATCTCTTTAATCTGAGCACACAATTTCTTTTTTTAAATTTTATTTTTTTGGTACATTTTAGGTATACAATATAATGACATTCATCATTGGAAATTTGCACCTTTACATTATCTCTCTTGGTTCTTATTTCTCCCCCCTTCCCCGTCCTCCCTTCAACCCCTCCATCCCTCCCTATTTACAAAGACTTTGTTTCCATTTTTTCATTTTTTCATATTAATTCCATTCCCTTCTTTCCTTTCCCCTACCCCTCCCACTTCCCCTTCCCTTTGCCCCTTTTCTTCCTATTTCACATTATCTATTATACCTTTTAGTCCTTATTTACACTTTCAGTTTCTCACACTAGAGAAACTATTCGGTATTTACACACATGTCCTATTTATTTCACTTCAGAGTATGGCCTCAATATGCATCCATTTAGCTATAAATGTCTCTAATTTCTCATTTTTTATGGCTGAGTAGTACTCCTTTTTATTTAAAAAACCCCCACATTTTCTTTATCCAGTCTCCAGTTGACGGGCGTTTGGGCTGTTTCCAAGTTTTAGCTATTGCAAACTGTGCTGCTATGAACATAGGTTCACATATATCACTGTGGTATGATTCTTTTAATTCTTTGGGGAAGATACCCAGCAGGGTAATAGCTGAGTCAAATGGGACTTCCAGTCCTATTTTTTTTGAGGTATCTCCATACTGATTTCCACAGTGGCTGCACCAGTCTACACTCCCACCAGCAGTGGAGCAGGGTTCCTCTTTCCCCACGGCTCCGCCAGCATTTGTTATTGGTGGATTTCATAATAGCAGCCATTCTTTCTGGGGTGAGGTGGAATCTCAGTGTTGTTTTCATTTGCATCTCTTGAATGACCAGTGATGTTGAACATTTTTTCGTATGTTTATTTGCTATTTCTACTTCTTTGTCTGAGAAATGTCTGTTCACTTCAGATGCCCATTTTTGTATTGGGTCTTTAAATTTGGGAGATCTGATTTTTTAAAGTTCTTTATAGATTCTAGATAGTAGACCTTTGTCTGAGGGACATGAGCACACAATTTCTATAACTCAGTGGATACACATGTGTGTGCGTGTGTGTGTGTGTGTTAGTGAGGTGTTTACCAGTCACTACCATCCTTTGTGTAGGGCCCAAGACATTTAAAAAATGCAAGACAGTTGAAGAAAACAGTATATTGGCTATTGCTTAAAACAAGAAATAAACTCTGTGACTTATGGTTTTATGTATTGTGTATCACTTCTATTGTACCAATTTGGCAGGTCTAAGTCAGTTGGTTAAGAACATTCAGCTCTATGTCATGAAGACCATCAGTCTCAAGCCAAATGATTGGTGATGCAGATTCTTTTGAGTTCATGTGATACTTCAAATTTTTGTTACTATTTTTGTATGTGTACCAGTTGTCACAGGATGGCCAGTGGATGTTCTTTATATAAGCTCTGACCCTAGTTACTTCATGAATGTTCTCTTAAGGAAGATTGGTTGATGTAATGACACCACAAAGACCAGACAACTGCATTACTGGTGCCTGGTGGGCATGATGGGTAGTACAGTCATCTGCCTGTAAACCTTAACCTGGGCTCAGTGAATTCTCCTAATTCAGAAACTTAATGTGAAGAAAAAGGAGGAGGAAGAACAGCCTCTCTAGAGCACAGTCTGGAAGCATAAAGGTGCTGAACCCTGCTAGGCAATGTTTTGTTTAAGTATTTTGCTCATTGTCTCTTTCACTTTCTAGAATGTGGACTCCATGAGGGCAGGATCTTGCCTAGCAGATGAGATGCTGTTTATGTCCCAACTGGCACCTAGGTGAGATCATCTTTTGCTAGCATTTTCTAGCAAGGAGAAGAATCTCAATGAGTAGGAGAAAAGTCAAGAATTCATCATCATTCTTGCTCGAGAACTCCTGTGGAGAACATACTGCAGTTTTAGCTACTTATTGATGAGGACTTTTTTGTTTGTGTCATAAGTGGGAACAAAATAAATCATTTGGAAGCTAGACCTTGGTAAGCTTGAAAAACTCCCATAGAGGAAAAAAGCAAAGCGATAGTATAAGGATAGAAATTTAGGATATACACACAAAGGGGATTTGTCTTAAACTTCAGTAGGTTTCAGTCCTGAAGGAGGATCTAATAACAAAATGTAACACAAGTACCTCTAGTTAATGTCCCAAATTAGAGACAAGGTCCAGGTGTGAAGAAGGAGGTCCATGAGTTAAAAACAGGCTGTCTTCAGAGGCCTGGCAGATATCTAGCAAGAGTATTGAGAAGTGTTGGGAAGTCCAGAGTTTCATTTTCTCTCAGAAAAAGTGAAGGGGGGAGGACATGAATCTAGTTCATCAAGAATTAAAATATCAAGACCAAGTCATTGCTGAGCCAGTATATTACAGACCTAGACATCCTGGCTTCCAACTCCACACATACAATTCAAGTTACATGGCTTTAGTCTCAAGTGAATAAAGAGTAGGTGGGAAACACATTGGTTTGTGGCATCTACTTGTTGGATCCCAGATTGACAGAGCCAGGGCATCCACCATGAAGAGTTAGAAAGGGTTTGCCACAGCAAACACTCTAACAAAATCCAGCAGTGGGCACTAAGGGGGAAGTTCAATAGGTGGATGGATAAACTGGAAGTTGGCAGTAGGCAGACAGCAGAGGTGCAGAGAAGCAGGTGGAATTGTGTAGGCAGGGTACAGGCTCCAAAAGTGAGAGCTATGGATCTAACAAAACAAGAATTCTTTGTCTTAAAATATTTGCAGTAGATGGTAAGACACTAACATAAAAAGTCAAGAATGGGATTATTGGATAGGCTTGTGACTTTTAGATTTCAGACACAAGGCAAGGCTTTGTTTGGTCTTCAGGGATCTCCCACGGCAAAGTATTAGTTCTATACTCTTTTGCTACTTGGTGTGGATCACTGTGCTGGGAAATCCCACATGTGGCATTCAAAGGGTCATGTGAGCTGAGAGGACACCTTTTTATTCATCAAAATTCTGTCCTAGGCATTTCTCTTCTAGCTCTTTTTGGATGAGTTTTTCCCCCAGGGTTTTGGCTTCTGGGTATATATTAAGGCTTTCTTCAGGGCTCTCTCTCTCTCTCTCTCTCTCTCTCTCTCCATATCTATCTGTCTATCTATCTATCTATCTATCTATCTATCTATCTATCTATCTATCCCTACAACTGCCTGTCAAAAATTGTCCTTAGGAGTCCCTGGGATGTTGGCTGTTTGTGGTAGTCACAGCAGAGGATATAATTATCTAACCTCATATCCTCTAGGAAGCTAGCATAAAGAATTTCTCAGGAAATTAATGAGTCATGTGACCTCATCATTCATTCATTCAAAACACACAGTATTAATGTAATGGAAATGACAAAATTCCTACTTTTGTAGAATTTATAGTTAGAGCTACGGTTCCATTTCTCAGACTTGAATCTCCCAGACATTTCAGATGCAGTATGCTCTGAAGTCGAATCACATCAAGGAGAAGGCACCATTTGTTGTACAGTAGAGTGACTCTGACATACTGCATATTCAATGGCTTTTCACTAAACAAACAATTTTTGATCTGAAGAAGTAGCTTAACGAGGATCAGTTCTCAGAATCTAGTCACCTGAATGTTAAACTATTCTACTCCACACCTTCCTAAACAGTCCTTAAATTGAGGATGCGTAAGTAAAATATTATCTTTAAGAACATAACTTTACATTGCACATATACGTTCCATACGAAAAATGCAATTAATAAAAAATATATCCTACTACCCAGAGATAGTCACTGGCATTCACTGAGAATTATCTGGTGTATTGCTTTCCATGCATATATGGAAACTGTCCTAAAACTGTTTTTTTTTGCCCTTCATATATTATATTACAAATTAACTTTTCATCTTATTAAATATATTTTCATGGTAAAAAATTTTTTTTCCTGGTACCAGGGATTGAACTCAGGACTTTGTGCTTGTGAGACAGGCGTGGCACCTCTGAGCTAAATCCCCAGGCTTCATAGAATAATTTTAATAGCTACCCGAAATCCTATTTTATAGATGCACTATCATTTATATAATTAATCTCACATTGCTTGAGTACAGATTTTCTGTAATATTTTCACTGTTATGAATAATGCTAAACCAACCATCTTGTAATGATACCTTTGTGTCCATCCATGACTATTTACTTTAGAACAAATTCTTAGGGAAATGTATAAGTCAAAATTAGGCAAAAGTTTCAACATTTTTGCTACTCATGTTGTCAAGTTTCACTCCAGAAAGATACTTTCAAATTTACAAACAGTGATGAGTTCTTTATTGCAATATGAACATGAGTATAAACTCTCCTGGTGATCTAACTGGATCAGTTGTTAAATCTATTTTCTTTCAATGCATGAATCCTGCTTCTGGAGAATGAAATATTCTATTTTATATTCAGATGAAATGTCTGGAATTTGAGTGGATGTGTCCTTCTAGCTCATGTGTAATGGTGTATTATCAAAATGTATCTAAATGTGTCAAGTGGCCTGAGTCTTCATGTAAAGTTGACCTGCTGATGGTTGGACCTTTGGATTGTAGTAGAACATGGATGATTTTAGAGCTCTAAGGCACTTTAAGGAGTATGTGTTTTCATAGGGCCGGGGATTTAGTTCAGTGATTTCGCCACCTGCTGTGCAAGCGCAAGGACCTGAGTTTGATCCCTGGTACCAAAAACCCCCCCACAAATAATAGTTGTTTTAATAATAGCCACTTCTCCTTAGGCATCTGAAGAGAATGCAGATGAAATTTGTGGCTACTCCTCTTTCCTTTTATTGTTCTTCTTGAGCCACAATGAAGTCAAAATTGTTTGAAACTTCACAATGTGGGTTAAGGAATCTTTTTGTCCAGGTTTTATTTTAAATTGCTTTTGATAGCAATTCTAGGTAACAGAGACATGGCAGGGGGTATCACAATCTCCAACCTGCAACTATACTACAAAGCTACTGTGATAAAAACAGCATGGTACTGGCAAAGAAACAGACTTGAGGACCAGTGGAACAGATTAGAA
>NW_004624843.1:966882-1007482 GCF_000247695.1 Heterocephalus glaber | reverse complement strand
AAGAACCAAGATGCATTATGTAAAGGTACAATTCCCAATGAGAAATGTAATTGTGTTGTATACCTACAATGTACCAATAAAAGAATTTACTACAAAAAAAAATTGTTTTTGATACATCTCATTCTTCCTACTTTCCCAGACTACTATTCCCAAAGATTTTTGACTTCTTTCAGAAACCTGCAGCATTCCAGCCTGGAAAGCATTCACTGGTAAGAAAGGGTCCTAGATTAAAGACGGCCATTCATGCTTCGCTTCTTCTCCCATCAGGTGGTTGAGCCTCGCTTTGATCTCAGCTGGCTTCAGGACTTGCTTTGTTCAATGAAATGTGAAACTAGTGGCACTCCACAAGTTCTTGGCTTAGCCCTTAAGAAGCCTGGTGACTTCCACCTTTTCTTTCTTGAAGAGCAGCAGCTATGCTGCAAGAAGCCCAAGCTCAGCCACTCAGTGATCAGCTACCATACAGAGAAAAGCTTTGAAGGGTGAGCTGTCAGCTAGGATGGCTCAGCTCTGGGCATGACCCCATTTGAAAACTGCTGTAGCAATGACCTCAGCTACTACAACACCCATTGAACAGAAGAACTACCCAGCTGAAACCCAGTTTACCCATAAAACTATGATAGAGAAAGATTGCTATTGCTTTAAGTTTGCATGCTTTGGAATGGTGTGTTTTACCCTAAAATAATAAACTCCTGTAACAGAGAGACAAATGCACAAGTTACACTGGTTATAGGAAAAAGATAAGTGAGGGAACACAGGGGGTATCTGGCCTTTTATAGAGAAATCAGAAAAGAGTTCTGTGGAAAAATGATGCTTGAGTTGAAGTTTGAAGAGCGAATTAGTGTCTCAGGGAAGGTGAGGGAGAAATAATCTTTTAAATGTCTGTAAAAAAATCCCCAAATGGGCAGAGGATTTAGCTCAGTGATGCTGCACTTGCCTTGCAAGTGCAAGGTCCTGAGATTGATCTCTGGTACTGGAAAACAACAACAACAACAACAACATCCCAAAAGATAATGTGGATGCCAGAAATCATGTGACATGCTCAAGTCCATTGAAAACCTAATGCTGACAAGTGTTTAATTTGATGGTCTAGAGAGAAACTCTGTAAAATTAGGAGGAATAACAGGATCTCACACATTTCCTTCTTTTGGGTCATTTTTAAGGGGAAAAGACCCCACAGGGGACACATTTCACCTACTTCCATCTGCAGCACCAAACATTTTCTCAAGTACTAATGAGACAAGAGGAACTGGATTTGTTCAAAAGCTGTGTCTGATCCTCATTTACTATCCTAAATGATTAATTCATTCCAGAAACAAAAACAAAGACACAGTCATATTATAAACACGAATTCCTTAAGAAACTCATCGATGGACCACCTAGGAGACTCCTGGGGACCACCAGACAGGCTTGGTCTGGGCACGATTACGAAGCGGCTGGAGTTCATCTTGGGGGTCCCAGCCTCCCATCTTTGTGTCTTT
This sequence comes from Heterocephalus glaber, assembly GCF_000247695.1. The sequence continues at coordinate 1,006,004 of NW_004624843.1, read as the reverse complement.
CAGTCTGCTTCGTGTCTCAGTAGCATCTGACTCTTCTCTATGAAAATCTGCTTCCTGGATAGGATCTGATACACGTGTTCGTACTTAGAAGTGTGACCACAGAGAGGAGTATTGTTCTTCAGGAAGGATATCTATTTTACTTTTTTGAAGACAAAGATATTTAAGCTAAAGGAATGATCGTGTGATAGTCGATTTTTTAAAAGTAAGTATTTTGGTGTGAAAGAATGTGGAACTGAGGGAAGGGAATAGAACATGTTGGCTTCTTGTTTTCCTCTAGTGCTGTACTGTTTAGAGACTGCTAGACCTGTCACAGTCAATCCAATCAAACAGGTATTGAAAGGAGTCTGCTGTGTCCAGGCCCAAAGTTAGGTGTTGTGGATGATTAATAATGGTTAAAGAAGGTCCCTGCCCTCAAGGGGCACGCACATTGACTAATAGAAGACAAGAAATGACAACAGATCATAATAAAGTAAGGGAGAATAAGTCACGGATAAAAGTATATAGTACAAAGTGCTGTATGGGAGTCCTTCCAAAGAAATGATTATTTCTAAATGATGCAAGTTTTGAAAGTGGAGTAATGATCAAGGGTAGGAGGTGGAGGAGGGTTTGAGGAAACGTGTGATCACTAATTCTAACAGAATCTAGGAAGTGCTGGAATGTGGGAACTTGTAAAATGAAGTGATTTCCCCAAGTACCAACTTAGTGGCTGGGATGGGTAGAGTTTCAGGTGAGTGGAGTATGCCATGGCAAGGGCTCAGATTTAATTCCATGTTAAAAAATTTGATGGAACATTTGAGAAATAAAAGTCGCCCTTGCAAATTGCTGTAGGGTGAAGTGAATTGGTGGATGAAGTAAGATGTGCTATATATTTAAGATGGTTTCTTTGATACTGTAAAGGTTAGTCCAGAAAGGAGAGAAATGGCAGGCTGCGTAGCATGTTACAGTGTCCACCCAACCATCCACATAGATTTACTTGGCATTAGGAGAAGTATCTCGTTTTACCAGACATTAGCAGGAGTGATTACAATGTGGGCCAAATGATGTAAGATAACAGTGAGTGAGCCAGAAAGGTGGGAGAAAGGACTGAAGTAGGGATGGGATCATCTGCTCATATTTGCCTTTTGGTATTTTCTCAAGTGCAGGGTACAACCCTTCCACAGCTGTCTGAGTTGGCTGAGTACACGCTGACACTGGGCAGCTGTAAGAAGAAAGGTGAAGGTGGCGGAGAGGCTGCGGGAGGAGCCTACCCTCTCTGGCTGAAGAAGTGGAGATTCTGAATCCAGAACTGCTTCCCTGAGGTCCAAAGGAGGCGAAAGCCTCTATATTCCCACTCCATCTTACTTACTTTCCTCCCGCTAGCAATATCTTGTGTTTTTTTCTGAATGTCAGGTTCCCAGGGCTTGCTCTCTCTGTAGATTTACAAGGACCTAGAATTTGAACTGAAGACCAGAGAATTAAGTTCAGTGCTTCTCTGCAAATAATAGAGAATAAATACCTAGGTATAAGAAGCTCAAAACATCTAGACCACAGATGTCAAAGATTCCAGACTGTAGCAGCTTTTAGCAACATCCTCTCTTTCCTCTCTTTCATAGCACTGCTTGGGAATGTGGTCAAAGAATGAGGTAGGCACGGATCAAAGGGCTTTTCCAGGTGTAGGGGGTACAGGTCGCTAGTGAGAGCACGGAGGGTGAGTAGTGAGCATATGTGTGGCCTGGAGGGGAAAGGCAGCCACCCCCAACTCTGAGCCTAGGCAACATGGCCAGGGTGTGTTTATTGTTTATCAAATTTGTTGATTTTCTTGCTTCCCCTTTCCTGTAGGATCTCACTTTCCCATCAGGTTGGAGAAGTGAATGACACATTCCAAGTTGTCTCCTTTTTGCAGAATTCTCCATCTTCCTCTAATTTATATGCATTTCAAGAATAGACTTCATATGTTGGAGCAGGAGTAGGTGAAGAGAAAAACTGAGGAAGAAGCATCCTCTGCATCCTTAGCTTTCTCCCTAGTAACACCCCCACACTAGAGGGATGCTTTTGTTACAGTCATCAAACACCATTGACCTCATTATTACTCAAAGCCCAGAGTTTGCTAGGGTTCACTTTTGGTATCGCACATTCTTTAAGTTTTAACAAATATAACATGACATATTCACACTGTTATAGTATCATACAGAATTTTTTACTGCTCTGAAAATCCTCTATGCTCTGTCTATTCATTCTTCCCTCTCCTTAACCCCTGGCAATATTGTCTCCGTAGTTTTGCCTTTTCCAGAGAGAATATAGTATTGTAGTTACAATCATACAATATGTAGCCGTTTGTCTCTAGTGAAATGATCTTTACTTTTTACAAGGTCTAGTGAACGTAGGAGAAGTTTTTTGGGACGAGTTTTAAAAAAATAGAGGAAGACATGCCCTTCATACAAGCATTTTGTTTTATGGTGTCATTGAAAGGAAGGCAATTTTATTAACATGCTCTAAAATCAGGCTTATGTTGCCAGCTGGAGGCATCATGAATAGAAAAATCTATGTGCTTGGGCTCAGAGACCCAGCACCATGATCTGCTAACTCTCAAATGCACAGGAGGCTGACACGATGTCTCTAAGTTAGACTCCTCTGGCACAGATAGGCATGATGGTATGTGCTTTGACCCATTCATAAGATTTTGTGGGAACTCAGTACAATAGTGTGTGGGACTGCTTAGTAAATCATTTCAGAAAGTGTGATTCCAACAGCTGAAGTCATTCTAAAATGAAGACATCCACCTCATCTGTCTCTCTAAGAGATGCTCATTGGTAATTTCAAGTAACTGGTTCCTCCACAAATAGCAGCAACCGAGAGGACCAATAGGTCTATAGATGAGTCTCAGATCTTTTTTTGGATAGAAAATCTCTACTAATGTTTCCAAATGAACCACATATCTTCCCAATGGCTACTTACCCATGGTGTCCTATTTTAGTCTTGTCCAGTTATGATAAAAAATGTCAACATGATTATTGTTGCTATTTTACCTTTATATTTTTTTGTTAAATTCAGCCTCTTTTTTTTTTGGTACCAGGGATTGAACTCGGGACCTTGTGCTTTCGAGGCAGGTGGTGGAGCCACTGAGCTAAATCCCTGGTCCCCAAAATTCAGCCTTCCTATGTTATGAAACACGCTAGATTTTCTTACTCTTGGAGGACCTGAATTCTAATTCCATTTCTGCTTCTTGTTACCTACAAGTCAGTTATTTTACCCACTCAGTTTCCTCATCTGCAAATTGAAAATGCTCAGGCCTGTCCTATCTGTTTCAGTGAGCTTTTATACACCATAAAGCAGTACTTTGCAGGTTCAAAGGCATTGCAAGGGGATGTTGCTATCATTGTTGGTCTTGATATTATGGTCATAGGAATTTCGGATAGTTTTGAAAAGATCCTTTAAACAGTGTTTAGAAATAGTACCTATGGATTAGGATCATGCTGTTTCAAATTTTTTCTACTACTGAATATTAAATATATACTGGTAACATATGTAGAACTGCATCAACAAAGTCTTAGTTTCAGAAACAAGCTCAGATTCTTTAGCCTGTTTCCAGGCATTTTGATCCCATGAATTTGCCCTAATGATGAAACCCGTTGCTTATGTCTGAAAGAATAATTGCATATAAGAAACATTCACACCTCATGGGAAGACTGACACATGAACACCCCAGAATTCCAAGGTTTTGAATATCAGACTTACATACTAGAGGAGACATGCATAATAGAAACTGTTGAGAAAATACCACAGCCCAACTTCTTTCTGTAATGGTCTCCAAAATAAATGTTCTCTAACCAAAGCTTACTTGCCATACATTTTTCTTTTGGCTACTGTTTTAAGCTGCTTCTAGATACAAGAGGAAATGGAGGATGGAGTCAATTATCTGCAGAATTCATGCCAGCAAGCACTAAAGGCTCATTACATACTTCTTAATTCAGACAAAATCAGTTACATCTGACATATTTCTGTTGGCTGTCTATACTGATGGATTCTGTTGCATAATTGCTAAACAGTTGAGAGACAAAAGGATATTGCTCACTTAAGAAGCAGTATAGACATGGTTCATGTGTATTTCTGTGCCTGTACGTGGTGTACCTGGCTTTTACTTTCAGTGTATAACTGATCAGATTTAATACGACAATTGAACAAACTCCTGCCAAAAGAACACCAACGAAATGCTTAATGGATATTGAGCTTTACAATCACATTCCAGCCTGATTGAAAGCGCATATGTTCAGACACAGAAACAAAAGCAAATCACCACTCCCTCATGAATCATTGGATGAGTATTCAGTTATAAGCCCTTGAAGGGCATCATTTTAGCATTTTATTAGATTTTCCCCTGATAGAGTAAAAATAGTTTACAGATCTCCCAAAGAATGTGCTCCATCTTGAAAGGAATGTCAACATTTAAGGCTACTGTTTCAGGTGTTGTTTTCTCATTAGTCAGAATTTCAGAGTTGGATTGCTTAAAATCATCAAAATGATTCATGACCAAAGTCTCATTTGTGTCTGCAGACATAAAACTATTCAAATGCATATGGCTTTTAAGACATCTTACTTCTAGGCCATACTCGTTTTCTGGTGAGTTAGTTCATTTTTCATCAATGTTGATTTAGTCTGGAAGTGTAATTTGTAGTCCAGCAGTGACTTAGGAGCTGAGGACATTGAATGTCTGCATAATTATGTCGGAGAGTTTGAGCTAGCCCCCTGATGGAGGCTTGGTCTCTAGGCCTGGCAGTTGATGTAAAGAGATCAATTCTGATTTAAAACTATCCCACTAGGCCACTGTTGCAGTTGAGTTGGCTTAAATAGGATCTTAGCAGGGTAGAATCTCCAAGATATGGTTCATTGGGACCGATTTTGGGTTTTGGTCAATTTTCAAAAAGAATGGCCAGTCTTTTGTAATAATTAGGCTATAACAGTTCCCATCTGAGGTGGTCTTTTGACAAACAATCAATAGAGTTATTTTTCACTGAATAGAGCCCCATGTCATAGTTCTCTCTTATGCACCCTTCATTCTGGAAGGAAAATGACGTGTAATCTCTGGCAAGCACATTCACCCCATTTTATCCAAGAGCAAAGTTAAGTCTCAGGTTAAATGACATAGAGCTCATGGCAAAGCCAGGTATTTTGACTCTAAGCACAGTGTTTGGCCCACTATAACCACCACCAGCAGACTTTTTTCAGCAACAACAAGATGAAGAGAACCAGATGGCCATCCCTGTCCTTTGAGATTTCTGAAATCAGCACTCTTCATTCTGTGTAGCTGTAAATTAATCATGTTAAATTAAAAATGATAGCAAATAAAGTTCTCCCCTGGAACAACTTGTCATGAGATAAGGTAGTTATGTATTCTCTATCATTTCAAAATAAACACCCCTAAAATTTAACAGCTAAAAACAAATTGTATTTATTATCCCACGGTAGTTTGGAAATACAGACATAGCTGTGCTCTGTTCCAGGGCGTCTTCTGGTCAAGGTGTTGGTCAGAACTGTGAGCTCATCTGCAGGCTCTGCAGGGAGGATCCACTTTTAAGCTCCTTCTCATGGCTGTCAGCAGAATTCAGTACTATGTGGGATGTTAGGCTGTGGGCCTTAGTCCTCCCTAGGTGTTGGCTGGGGCCTCTCTTGGTTCCTTGGGCCCTGGGCCTCTTTAGCATGACATCTGGCTTTACTGAAGCTGCAAGATGAGGTGGCAAGAGAGAAAGAGGGCACTAGCAAGACACAAGCAATGCTCCTCTCTTGTGTCACCTACTCTGAGAAGGGACAGCCTGTCACTCTCGCCAGATTTCCATATTCATACTCATCAGCAAAAAGTTCCTAGGTCCAGCTCCTATTCAAGGGGAGGGACTCACATGAAGGCGTGGGCACCAGGGAGCTGGTGTCCTGGGAGCCACTGGAGAAGGTTGCCTACTCCAGAGGTGGTGTTTGTCATATCTGAAACATATTTAAGCTCTCATTTATATAGGTTTACTGGAGTTCATCACAACGTACTGTTGACTTAGTTCATGTCATCACACATGTAGCTTCAGTTTATACAAGCACCACTAAAATGCAGGGGGGGATAAAGAGCGGTCCATCTTCCTCCACTACCTCCACTCTTTTCAATTCCTTTTCCATCTCATGGAGGCTTAGAGGGAAACTAACCTCACAGGAAGTGCTGCAGGACCTTCTGGATTCTTCCACATGGAGAGCCTGGAGAGGAAAACCATTGAATGGCCCTATCTGAACTTTGGTGTCGAAAAGTTGGAGTTTGAATTCTGGTTTCACTCCTTTGTAGCTGTGGGATCTTGAAAAATATTACTTTAAAATTACTTCCCTTTCTACGAAATGGGGCTGGCCATCTCTGCATACCACACAGGAGCATTAGGGAAGATAATATATAGAGAGGAGAACACTTAATTCCTGCTGCAGAGAAAGAGTCAGGACAAATGAGCATTTCTATCCCTCTTCAAGAAATAGAATATTTTATAGAGAGGTCAGGGCAAAGTTTTGTTTGCGTGGTAGATTTTTTTTTTGAGCTTGACATTTGTGGTATAACTTAATGCTTGGGGTCATTCTGACAAAGAACAGGTCTTATCTCAAAGGACTTTTGTGAAATATAAGAAAGCTAATGCATGCAAAACTGCTCGGTTCATATAATACACACTCAACAGATGCTTACTATCATTTTAACAGTGTGAAGTTTATAGATCTCTTCATATACTGGTCTGAAAAAATTACTTAAAAGTCTCTGTGCCTCATTTCCTAATCTGGAAAATCAGGGAAATAATAGTAGCTACTCCTCAGGGTCATCATTAAGGTTAAAGAGCTAAAACCTGTAAAGTACTTCTAACAGTGCTAGGCACTTGGTAAATACTTAAAGAATGTAAACAAATATTAGCAGGATTTTTATCAGCACTTGTTTGGTGTTTCTACTATAGATGTAAAAGTGTAAAAGATTATACCATAGGGTGGAAATATAGAAAGTTTTTATATTGTAAAACACAAGCTTTTATAGTTATTCATATAATATGGTATGCTGCTACTATGAGAATCTGTGGGTAAGGAGTGATTATATTTTTGAGTGGTTCAAGATAACAATGATGTAACAGAGGAGCTTAGAGTTCTAGAATAGCATTTGCTAACCCTTGTTTGGAAATAAAACTGGTTTCCTGTATATTGTAGAATACACTGAAGACCACCCTTTCTGAAGTGAATGTTTGCTTGGATTTAAAATCACAGGCATGTGTGTTGCTCCCATCCACACACACAAAATACAGCAATTACATGATATTGTGAGGGTTGCCACCACCCAACTTAGTCTTCACATATCAAAGAAGACATTTTGATTGAATTGCATCTTTTCTCAAAGCCATTTTTTCTTTAAGCAATGGGTTGGCATTTTGAGTGACTTCTCCATAAAAATTTAAGAAAATATGCATGTGTAGTGACACAAATAAATACCTGTCCTTGTTGAAGAAAAACCTCAGAGAAGTACAACTGGCAAAGAGAAGAAAATTCCAATTCTATCTGCCCACCTTGTCCTATCTGTGCACAGAACAAAGAGCTGCAGTTGGGCTCTACACGTACACACGGGGTGAATCGAGCTTGAGAATCAGATATTAAAAAGAACAATATTTTTTGTGCATGCTCCACCATTGGCTCGTACATTACTCATGTGACAAGGCCGAGGTGTTCATAGACAACATGTGAGACAAACGTTCAGTGCCACGTTCAAATGGCCTTTTTGTAGGTTAATCTTTTTGGTTCCAGATATTCATTTTTTATGCTTGGTTGGCATTTGGTCACCAAAATGAATGGACACACGTGCTCTTTGTTGTCGGCTTGACTTGCTTTCCCCTTGAATCATTGCTGCAGAAACTTCGCTCAGCTTTAAACATATCAAATTTACTCATTATCTTCAGAGATGAGAGATGCTTTTCCGCCCTGGGGAAAAGTTCAGTGGCAAGGGATTTCCAGGACAATGCTGGGGGTTTTAAACACCCAACAAAGGATACACGGAGCAATATTTGATGAGGGGTGGGGAGGAGATCCCTTTGTAAACAGTCATTGAGATACAACTTCAAATACTCTGCTTTTCTGGGAAGGAAGCTTCACATACAAAAGTAGCATCTTTCCAGTAAATTCTAAATTAAGTTAACAAAAACAAATGGAAGTGGAGGATCTAATGTGCTTTTTGGAGGCCACAGTAAGAGACTGGCTGGGGTGCTGGTCTCCATGAGAAAATTGGTTGATTGTGAGAACCTCATGATCTCTCTGGATATATTTCTGCTTTGGTTATATGGTGAATCAGAGCATCATGCCACTCTTTATCTCTTGCCTTCTCTCTTTAATCTTTCTTAAAATAAATTTCCTTTCTCATCTCAATGTAAAACAAATAAAATCTTTCAGTTTTCTTGCCTTTGGGGACCAAAAAGCTGGGTAGATTTGTCATGGGCTATTCAGTGCTCTTAAATGAGAACAGAGATGAACCTGCTCAGGTGTCTGTAATATAGATAACAGGGGGTGGCCCAGCTCAAAAAAGAATCTGTTTTTCTTTGACTGCACTTCAGGAAAGGTCAAATAGGATTAAATTTTTTAAGTTGACCAGAACAAAGATAGATGACTTGATTTTCAGTGCAAATTTGGTTATGTCAAACCAAGTAGCACCAGAAATATGATCGATTAACCTCCAGAGAGTCGATGGCATATTTCATTTCACTCCCTTCGGAGTCAGCTTGGACCCCGCGCTGTCTTTCAGGATGATGGATTTACCGGGATTTCCAAATGTCTATTAATGCCCTTCACCCACCAGGCTGAGATCAGTCATCTGAACAAATGGTTTAGAATTTTGTGTGAAGATGCTGTAAAAGGAGTCTCGGGTTTCTCTTGTTCAAAGTAGTTACTATGTGTATGGGTAGAGAAGAGGCTCGGATTTGAGAATTAATGTCACTGAAGATGGGAGTAATATTTGGGAGCCTTGAATCTTCTGAAGAATTCAAATAAAGATGTCTATTTGGAAGGGAGTCTTTGTTTTCTTACATTTTTGAAGTACGTTGTCCTTCGGTTTTAAAACACATGCTTTATAGTATTCATTTCTACGTGCTATGTAGGTTATTAAAATTTTAACATTTTTTGAAGCAGTAAAGAATGATGATTTTTCAGTTTCTTATTTGTGTTGGTGCGCATTACACAACGGTTGTCTTTGTGGTGAGGAGTTGGTACACGCACATAGCAGATCTGAATTCTTTTTTCATCCCCTCTCCTTCCCCTTTCTCATCATCTCTCCATCTCTAGATGCCCTCCCCATTTGACAGAGATCTCCCTACTTCCCATTATACATCTATTACTTTGCTCTTTATTTGTATTTTGGGTTTCTCATATAAGAGAAACCATGCAATATTAAACAATATAATATTTAAGTTTGTGTTTCTGCTTTATTTCACTTAATATTAAGGTCTCCAGGTACATCCATTTACCTATGGATGACCCAAGTTTATCCTTCTTTATGGCAAGGCACTATTCCATTGTGAATAAATACCACATTTTAAAAATCTACTCTCCATTGATGGGCATTTATGCTATTTCTGAGATTTGGCTGTTATGAATTATGCTGCTATAAATATGGTATGCATAGATCACTGCAATAAGTTTAACTCTTTTGGGAAGACAATTCTGTACCTGTTTGCAGAGGGGTTGGTAAAAAGGATTGTGTAAGAATAAAAGCAAATAGGAGAGTGCTTAGAGAGAGTGATGGAATCATTGTGGAAAACAGTGGTCATGTTCAACCTAGATGTTCTGAGCTAGAGTTGTTAAAGGGGGAGCAAATAGTGTGCAAGTTGCTAGAATCTTCGCCAAAATAGAAGGCTCGACATTTCACATCCTTCACTTCTCATGGAAATAGGATTTAAAATATGTAAGGTATATCAGTATCTATGTAACAGCCTTCTATCGAGAGATCACTATAATTACGGACTAATGTATCACTAATTTATTTCAGCTAATATAATATAATAAACATGCACCATTTGAAGCAAAATAATTGGGCTCATTAGCTGAACTAATAATATGTACATTGGGTGAAATGGTAATTTTGATGTCTCCAGTGAACATAATATATGGGCAGGCATGTGTATGTGTGTGTGCAAATGATCACACAAATGAATAAATGTGATAAAGACTGAATGCTGGACAAGAATTGCACATCATACTCCGCAGGGAGAACAGAGTGGAATGGATTAGTTAGACTGAAGAGGGAGAAGCAAGAGAAAGGAAAATGGATGAGGCCTCAGAAAGATGGTGAAATCATGAGACTTGAAGCACGACCAAGATTTGGTTTCGTAAGTAAAAGGGCAATAAATGAAGGAGAAGTTTAAGAGAAGGAGAAGGGGATGTGGATGATAACAAGCTCATGGATTCTATTCATATATACTTAGTGCATATATGTTTTTTTTTTGTTTTTGGTACCGGGGATCGAACTCGGGACCTTGAGCTTGTGCGGCAGGCGCTGGAACCACTGAGCTAAATCCCCGGTCCGTTAGTGCATATATGGACATGCCTTGCACTGTTCTAGAATATTCCAACAGTGTTTGGCATGAGTGTGTGTCTTTCTTAAAAAAACCAAGTGGGGGTGATAAGGAATGAGCTAAAGAGTGGAGAAAGCCAAGAAAGAAAAATAAAGCAGGGAAGGACAAAATGAGGCCCTGAGGGAAAGTGGAACTTTTAAATGGGTGGTCTAGAGAGCTTCTGCTGAGAACCAAAATCTGAGTGGAGAAGTGAAGCGGGTAGGGAGTGAGTCGTGCGGGTTCTGGAGAAAGACCTTTCTAGGCAGAAAGGGCAGGAAATGTCAAGGCTTCAAGGTGGGGACATTCTCGTGAGAGATGACGGATGGCCGGGGCAGAGACAGTGAGTGGAAATGCCTTGGGGGAGAGACCTGCAACTGAGATGGGGCTTCTGCCTTCACTCTGAGGGAGAGAGGACAGCAATGCGGTTCTGTGCACAGGTGTGACGACATCTCACGGTGTTTTCACAGAATCTGACCAGCCATTGTGTGGAGAGCTCACAGTTTCATGTGACTTGATAGTTCTAAAGTCCTGCCGCATACAAACTACTGAATTCTTCATTCCCCTGATAAAGGAACTGGAACTCAGAGAAGGTAAAATCACTTGCTTGAAATCTTAATCCTCATGAGGACCAGGACCAGAATAAACCCCCATTCCCAGGATCCTATCACATTCCATTGGTCCTGTGATTAGAGGAAATCTTCAAGAAATTGGGGAAAAATTCAAATTTTCTATAGTTTTCTTCTTTCTTTCAAGCAAAAACACCATGTAAAGTTGCTGTCCCCAGTGTTTCTTTCGAATGTTGTTTTGGTGAAATGTAGTGTCTCAAAGGTTAGATGTGTGCAGGTTATAAATAACACTTTTTGTGGACACGCCAACATATAAACTTCATCACACATACACTTTACCACTGATATTAGCACATAGCTCTTAGAAGACGCTGTAGGTTGATGCTCATGCCTTAGAGTTGGAAAGGGTTGAACAGTGGAACTGGCCACAACTTTCAGTCATCAAAAACACTTCTAGCAAAAATGAGGGCTGGGCATTTAGCTTTCTGTTGGTTCAAATCTAATCACCAAGGTGAGGATAAATGATGTTAAAATTTCTAGTTCCTGTCTGGCTGCTATTGCATCCGAAAGGCAAAGTGAGACTAGGTCAGAATCATGTTTCTCACTCCTCTCAATTTCTAGGTTCCAGAATTTTTTTTCCCGTTATTTTAGATTTCCAGTGCTTTTATTTATTTATTTATTTATTTATTTATTTATTTATTTTTAATATTTGGGATAGTTTTGTGTAGGAGTTACTATATAAAGATAGTCTCATTTTTGCCTTTTTAGTTGAAATGTAGGAAGTCCAATGAACCCAGTTAAACCTTGATGAATAATTATATAGCTGTGTAGCCACTAGCCAGACCAAGATATACAACTTTTCCAGAACTCTAGAATGTTCTCATTTGCCCTTTCCCATAGACTCATCCTATTTTAACTCAGAAATGTAGCTTTGGTTTTGGCCATATCTTTGGCTTTCCAATTTGGCTTATCTTTGGCAGAAATTCACTCCCAGTTCAAAATAGAACAAGTCGTGATTCTGTGGTTCTTATCAATAGCTCTTATAAATATCTTTTTGATGGAAATGTGCAACAAAACACTAACTGCATTTTGTTTATTATCCACATATATTTAACATATATTTAAATAACCTGAGAAAGGATATTTTGAGGCTAAATACAATTTTAAATTTTTTCCCTCTACTGAACCCAACTAAGCTTGTTCTACCACTAAGCTACATTCCCAACCTATTTATTTATTTATTTATTTATTTATTTATTTATATTTTGAGACAGAGTCTTGCTCAGTTGTCCAGGCTGGACTCAAACTTGCCATCCCCCTGCCACAGTAAATTTTTTATTAAACACAGAATATAACAAGTATTTGGAAACAGACTGCCAAACCCCAAGTGCCTACTGTCCTCCCATTTATCATACGTTCTAAGCCCACAAAATTGAGTGGGAAGTTCTATTAGAAAAAGAAATCTTCATCACTTTTTGTTTTCATCTTGGTATGCTATACCTCACTGCAAGTAAAGTGAAGGAAACTACTTTCAGCAAGTTCCATTTCATACAAACCGAAGAGAAGATAGTTATGATTCCCAGTTGGGAAGAATAATCAATGTTCAAATACTGCCTTATGTACTAGGTACACACGTATTACTAACCACTGATCACGTTTGCTCTTTTTTTGAACTTTTTCACATTTGCATTGACTTGGTCATGTGGATTTACTCCACATATTACCCAGTTTCTGTAACTTCATTATTAAGATATAGAACATGTATGTGACATACAAACGTGAATCACATGGCTTATGTTGTAGAGACTTGCAACACAGAGACATCATTGAAAAGAAAGGATTATTGCTAAACCCCAGGATTGGCTCTTGTTGGACTAATTCACTTGCCTATTCTCCAGCCAATCATGATGGTCAGGGAAATGAGACACAGTGATTGGTCAGAGGGGAAACTGTACTTGACTCTGGCTATGAGGGGACACGGGAGTGACTTACTCCACAGAGCCACTTTGGACAGAGAGGGAGAGAATGGGGTTCTCACAGGAAAACTTGCTTTTCCCAGAAATAGGAAGAATGGGGGCTCAGCTTCAGGGAGGGGTTGAGTAGGAGAGTGGGTGGGGAGAGCAAGTCCAAAATGAACTTCAGAGAAAGAAAGACCATTAATAAAGCTGATATTTTAAGACTCATCTGCTTCTTTGAATGACTTGTGAGAAGTTCAAAAAGTGGTTATGTGTCCCCAATTCTTAAAAAATATGACTGTCCCTGAAAAAGTTATTGTGTGGGTTTCCTGTGAGATGTCCACAAACTGCCTATTCCATGATTTTTCCAGAAGATTCTTGCAAAATATATTTCCATATTCTATCTCCTTGGCATTCCTACAAAGGACCAAGATATGAATTGCTTAGAGATATAATCAAAAGAAGGAAGACAGTTATTCTTGGCTAGTATTTATTAATTAGGTCTTTTACACACTCTTCCAAACCATAATGGAAACTTACAGAGAACTATCAGTACCCTCTGACTCATTTATTTTTTAAAAAATGGCAAGAGTTAATTTCTGAAAGAAGACAGTGGTAAAAATGGTTGCCTCATGCAATTTTTTTCCTACTCAATATCTAATTTTAAAATTTTGGAGTAATTTTTAGAAAATGTTCTTTAAAATATTTGAATGTTCTGTTGGATTCCACTGGTACACAGAATTATGTTTTCCAGATCAGTTAAAATCAACTGGAAGTAACCACATATATATGAATATTTATATATATAAAATATACACATATACTATAGATTTTTTATATATATTATTAAATATATTATATTTATTTAAATGATCAAATCCAGGGCCTTAGGCATACAAGATAAGCACTCTACCAATAAGCTACATTCCCAACCAAACCAGAGCTATAGATTTATTGTAATAGATTTATAAACAAAACCAAAAATAATTAGAGTAATGAACAAACTAGTTTCATATATATGTTTGACTCAGATAACCTGGATCTTATTTTCTTATTAAACCTTGTTTTGTCCTTGGTCATTTAGTGATTTCGGGCCCAGTAGGTTTTTGTCTTACTTATTTACAGATGTATTAATGAACCCAGAACCAAGAAAGATTATTAAGATTAAAGCTTTTATATATTTTTCTCTAATTATATTTTAAGAAAGTGACATGAGATCACCAAATGTTTCTTTCTTGATACTACATTATACCTCTCCTCTCACAGTATCTCAATTGTTTTTTAAGTGAGCGCTAGGGAGAAGAGCTCTTCCTACCCTCCTACTCCCTTATTTTCAGTATGTGGCGTATATCCCTCTTTGAGTTTATCCTGCCAAATGCTGTCCAGTGTTTCTTTGATCCCTGCTTACTGACTTATACGGGTGTGGGAAGGATTATTAATTAACACTTATAAAAAGCTTTGAAGATGAAAGTGCTTTGTTAGTGCCATTATCCACTCTAGCTTCCCATGTCTCTCAATTTGAGTATGTAGAGGTCTCCCCCAACAGCCATCCCCACAGACAGAGGCTTTGTTTGGACTTGCAGGGATCACTGGGCATTCAAAGAAAGAAGTTCAAGAAGAGCTAATGCAGGCACCCCCCCCCCCGATTTGCCAAGACATAGCCAACTGGTTATATGCCAAATTTCTTAACTTTAGATTTTCTTTTTGAGGAATGAGGCATTGCATATGCATGAGAAACTTCTGTATATGAACCGGGATGGCTTTTCCACAGATGGAGTCAAATCAGGCTCTTCAGCACCCATGCCATCTGGAAGCCTCCAGTCTCTTGTTGCTGTCCCTTGAAATCGGGACCTCTTTTCCTTATGGTTCTTGCCATGTGTTTCTGCCTACCCATAGTCTCTGTTCACGTCTTCTGTCTTCTGGAATCATATAGGGGATGTTATTGCATCAACATCTTTCCAGTTTGCGCTGCTCTTCTCACACCCAGATGCTACCCAGAAAGTGGATGCTCATGGAAAATCTATAGAATGTGAGTCAGCTTTACTTACAGACACAGCCATGAGCTCCACTCGGGTTCTCCTGTAAGCTCGGCTCCTCCCCTAATGGAGATTTGCCCTGTCCCACCAGTCCCCGTGGATGCTAAGACAGCCCAAGTCCTTAGTGATGTCTCACTCTCCTGATCTGTCCTTGCCTCTTTGATTGACCTGAAATGGCTTTTCTTTTGGTAAATGGAAGGACAGAGAAGCTTTTGTGAAAATTGCAAAGACATGCATAATCCAAGCCAAATGAAGGTTCTTTTTCTTCATTCTCAGAGACAGTGGTGAAGATTTGTAAATAGATGTACAGCCAAATAAAGTATTGCTCTAGTACAGCCTGTCTCTATGAAAATGACTCTTTGGTTTGGGATTGCTAAGTAAGTGTTCAGGCCTGCGATTTTGCTGCATGTTTTGTTTGTTCTGAGATTTTGTTCAAAAAGAAATGATTTATTTCTCATGTCTCTACAGCACCCCACTACATTTATTTCTGTTTTCTCTCTTGGTTTAGAGTAGTTAGATAGAATAATTATCACAATAATTACTATTTATGAAGCACCTGCTATATGTCAAGTATGTAATATTTTTCCTGTACTATTTCAATCACTTCTCATTATAGTTCTCTGAAGTAGCCAGGAAGCAGAGAGGGAAGGAGAGACGGGAGATAAACCCTCCCACACCAGGGCCCCAGACTGCCTCCTCGACCAGGCTCCACTTCCGAACATCATGTTTAGCTCTAAACTCAGCAGCGGACTAATCCACTGATGAGTATGCCCTCATCCAGTCACCCCCCAAAGCCCTACCTATCAGTGTGCCGGCTGCAGGGGACATCTACATCTAGACCTTAACAGTCTGGGAGGGGGGGTATGAAGTCAGACGCAGGTTCTGGAGAGAGAATTTTGTGAAAACTTACATAGAAAAAAAGGGCATTTTAGGGGGAATCTAGAGAAAGCTCTGGAAAGAAAAGACAGCGATGGAAGAAGCAGGGTACACATTTCACAGCAAACGAGGGAGAAAAGAGTCTCAGGTGAAAGCTGAGGTCGGGTTTGAGTTTGTGGAGAGGACAAAGATGAAGCGATGGGGCTCCTGTAATTGAGAGATTGCCGGAAACTTCAGAGGAAATAGTTTCTGAAGAATCCTGGCTGCCAGAGCCACCCTGCAGTGTTGAGATTCTGGAGCCAGTGGGCGACGCTCCTCAGACCCATCTTTGGAGCAGTCTGGCCCAATGTGGCACACTCAGGAGCAGGGGCACTCCCAGTCCCTTAGTGTCCCTAGAAAAGCTGATTCCAGTGAGGGTTTGAGGAGGACGCTTTGTTGAGTTGATGCTAGAAGAACCTTTAGAGGACTAGGGACTTGAACCCAAAGCACTCACTGCTATGGCCAACTGAGGCCCATTCCTCTGGGCACATGCGAAGGGCAATATAAAACATGCACTGGATGTGCCTTTTAGAAGTGGTAAGGACACTCCAGCTTTTCTCCCCTAATTCTTTTCTTTTCTTTTTTTCTTTTTTTTTTTTTTTGGTACTGGGGATCGAACTCGGGAACTTGTGCTTGCCAGGCAGGCACAGGAACCACTGAGCTAAATCCCCAGCTCCCCCAATTCTTATTTGTATCGACCAAGTGATGTTCTGGGTGTTAGCATCTGATGCCTCTGATCTGGCCTGTCCCAGTAGAGAGTGGAAAAGAAATCCAGGAAGAAAGAAACCTCTTGTAAAGTGTGTCCACATGGAGGCCGGGAGTGTGCACAGTGAGGGTAGAAGGGAGGGAGAGTTGGTATTGGTATTTAACTAGTGCTGATCACGTATGGGACACTCATATGTGTGTGTGTGTGTGTGTGTGTGTGTGCGTGCGTGTGTTTCATCCTCACAACTTTCAGGTGAAGTTCAGAGAGGTAAGTGACTGTGCAATGAGCCACGGAGACCCAGCTCTTCCTCAGAACATTAAATATCAAACCACCCCACTGTTCACCAAGACTACCTGGTGCGTTCACAGGGGCGCCGTTGAATCAGTGGCCTGTGGTGTGTTTGGACAGATCACTGCATTGAAATGATGCTCTTTATGCATCTGAATTTGTGGTTTCATTCCCTTTTCCCTTTGGAAAGAGTAATGAATAGTTCAGTTTAAAAAAGGTCCCCTGTGGGCATGCACATAGAAATCAAAATAACTAAAAGAATAATGAATTGTGTTAGCGAAGGATACTATTATCTCTTCTAATTATTTACATTGTTAGAAACCAGAATGTAAGATTTGCTATGATTGTCCAAATGCTAAAAATAGAAATTGCTCATTCTGTCTGCTCATCCTGCCCTGGCTTGGTAGCCCTTCTTCCCCTGTGCTTGTCCTCTTCCTGGAGCTGCCATCCTTCCATCTCCCACCTGGGCTCGAGATTCCTCCCCTCTTCTGCTGTGTTCTCACTTTCTTTATTTTTTTTGTTTGTTCTCACTTTCTGATGGTAGCAACTGGCTTAGCTCCGCCCTTCCCAGTTGGAACCTTCTCCTCCATTTCTATTCATTTCTTAGCCCTTTTTCCTAAAGGCCTCTTTCTTTATCTCCTCAATGAACCTTTTAAAAAATTAATTAAGTTTATCGGTACATTTTAGATATACATAATGATCACATTCACCATAGGGAATTTGTACCTGTACATAGTATATCTTGATTCTTTTTCTTTCCCCTTCCCCTTCTACTCCCTTCAACCCTTCTTCCCCTCTTATTTACAAAAACTTTGCTTCAAGTTTTTCCTTCTTTTCTTGTTGTTTTTCTTTTTCCTTCCTTGCAGCTGCAGGCAGTTGTGTTGTTTCTGGCTTTCTTCTGCCTCCCTTGATACCTTTCCCCTTTGTGTCCTGGCCGGCAGGCTCTTGGCCCTCACCCTGGCTAATCTGATAAAGATCCTTCTGGTGAAAGCTCTTCCAGCGAGAAACCAGAGCTG
This sequence comes from Heterocephalus glaber, assembly GCF_000247695.1. Next base: position 987,960 of record NW_004624843.1, on the reverse strand, counting down.
CAGGAAGCACCAGGCAAGCTCCTCCTTCCTGGGAAGATTCGCTCTGTAAATTGTTGTTTTCTGTTAATGATTTGCCAGTTTGGGTTTCGTGTTGTTAAAATTTAAGACGTAAAAATAACAGCAAAGAAGCATCTGGGAATAAAAAGAAAAAATGATCACCCTAAGCAATCCCACCTCTTTGACAATAGCTGTTTTCTTTCTGCTTATTTCCAGCAGATCTTTATTCTAGTATGTGGTTTTGATTTCCACATTAAAAAAGATTAGCATTATTTCTAGACACTTTTAAATCTATTTCTACCCGATTGTCATAATTATCTTTTACTGACCAATTAATATTTTCTTGTGTCTTTGGTACCATATTTAGCAATTCTCTTCATGAAAAGAAGTTTTCAATTCTCTAGAATAAAGCCCAAGGGTACAATTTCTGGGTGGTAGGATAAGTCTATTTTTGGTTCTGAGAGAAACCACCAAACTCTTTTCCAGAGTGGCTGTACCATTTTATATTCCCACTAGCAATGTATAAGTTACCGAACTTCTCCACACCCTTGTTAGCTTCTGGTGTTTATTACTACCCATATTTAAATTTTTATTCATTCTAATAGGCTTGTCTTCAGTAGTCTCAGATCAAATCTATTGATCTACTGAATTTATAATAACCCAAAGATTTCATGTATCTTCCATACAGAATACTGTATTGCATAAAAACAATGGGGCCAGGGATTTAGCTCAGTGGTGCCACACCTGCCTTGCAAGTGCAAGGTCCTGAGTTTGATCCCCAGTACTGGGCAAAAACCCCATACAGGTAACCACTTACTTTCTTGTAGTTGTTGCAGTTACCTGTCTTTGTCATTTTAGTTTGCAGTTTCCTAGTGGCTAGTAATATGCTTATCTGTGCATCTTCTTCAGTAGAATGTCTGTTCCAGTCTTTTTTCTACTTTTAAATTGGATTTTTAAAGTTGAATTATTAAGGTACAACTTGTTGGATATATGAACTGCAAAATATTTCTCCCACTCCATAATTTGTCATCTCCTTCTCTTGACAGAATGTTTTCCAGAGAGAAGTTTTTAATTTTGATGTTGCTTAGATTTATTGTCTTTCTCTTTTATTGATCATGCTTTTGGTGTCAAGTCTAAGAACCATTTTAGGTCTGAAAGATTTCCTCTTATTTTTTTCCCTAAAACATTTATAGGTTTATGTTGAACATTTTAGGCTCTGATTCATTGAGTTTTTATATAAGATGTGAGTTTTAGATCAGAATCAATGTTGCTTTTTTATTTAGTGGAATCTCTTATTTAGAATAGGAATAATAATAATAATAATAATAAGGCAGAAGGTATGTGAGTTTTTACAGATAACTGTTTTTGTATTTCTAGCTTAGGGAATGACTCTGTTCACCTTCATTGGTCCACGTTCACATCCTCAAGGAAGTACCATACACCTTCACTTTTTACAATAAATTTCTAAAAGCCTCATTTGTGCTTTAATGTCAAAAAAGTCTAACATCGATCTAGCATTTACTATGTGCCAGGCACTGTCCTAAGAATTTTGCCTGCAAAGATTAATCTCCACTGAATCCTTAAGGAAAATTTTATTTTATCATTTTCATTTTACCCACAAGACTCCTGGGGAATAGAGAAGCTAAGTAACATGTGCAAGTTCTGATGACTGGAAATTATAAGGTCATAATTCGACCAGGGCAAATTGGCCCCTAGAGGTTGTGCTTAACCACTGCTCTGTCCACCTGTCTGCCTGTCTTGTTCTATAAATGTGCAAAGAGGATGCAAAGAGGTTAATGGAGTTAAAGTGGTGAGAGAGGACCTATTCCAAGTTTCCATATTGGATCCTAGATTAACAGTCATATATGGCAAGTAAAATAGACTATGGGCTAATGAAACCTGAATATTTCTTTGTGGGTGTGTGTGTAAAACAAGGTCAACAAAGGGTTGAATTAGGGTCCTGGCTACCCATCATCAGACTTTGGGCAAGTCACTTAATAGACTTCAACCTTTTCATTAAAGAGGCACAGTGAAATGTGTAATATCTAGAAAAATGATGAACATTGGTATCATGATTGGGATGGTCTTAAAGTGGTAGCATCTGGAGCATGGCTAGTTGGTTGACTGTGGATTCCTGGTTTGAAGAGCCATAGTTCATTGTGTGTGTGTGTGTGTGTGTGTGTGTGTGTGTGTGTTGCCCATCTAGCAATGATGGCAGAGAAACTCCTGTCTCACATGTTTCTCTTTCAGCCTGTAAAGATAGGAGTGGCCTAACCACAGAAGTAAACACAACCTGAAGCATCAGTTGACATTCAGGCCTCAACTTTATTTTTGAGACAACTTTGCTGTTAGTTAGTCTCCATCATCTCTCTGAATGGAACAGACATTTATAGCTCATTGGTAAGTCTCCAATTTATAGCATACAACCAGAGGCTGAGTAAGGAAACTGCTCTGATGCTATAGATGAAGTTTCTGCAGAATATACGGGAAGCCGGATGAATAGGCTGGGTTGTATACTACTAAGCTGCGGGTAATTTTTGTCTGAACAAGATATATTTCCTTCTATATAGATGGTGCCAGAAGGTTTCCAGTTATACAACCAGCTGTTCTGGAAGAGTTTGAAACAAAACAGCAGAGGATTCAGTTAAAGATAAAAAAAGAGATTAAAATGTTTCTTCTAATCCAGCTCAAGGAAAGGATCAGAGAGGGATGTGAAACAGAACAAAACCTAGAAAGATCATTGCTATTTTAACTATGCTAATACTGTCAATAAATCAATTTTAATTTTTGGTGTGGAGAGGCATTGTGAAGACTCAGGGGTTACACAGACTCTGGTTCCGAATCCAGCGGCAATCTTAGTGCTGACTTCTGTCAGCTGTTCCTGGGGCCCATTCTTATTCTGTCACCCAGTTTCCTCACCCTTAGGATGAGATGAGCCCCATAATAGATCCATCCCCTGGGGTGATTACAGGGCGCAAATGAAGATCCCGTGCAAAACACAACGCATGTAACACCCGGCACATAGGAAGTCCACAGGGAGCACTGATTTTTATTTATTTTGCTTAAAATCATGTGCTTCTAAGTCAGAATCTCATTCAAAAGGGATATATCAGTATTTTCCCATATGATGTTATTTACTTGTACATTTTGGTTTTGATCCAAGCTCTTCAGCCTATTATGAAGGGGTGATCTTTAAAGATCTTAATTTCTAATAAGTCATCAGCTGATTATTTTGCAAAACTGGATTTTGCAGCAATGTGAAATGGCCACAAGGTTTCTAAATGCTTCGTCTCACCTTTTCTTCTTCTCTCATCATGGACCTAGCACTGCCCATGCACCAGCAGCGATGGGCATCAGCAGTGCTTCGGCAGAGGTGGCAGAGATGGTATCCATGGGCTTTCCCTGTCTAGGGTGACGCCTGTTTTTCAGCATTCCTTCCTGTTCCTTATGCCCAGAGTGAGGTTCCAAAGCAGGGAACCCTGCCCCTTCTGATTACAGGGTTTGTCCATCATTGTAGTGGAAAGAAATGGAAAAAGTGAAGCTCTGTTGCTACTATTAAGCTTAAAGGACAGGGAGGCAATGGTTAGCAGGCTGTGAAGAGGGCAGCTGAGAGACAGGACAGCTGATGGTGGGGTGCCTGCTCATCGCTGGAATGGTTAGAAGAAGGGTGTTCAGGGGACCCTGTGCATGGTGATTCAGGGGGGTAAATGCCATAACTTCTCTCTTCTCCTGTTTTCTAGTCTCATCTAAATGCCTTCCTTTGGCTTAACTCAACTGGAAGCCAGAGAGAAAGAAGCCCTGGTTGCTTTCTGTGCAGCTTCGCCTCCCAGCACAGAGAATGGTGGAAAGTTGGCCACAGCATGAGCAACACCTTGCCTGGGACTGGAGCCTCTCCTGGGATAGGGCAGCGTCCGTTCAAAAGCTGGGCCAGTCCCAGGGTAATGGAGACAGTTGATGGAGATCAACTCAGCAGTTGATACCACATAAAATTGTCTTCATTTTCAGTAATGAATTTGAGAATTTCATTACCAGTCAGTTTGGATATATATATATATATTTTCTTAAATTAGAATTCACTGTTGTTTCTTCTCAAAAATGAAGATTCTTTCAGCCCCTTAGGTAGGAAAGAATCTCAGTGCTTGAGTTCTGAAGTGTCTTTCAAGTGAGGAGTGCTTAGAAGAGGACTGTGGCTTTCACTGGTGTTATGGGGTGCCTAGCACGTCACAATACTTAATGCAAGGGAAACTATAATAGCCACTTTGTGCTCATCACGCAGTAAAGGCATTGCTTATCACTGGACGCACCACATAGTTAATGCTTCATAATTCTGGTTTCAGTAGCAAACCACCACCAGGCAGAACGTGTCCTGACCTGACCCTCTTTGTTTATATAAAGTGATATAAACTGATGAATGCACACAGAAGGGCCTGTGGGTAGATGGCTATTGGCTATTGTCTGCTACCCTGGGACAAAGAAGAGGCTTTTGCTGGAGCCGGAGAAAACTGGGGAAGCAGATGCACTTTGGAATTTGAGACAGTGCTATGACTGAAGGTTTAAATGGAGACGGTGGGACCCTCTCCCTGGAAGCCCTTTGGCACGGGCTGCCCCCCATCTGCTCAGGTCTAGATGACCTCTGGATGTCCCTGCCCCTGGACATTCTACACTCCTTTTCTAGGGAAACAAGGACACAGATGCACTGCCTGAGGTCACAGAGTGAATCAGCGTCTACTTGGAGATTCTGATTCCTTTGCCTGGGCTAAGGCCTCAGGGAGTGTGGGGAACCATTGAAACTACTTTACTGATCTTTTTAAAAAAATATTCAAAACAGCTTTGGAAATCACTTTCTCATCACCAATGCTATTGATTTTCCACTATTGATAGATTAATGAAAAAGATATTTGCATGTAAATTGAGCAGCCCAAGGATTATCATTTGCATTTATATTAGCAGGGTGCTTACCCCATTAATTATTTATTGTTTTTAGTTACCCTGAAAGGTGGGACGTCCAATATCTATTTCACAGCTGAAGCAGGTCTAATTGACACTGCAGTGTGTTGCCAAATCAGACTGGGCTTTTGTGACCATTTCAGCACCTAAACAGGGCCTTCTGCATAGAGGGACAGTGCTCGTCTGCTTATTGAATGTATTTCTGCATATGTTTTCTTTTCTGAGAATACTTACTAACGTTTTGAAATTTCATTCGCTGTTGTTATGGAAACCCTTTGGTTCCCTTGTTGCTGGCATGTTTGGATTACCATGGATATTTTCAAATATTCCCACGAGCACAGAGAAAAGTAAGAACAGGGACTCACATGTACCTTTGACAATGAGGATTTCCTCCCATCTACTACCGACTGGCTGCTTTCTTTTCGATTTTTGTTTTCTGAATGATTTCAAAGCAAATCCTAGATAATATGGACATTTCACCAGAGCATTTTTCAGAGAACTGATAAGGACTTAAAAAAAAAAGCAGAATCACAGCATTATCAGTCCTAATGAAATAAATACGGTTAATGTCATCTAATCTCAATCCATGGTTTTAAAATGTCTAATTGTATTCAGTTTCTCCAGTGCAGAACCAGTATTTGTGGCTGTTTCATTTAGAGTCTTTCAGTTTGGTGATAATTCCTGTGTACTGATTATGCACCAGGAGGAAGATAACATAGGGCAAGGTCATCGAGTCCCTGACCTGGACATGTTTGCAGGCTTGCAGAGAGGACAGGCAGTAAGGACAGTAAGTCTCCCTAATGTGTGCAGTGCCAGGAAGGCTCTGAGGTACACGTCCTGTGTAGTTGGTACACAGGTGAGCTTGAGAGGTCTGAGGAGGAAGCTGCAGGGGCGACAGAAAGACTTTTTCAGTTTAAATTAAGCTAACATTTATGAAGCATTGCTGTGTGCAAGCAATTGCTACCGTTTCAAGTGTGTCTTAGCACACTAAGTCCCCTCACCAATTGCACAAGGCAGATATTATCGTGATTTTATTTATTCTGCAAATCAAGTTTGATTAAGTAACATCACCATCTGAAGCTGAGTAGGAGTTTGAGTTGTCAAATTTGAGCAAAGTATTTGGCAGAGGAAATCAGTGAGGAAAGAACCCACAGTGCAAGTTCATAGTTGGTGTGCGGGGCAGAGTAGAGATGGGTGTAGGGGTGAGGGGTAGGGGGGTAGGGTACAAAGATGGGGGCCTGGAATTGGGAATGTTTTACAAAGTAGGCAAAGGACAAAGGTCTCTTTTTCTTTTCTTTTTAAAAGGAAATGGAATATCACGGAAGGTTTTTTTCCTAATAAAAAATTGCATTTGTATTTTGGAAAGAAAAAATGTGCTGGCACTGTGGAGGATAAAGTAGGATAGGGTTTGTCTGAGAAATCTCTGGGAAAGAGAAGCAGTGGGACAAGCCAAGAAAGAATGAAGATTTATATCACACTGGCTTTTTTTCTAGAAGTTCTTAATACTTTTTTCTTTACTATAGAAAGTAATGTAGATTCATTGTAGAAATTTTGGAAAAGACATAAAGAAGAAGAAAGAAATTTCTCTAATCCCAGGAGGGTTATTGTCTAAGAGTTTTGCTATCTCTCCTTCCAGTTTTACACACACACACACAATTTTCTTTTGATGAAGTTTACATTCTGATCATATACTGTTTTGCTTCCTTCGCTTAATGTAATGCCTTAATATTTTCATTGTCATTAGATAGTCAAAATCATGACTTTGAATGGACGTAGTTTCTCTCAGGTGGCACATCATCATTTATTAATTATCCTCTTATTACTGGACAGTTGGGTTATTTACAGATTCCTTTCTCTGCATCTGGAAGGTGACTGACTTCCATTTGCACTAAACTTCTATAACTGTGTCAGAATTGGAGTCTGGGGTCTCCAATTGCTCTGACTAAAGTAATTACCATTGTTTTCCACTGAAACTATCCTTTCATGCACAAAGGCAACCAGTCAGTAGCCACAGAGAGATGATGTTGAACTGGAAGGAGCTGTTGAGCAGTTTGGACTTGTACCCACATTCCCACCCGCAGCCACCACCATGTATTTGGGGCAATGGTTCATCAGGAATGTGGGTCGACTGGGTTTGACCTGGGTTTGTAAATCAGCTTAACACTCATGTTCTGCTGCTGCCAACAGGAAATCGTTTCTTTCCCCTGGATACTCTTCACTTAACACAATAGCTACCCTTCAGACCTATTAATAGCCACTTCCATAACAAAGAGGGCTGAGGATGAAAGGCCCTGATTTTGAGAGAGGGCAAAGAAATGACAGGTTCCTTAGCCACTTAGAGTAGATTTTAGTTTGTGGAAAACATTCAAAATACTCAAATGTTCACTTGCATGTTGTCTGGGACCCTGTTAGAGTAAGTTCATCTATTGTCCCTATTTTTCTGCACCCCTAAGTCCATCATTTGAATTCTTTCAAAGCATGCCATGGTTAGGTTACTTGAGAGCCTGGGTATAAAATGCAATCTGTGTGGTGTTGATGTGTAACTTAGGCCATATCTAATGGAGTGAGAGGAATTAGAGGTAATGGATCAAATCAATTATTTACCCTCCTTCAAAGTAATATGATAAACTAGCAGCATGATGTGAAAATACGGAGAATTTAGTTGGTATGTCTGATTAGAAAGGGAGAAGAAAATGAAAATGGTAAAAACAACAGAGAGGTGGGCATGTTATCCATGAAAAGTTTTTTTTCAGTGGGTCACTTTGATTTCACGGATTTTGATGACTGAAGCCAAAGGCATATTAATTTAATCATCTACTTCAAGAAGCAGCCATCCCATCCCCTGTGGAGGCTGAGGATGGTGCATCCACCCCAAGAATCCCTGGTCGTGTGTCCAGGTAGACCCCTCTGGGATCCAGGCCCCAAGTTTCCCCCATAGGGAGCACTGAAATCTTTGGAAATCTGTTTCCTTAGGGGCAGCCATTGACTCTGGCAAGGATGTGTGGATGATGGACATCTTTCCTCACCTCCCCCAAGAGAGCTGACAGAACTTTCTCTGCAGGGTTGGACAGGATTTGGGATCAGTGACCTGCCTCTGAGGACTCCAAGTCCTTTTTTAGATTTTAAAAAGGATTGTCTTCAGCTATCTACCTTTGAGTCCTTTCTCTGTGGCGAGGAGCCATGTGTACAGAGTTGGCATGTATTAAACTGTCCACTGTTAATGAAAAAGTAGAAATACAATGTGTTAGGCAATTCTGTATATGAAAAGCGAGAGAAGTTGGAATATTGGAAAAACAAAGCAGGCCACTAGCAGGCTGCCATTTGGCAGCATATATGCATAAATCTATCTAGCAAAGGGCAGCTATTGTTGCTGTTGAGTTTCTTGGAAAAGGACTTCAGTGGGAATAGGAGAAGGGATCCAGGCAGTGTAAGGGATCATGGGGTGGGGTGGGGGGCAGAGGAAGAAAACAACTTGGCTTTCCTCAGCCAAGTTAATTCGTATCCTGTCTGAAGAACTTTTTTTTTTTGGTCCTGGGTACTGAACCCACATGCTAGGCAAATGCTCTACTGCTGAATGCATCTCATCCCTTTCAAAATTTTAGGCCAAGACAGGACCTGGTGAAGATTCCCAGGCTGTCTTCAGACTCCTTCCTCCTGCCTCAGCCTCCTGAGAAGCTGGGTTTATAGGCATGCCCCACCATGCCTGGCTTCTGAAGAACTCTTTATAACACTTAGAGAAGCTAAAGTTTCTGGGTGTTCTTCCAGGATTCCCAAGCAATTTCAAATATCCTTAGCCAAGCGACTCCATCCAAAACCTTGAAAACTTGTTGGTATGTGAGAAATGTAAATTATAGTCATTGGCTTCAAGGACTTGATGGTCTATCTTGAAACCCAGAGCTTGCAACTTTCTAACCTCAAGAAAATGTGAGGTTTGAATAGGTTAACTGATCATTCCTAGTCACTTTGGGAGGACAGGAGAATGGTAATGGCGATGAGGGGGCTGACAAAGGACAACCCTGGATCTGTGGTTGGTCGATCTGCGGTCGGTCGCAGTTTCAGTGAAGCTCTGCTTCCCACTTAGATGGGGCTGGGACATTCTCACTTTTCATGTTGCAGTTTGGAAATAGAAAAGCCCACCTACCCTGCAGGGTCATGGTTATGATAGTGAGAACAAGTGGAACACTGTACACAAAGCCCTTCACTCATGCTTGGTAGACAGTAACCTATCAATAGATGTCCAGACAGGCCTGACTTTTGCTTTTGAGAATAAATGCACTTTCTTCGTCTGTACCATTTTCAGAGTAAATCACAGGTTTTTCTTTAATCTTAAGTGTGTATGAACTGCATTTTAAATTTGGAATAGGGCTCACAAATGTTAGCAAGAGCGCTCTTGCTTCCTAATGTGGAATTTGATGTTGTTATTTATTTATTTTAAAAATAAGTAATGGAAATCTGGTCCCACTTGGGAATCTATACCAGGAGAACAGATCATTCTTAGCTGATTTTCACCCTTTCTCCTTAACCTTCTAAGCCTCAAAATTCTTTATGATCTCCCCCGTGTCTATGGTTTCTTTTCTGATGGCAGCGGTGGTGAGGGCCTTTTGTGCATGCTCTGGGGGGTGATGGATGAGGATGATGCAGAGCTGCCATTTAGAGGGAGATTTGCAGGTCTTCTATAGGAAGTGTGACTTGAAACAGATAAACTAAAACTCTACCTAGAGTTTGCAGGGCTCGGATTTGTCATATCACATTTTTGTGGATGCATGAGAGAGTTCTTCTCTTGCGCTTGGGCAGGAGAAATAATTCTAGTCTACTGTCTAGGCTTTAATCATTTCTTCCCTCCATATTTTAAAATAATAACAGATTGACGCTCATCTTCCTCCCAAGTCTCTCTTGGATGTTTGCCTTTTTCTTTAATATGGGAATTTTGTCTGCATTTTATCACCTTTCATAGCCAAAAGATAATTCCTTTCAATCAATTAAACAACAAGAGCAAGAATCATAATTATATTTCCAAAGATATCATTAAAAATGCATGTAACTGAATAACAACAAAAACTCTTGGCTGCTTTTTCCTTTGCTCTTTATCCACAAAGGAAGTAAATTCCAACTGCCTATGTTTGAAAGGTGAGGTCAGCTAGCCTTAAGGTTGAAATTTATGGTAGATATTAAATATGCCAGAAAGCCAAGCAATTGATAATGTACTTAAGTTGTAAATTAACATGCTCTTCATGCATAGACTCACCAAACCTTGCCTTAAGTGCCTTCTGCATACTGTGTGTGTGTGTATGTGTGTGTGTTTACATTTAGTGTAAAATTTCTTTCTTTCTTTCCCGCCCTGGTACCACAGATCGAACTCAGGACCTTGCGCTTGCAAGGCAGGTGCAGTGCCACTGAGCTAAATCCCTGGCCCTAGTGTCAAATTTCATAAAAGGTAAGTCTATAGGGACTTGTGTGTATTCTGTTGAAGATTTTATTAAGTAAATATTGTTTCTTAGATAGTGCCATTAGGATTGAAACAGTAGTCAGTTGGTTCATGGAAACATTTATTTTTCTTTAATTTTTTTGAGGTCTCAGTGTACCAGGACTCTTCAGAAATAAAAAAAGAGGGGCAGCCAAATTACAAAATTCATAACTAAAAGTTTAAGTTTGTTTAATTTTTTTTGACATCAAATGATTCTTGAGATCCACTGTGCATTCAATTTTTCCAGACAAGAAATCCTATCATTTTGAATTCAACAATGGGATTTTCCAAGAGGGTTTTTAAAAATTAAGCAAGTCTTTTACATCTTTCTGTCCTAATTGCTCATGCCCTGGGTTCTTTATAATGGGTAAAATGTAGACGATGGCATTCTTAATTGTCAAACATCACTTAGAAAAGTGGTAAGAGAGGGTTCAGGACAAAGAGGGCTCAGAGTAAATGTGTTCTTTTTTTTTTTTGGTACTGGGGATCCAATTCGGGTCCTTGTACTTGTGCAGCAGGTGAATGTGTCCTTTTAATGGAAGAATCAGTGCCATTCGAGGAAAACAAACAGGGGCCCCTTCTTGTCAGAGAGAAGTCCTGTTACTGGTGGACAGAGAAGGCACAGGACACTGATTTGGACACGTAGGGGACCACTCACCTTGAGGATATCTTCAGACTGCAGCACGCCAGCTGATTGCTTTTCATCCTGCTCTGTGAGGTTGCATTAGGGACTAAGTTTGTATGCAGCTGGGTGCTGACTCAGCTTGTGTGTTGGTATAAAGGAAAACAACTCAAAACATTAGCATTTGGCTGGAAAAACAAAATTTTATTATTTTTTTATTTTTATTTTTGCAGTGCTGCAGACTGAACCTAGGACCTCATGTTTGCCAGGCAAGTGCTCTGCCACTGAGCTACACCTCAACCCTAAACATTTTATTCTTATGCTGTATAGTGAGAGCAGCAATATCATGTTATTTAGATTTTATATTCTATGTGTCATATAGAATTATTGACTGATTTATACAATAGAAGTACAGTTGTATAATGAATTGCTTCCCCCATTCATGTGTTGAAGTTTTAACCTCCAATATGATGATTACTTGGAGATCAGACCTTTGAAGAAGCAGTGAAGATTCCCTGTGCTATGGGAATAAGGAGAGATGTCCTTACAGGAAGAAGAGACACCAGCACTGTTCACATTAAGAGCAAAAGTCACCTGAGGACGTAGCAAGAAAGTGCAGTCTTTAGGAAAGGAGAGAGGGCTGGGGATTTAGCTCAGTGATTCTGCCGCCCCCGGAACCAAAAAAAAAAAAAAAAAAAGGAAGGGAGAGAGACTTCAGGAAAACCAACTCTGTTAACACTTCTGATCTTGGATTTCTAGCCTTCAGAACTGTGAGAAATACATTTCCATTGTGTAAATATCCTCCATCTGCAATGTTTCATGTAGGTGGTCCAAGCAGACTTACACATTTTTGGTTAGTAATTCTAAACAAATTGCACCTTCTGCAACCACTGTGGGAATCAGTATGGAGATACCTCAAAGAACTAGGACTGGAAATCCCATTTGACCCTGCTATTCCACTGCTGGGGATCTTCCCCAAAGAATTAAAAGAATCATACCACAATGATATATGTGCACCCATGTTCATAGCAGCACAGTTTGTAATAGCTAAAACTTGGAAACAGCCCAAATGCCCATCAACTGGAGACTGGATCAAGAAAATGTGGTTTTTTAAAAAATAAAATGGAGTACTACTCAGCCATAAAAAATGAGAAATTAGAGACATTTATAGCTAAGTGGATGCACATTGAGGCAATACTCTTAAGTGAAATAAATAGGACACAGATGTGTAAATATCGAATAGTTTCTCTGTTGTGAGAAACTGAAAGTGTAAATAAGGACTAAATGTATACTAGGTAATGTGAAATAGGAAGAAAAGGGGCAAAGGGGAAGGAAGTGGGAGGGCTAAGGGAAAGGATAGAAGGGAATGGGATTAATATGAGAAAATGGAAAAATAGGAACAAAATTTTTGGAAATAGGGAGGACTGGAGGGGTTGAAAGGAGGGCTGGGCAAGGGTGAAAAATAAGGACCAGGAGAGATTATGTAAAGGTGCAAATTTCCAATGATGAATGTCATTATATTGTATACCTAAAATGTACCAATGATTAGAATGAACAATCGATAATGTAAAATAGGAAGAAAAGGTCCAAAGGGGTACGGATAGTGGGAGGGGCAGGGGAAAGGAAAGAAGGGAAAGGAAAACATGATGAGAAATGGAAAAAATGGAAATAAGGTCTTTGTAAATAGGGAAGGGTGGAGGGGGTGAAGGGAGGGCTAGGAATGGGGAAAAAATAAGAACCAAGATGCATTGTGTAAAGGTACAATTCCCAATGAGAAATGTAATTGTGTTGTATACCTACAATGTACCAATAAAAGAATTTAATACAAAAAAACCAAAAAACAAACAAACAAACAAAAACCAAATTGCACCTTCAAAAATGAGTCTACTACACTTATTTCTACCACTTGCACATGTGGTTGAGTATTGTTAACAAGCTGTCCTCTTATTTATTGGAAATAATGTATCTCAAGTCACAATGGCTTTATTGCTCTGTAATTAAAGAGATTGCACAAATTGAGACTCTTTTCTGAAAGTATGGTAACCCAGCCACTATTAGAAGATCCAGATAATTAAGTCAACCTAATTATCAGGAAGGCTTATGAATATAAAGCCATCAGCATGTGGGCTCATAAAGAAGCTGAACAGAACTGTGAGCATTACATTCATCTGTATTTCAGGGGATCTTATCAGTCTTAAGTGTAAAAATCTGAACTATAAATGATAACAGGATAGGTGGCCACACACTTTGCTAGAGGTCTCACCATTTAATTCTGCAGGAGGATGACAGTTTGGGACATTAACTTTTCCAATGACTATCAAGAGATGCCTCATGGGAACTATTAAAGGAGAACAAAATAACCAAATTCTTGGGTTGTTTTAAAGCTTTTCTCCCCTTTTCTTTTCTAGTACTAGAGATTGAACACGTAGCCTTTGTACTGAACTACATCACCAGCTCTTCTTGTTTATTTATTTTGAGATAGGGTCTCCCTAAGTTGTTAAATTGCCTAGGCTGTGCTCAAACTTGGCATTTTCCAGTCTCATCCTCCTGAGTAGCTGAGATTCCAGGCTGGTTTTAAAGATGAAGATATGTAACTTTGACACTGATGAGTGAGAGAGAGCACCCCATCCCCTTACATTACCTGATTTAGATAAGTGAGGGTTGGTGTGAGGAAAGACTCAAATTTGAAGAAGAAAGTTTAGATGCAGATAGTGTCACTGCTGGAAGGACCGCTGAAATAGCTCAAGCAAGGGCTGAAGGAGTCACCATTGAGACTTCCGAGAGTTCAGGTGACCTATTTCTTGCTCTCTGGGTACAGTGCTTAGCCTAGTTTGTGAGACCCTTTGCCATGCAGAGGTGCTCTGTTTAGACACATGGGTCAGAAATAACCTCACATAGTTTCTTCACTCCTGGTCACAGATTGCCTTGTGATTCAAAGGTTCTGAGGTGGACCTAGGGAAGTCTTACAGCTGCAGGGAAAAGAACTCACAGTAAACATCTCTATGATTCAGTCACTGAAGACCTGAAACCTGCAGATAGCTCAGCTGGTGCAAGGAAAGGTGATATTGGCCCACTTCTAGGTCTTGGGGTTCACATGCCCATAGGATCCTGAGCTATCTCTGTGGATAATACAGAGCTGTGTGAGATTATGTTTCTGGATGCCTCACCTTCACCAATAAAAGGAGGCATTCCAAATAAAAAATTGAGTTTACTATCAAAATAGAATAAGTTTGCTTCTTGTACATCTGAGCTGGGACCCAAGGGCCTTGACTGCTACACATGTGCATAAATAGTTGATTTTAATGAGACAATCATTCCCATCTTTCAAGGTTGAAGTGTTTTTGTGTAGAGAGTGGGGTGTAGAAAGGGGAGAGACTGGTCAGCAGCTTGTTCCTCAACCTTTGGATACCTAACTCCATAATTGCTTCACTTTAACATATTGGGAGCTCCTGTCTAAGAACTGGTTGACCTATTTATGGCTTTGTGGGGAACATGTTCTTCTAGTCCCTTATTTTTGGTCTCCTTTCAAATCCCCTAAGAAGACTGTTAATATCCAAAACTTCAATTTAGTGATGTGCATAGATTCTGTGATGGTTTGGCGTGGTCTCATGTGACCCAAGGCAAGCCAGATTCGTGTCATCATCTGGAACAAAGGCAATCACAGGTTGACTTGGGAGCCATCTGTTCTGAAAAGAACATTGTGGACCTGGGAGGAACCAGATCAGACGCCGAGGCCTAGGACAGAGGACACCAGGCCACACAGTATCTCAGTCTCAAATAGAACCAAAAAGGTGTTGAGGTGATGAGATTCCCCCCTAGGAGTTACACCAGAGGGCATTTTCCTAAGTGCTTGCCAGCAAGGGTCATTACCTAAATGATTCAGTGTTAGACCAGGCCTTCTTTTGATTTTAATGACTTAAGAGTATGACTGTTTCTATTCTCTATGTGTCCTCTTATTAAAAACTACCTTTCCTGCTCAAGTTTGTCAATAACTCTTTTTGCTTGGTAAATCCCAGAACTTTTGCAAATCCAACCTCCTTTTTAGGTACTTTAAAGGCACAGCCCATTCAATGAATAAGAATCAACTTTCTAACTCTTACGGTTCCCATGGGTCCTCTTCAGATGATCTCACTCTTTTCTGCCTTCTGTTACAGAGCTGATGTAGAGCAACAGGCGAGGAACAAGGTATACCACATGACATGCGTTACCTGCATGAATGCTTTGTCTCAGGGTGAGGGAGAAGAGTGTGCAGTATCAGGGACATCTGCAATGGAATTCATGATGGGAACTGTTAATATTCAGGAGAGAGAGAGGAATATTGGGAAAAGGCCTGACCATAGGACTAATAGGTCTGAAAGTTTCCTTCCAAAAATTGCCAATGGAAAAAACAATATGTGTTTCTCAATAAGAATTACTGATGGGCCAAGGAAAGAGAGAGAGAGAGAGAGAGACCACAGAAAGAATGCACAGGAAAGGGAGCACTTTTGATTCTGTTGATGTCCAGCTCCCTGGTTCCCTGAGAGATGTGGGTCTGTAGTTGAGCAGAGCTCATCAGCTGACAACAGTGAATGTCCTCAGCCCACCTAGATCACACTTCCAGGAACTAGTTCATGCACTGACAGGGACAGATTTCCAAGAGATGAATGCAGAGTGCAGCAGTAACACATTCGGATAAGGAAGAACCATACCTTTAAGCATCCAAGCACTGTAATTTTCTTCAACCAAGAAGAGTCCTCATCATGTCTAGAGCAAGCACAGTCATATAGCAAGGATCTGGGACAGTGGTCCTCAGCCAGAAGCAGTTTTCCTGCCTCCAACTTCTTCCTACTGGGGACCTTTGGCAATGTCCAGATATATTTTCGGTTGTCACCCCTGGTGGTGGTGGTGGTAGCATCTGGTGAGTAGAGACTGATGCTGCTGCTAAACATCTGGCAATACACAGGGTGTTTCCCCATCACCAAGACTCAGCTCAGAATGTGATGTGGTGCTGTTGACAAACTCAGATCCAACATCAATTTGAAATGCATTTTGAAATGAAGTGGGCACTCGCAACCCAACATCGCTCATCAGATTGCTTTCTAGACACCTGCTACCTATTAGCCATGAAGAAAAGTGATTTACAGTTCAAATCACTGTAAACAGTGATTTAGAGCGGATGTATAAGCTGACAAACCTTTCTTTCTTTTTCAAGGAAGTGAATGCAACGAAATGGTGCTGCCTTTTTTTTTTTCCCTCTTTACATTTTGTTTCTTTCTATAAGGTTTCTGGCTTTTATATGTGTTGGTGAATATGAAGTCTTCATAAATTTTTCACATGTTTTAAAACATGAATAATGAACATAAACACTTAAACCAATTTCTTAAACTATAAGATGAACAGCTTACCTAGTTCCCCACATAAATTTCCCCCTTTTCCTCCTCTCCTCCCACCTGTCCATTCTTGATTCCCTTCCTTTTTTAAAATAGAAATTTGCAGTACATAATATTAACATTACTTGTGTGGAGTTGGTACACGTACATAACACATCTTAATTTATATTTTGGTTATCTTTCCTCTCTCTCTCTCTCATCTCCTTATCCCCTTCACCTTTGAGAAAGATCTATCTTCCTACTTCCAATTACTCATCTTTTATTTTGCTCTTTATGCATTGGGTTTCTCATATAAAGAGAAACCATACGATATTGAAGCTTGCCACACGGATTTTTAATGTTAGACTCAGGAAGAACAAAAATGCTTGTTTTAGATGAGAACAGAAACCATACTTGAATGCTCTACAACATAGAGATCTACAGGTTTGCTGCCTTGAGAAGAAGCTTGGTAGTTCATTATGAGAACTATTACAGCTTGTTCCTACCATATCTAACATTGGAGTCATTGAAGTCGAGCCGTTGGATAATAAGATTATACTTTGCCCCTGCAGAGATTGTCTGAGATGTCCTCGGGAATGGAGAGATGAGGCAAGGCCTACTGTGGCTTTTGTGTGTACTTAATCTTAATTAATTTTCAATTTCTATTTTGTCTCTTCAGTTCCTGCGTTATTCTCTTAATTATAACTTATGCTGAGCTTTACGGATACTAAAAATCAAAGTTAAATAAGAAAGGAACTGGGTCCAACTCTGCTTACATGTCAGGGTCCACAAGATCCAGCTCTTGCTTGACTGTAGAGAAGGTTTGTGTGTGTGTGTTTGTGTGTGTACATGTGTGTTGTATGTGTTCACTCCAAGGTTTTTTTTTTGTACCGGGAATTGAACTCAGGGCCTTGGGATTGCTAGGTGGATGCTACGTTGCTGAGCTATATCCCCAGCCCACTTCAAGTATTAATTTCCTCAGAAAACGTCCTCCTCCCAAAGATATATTAATTTCCACCTGAAGCAGTCAGGCTCTTTTTCTATCTAGAAATATCTCAGTGAAATATCTTGTCTTATGTTCGTTAGCATTTTAATGTATAATATACAGCAATAATGCTTTGCAAACTGACCTAATTACATATATATGTATGTGTATATATGCGTACATAAAAGTGAAGAATCCTAGATTGTTTTTTTTTTTTTTGTACCAGGGATCAAACTCAGGACCTTGAGCTTGCGAGGCAGGTGTTGGAACCACTGAGCTAAATCCCTGACGCTATCCTAGATTCTTTTCTGACAGAAACTGCAGACTGTTGGGGCAAGTTACACGATTGAATATTTAGCGTCACTTGGTGATTGTCATTGAATCAAATGTCTAAGTAGTACTTGGTCTTGCTTTCTAAATTAAGATTTAATTTTGTAATATTGAGTTGAAATTTTAAATTTTAATTTCTCAATTTGTGTTTGAATCTCAAAGGCTTAAAAAGTCCTGTTCTTCTGTTGAATTTTTGGCTGAAAAGTATTTATGCTGCCCTGGGCCAATGCTGAGGCTCTTCCCAGGTCCTCTCCCTTGCTGGCCCTCAACTTCAAAGGCAGACTGATCTGCTCCAGTACTGTCCACACACCCTTGCCACTCATCGTTAGACCCATGATACTGTGGCTGCAAGAATATTTCTGCTGTCTGCATTTTTATTATTTTTTCTACAGAAAAGGCAAAAATTTATACTGTGACCCAAACCTAAAACTGACATTTACCTATTGCCAGAAACTAGAACAATTATACTAAATAAGGAAATCTGGTGCAACGAGTATGAACAATACTATGGCCTGCCCTAGAAGCTGGCATGACAGCCTTTTAAACATTTTCCATTATCTGCTACCCAAGGTCTTTATCAATCAGAAAACTCAACAGCTGCCCTGGTGTCAGAGGGTGCCCCATACCTCTTACATCTTTTTCTATTTCAAACTAAAACTCCTAGAAAGGCAAGGAGGTGGGGGTGGCAGAAGAACAAGACAGCAGAAAGCACAACAGATGAAAGCAGAAATAGGGAGGAACCTGGATCCACTGTCTTACACATTCTGGAGAGTCAGAGAGCTAAACAGTGGGATTGAGAAGACACCATCTGATTGAGAAGAATTACATCTGCTAGAGAAGGGAAATTTGCCTGGGATCCCTGTGAAGCCTTTCTCTCTGCCATCCATCCATAGTCCTGAAAAAGCAATTTGACCAGGACCCAACTGCTGGAGAAGAGAGGCAAAAAGAATACCTACTCCCTATATTTTGGATGGTAGGTCCCGACAGATCTCTTATTTAAAAAGGAGCAAAAAAATATATTTACCTATAATAAATAATGTGTATAATATATATTCCATGTATATGTAAACATGTACTTTTAATATTCATATATAAAAATAAGTGTATAAATATTTTTATGTATGTATATATACACACACAATGGAGGTGGAGCATTATTTAGAAGATACCAAGTCACAGCAGATCTCTGAAAAAGGTTTACCACAGGAATGACAAAAAGGAAGAACTGGCATCATCTATAGGATTAAAAAAGAAAAAATAAAGGGGGAAGACGGGCAGGGTTACTATACAACAGAATCAGGAATCTATGTTAGATGAGACTGAAGTTGGGTCAAATTAGAAATATGTTGTTGAAAAAATAAAGATGAAGTGAGTAAAGCAATACAAAGCAAAAGCAAAGTTATAAAAAACTAAATGGGTGTCATAAACAATCAAAAGGACAAACGTGAGAAGTTTTATTAGGATGAAGAAGAACAAAACAAGTGTTTTGAAATCAGTGAGAGAAAATGATATGTGGGAAGGATAGAGAACAGAGAGCCAGTCTGAAAACCACAGGTGTTCCTAGAGAAAAATAAATAACAACTAGAAGAGGAGAAATTATTCAAATACATAATTAAATAAAAGTTTCCTGAGTTGAAAAAGAATGAAGAAATGGATCAAAAGAGCTCACTATGTTCAAAGTAAATTAAATTAAATGCAAAGAGAACTTTGTAACATTGGAATCACAGCGATGGAGACGAAGAGACTATAAGCATTCGTGCAGAAAAAAAAATTAGGTGAAAAACAAAAGAACTAAGTCAGCTGGCCCTTGACATTTCCTTTCCACACAGTGGATCTTGGTGTCCAGAAATGTGAAGGAAAAAGCTGATATGTGACCACTTCATATTTAGCACCGTTTTTAAAAACTGTTAGAGAAGGGAGACACTTATAGATGCACAAACAATATGCCAGTTCCTTATTTATGACAAAAAGAATTGCTCCATAGAGACATCTTAATGTATGACATACAAGAAGAGTTAAACCAAGGTCTAATGTGATTACTACAATGCACAGTGGTGAGAGAGAGAGAGAGAGAGAGAGAAGAGCAAGCTTGTAGTCTGACTCACCAAGTCCACTTGTCATCTCAGCAAATGTAAGTAAATTAATCAGGTTAATAAAGCTACGTGAATCTGAAGAAAATATTGCCTCTTTCCACAATAGCATTTGAATGAGCCAACAATAATATTTTCATTATAAATTGTCACTGATTTAGTTTCTAGGAGACTCAGTTTCTTCATCTGTAAAATGGAAATATTATAAATTTTCCTACAATACAGACTTTTTTTGTGACAATTAAATAAGTCTATTTATCTTACATAAAGATCAGAAATTAGAACGGTGCCAAGGATACATGTGTTAATGAGAAGAAATGGTAATACATCCGACATGTAACCTAATGAAACATTACATACATACACCATGTAAAACAGGAAGTACAAGATAGTAAGTCAGAGTTTTCCTTGCCCTATAGTGATTTTTTCTTTGTTTCTCTAATTTAAAAGGTTTTACATAGTAAGCTTGCATTACTACTTGAACAGAGTGTAAGTATAAAGGAAAAAACTGTTGTAGTCACTGTGGTATTGCTGGGACAAAATATCTGACACTTGCAACATAAAGGAGGAGAGGTTTGTTTTGGTTTGTGGTTTCAGAGGATTTGGTCCATGGCTGGCTGGCTGCAAGACAGAAATATTATAGTGGAAGGGCACAGCGGAGGCAAGCTGCTGAACCTATAGAAAGCAGGAAGCAGAGAGAAAAGGGAGGACCTGGGGACAAGAACACACTCTTCCTGGTCACACGGAAGACGCTGAATCACCCTGCTGCAGACAGGCAGCCACCTGGTTCCACACTACAAAGACGCAGAGGACACCAGACCACCAGACCACGGTACTGAGGCCCGCTGCTCCTGGTCCAGAGGTAGGGGCTTCTGAGCTGCCATACCACTGCTCCTGGTCCAGAGGAAGGGGCTTCTCGGTCACCATCCCTCCCATTGCTCCCAGCCCAGAGGAAAGGGCTTTTGGGTAACCTTCTGTCCCGCTGCTACTGGCCCAGAGGAAGGGGCTTCCGGGCCACCATCCCTCCCACTGCTCCCAGCCCACAGGAAAGGGCTTTTGGGCCACCATCCCTACTGCTGCTCCTGGCCCCTGTCCCACCTCTCAGAGCTCAGAGGAGGTAATACATGCAGGCGCTAAAAGCCTCCCGCCCCAGTCGAAATGAGAAAACAAGTAAATAAGTCTCAAAGCCAGACTTCCAGATCCCCTACAGCAACCCCAAAGGGAAATGAGATGGAACACTCTGATACTCAACCACCTGGACCCACTGAACTGGCAACAAAAGGGGATCTGGAAAA